>OW679203.1:72307060-72625245 GCA_940337035.1 Agriotes lineatus
AATAATCCAATATGTTGGAATCGTACTAAACAAAAAAAATATTAATTGGAAATTCTATTTGGCAATCACCTGTACAGGAAATTTACACATAAGTAGTGGAGAGAAAAAAAACAAAGCACATAATAAACTTCGTAGTATATACAAAAGAACTGAAAACTACACACAAAGAAACTAAAAGTACTTATAACAAAATCAGATATAAGAATTCCATTCAGAATGGCAAAAGCAGAGTTCAATACGGACTTCATTAAACATAAAGAACTAGCTACACAGAAAGTAAAATGTCCAAAGCTTAGTAGAACAGGCCAGAAGGATATAGACCAGACATTCAGAAGACAGAATTGGAACAGTCTCAAAGAAACAATACCCAAAAAACCAGAAAAAGAATGTGGAAACGAAAAATAAGCAACGACCAAAACCAAAAAAGGTAGCTTGGTGGAATTGATTTTCAAAGTTTATTCAGCTAGATACAATAATTTTTAATAAACCTACCGTAATTCCGTTTAGAGGGCTACCCCTCTCGGCTACGTACATATTGTTTTTGCAATAAAAAAATACATTTAAATTCGGATAATTTAAACCTAAGATATTGCATGCTTAACGAAAAATAATAGTTATTTACGAGATTAGACCGGTAGCTAAGCATTTATGGCCCAGTTAGTACATCACGGTCGAGCCTGTCAGGGCGAGATAAGTGAACTAGTGAGGCAATAAACGCCTGGTACGTTTGGCAGTACTGAAGTGTATTGTTGGTGACGCTGTCTATGTCAAATTCGAGGTTAGGTTTTGCGTCACTTTGTGTCAGACTGACGGAAAACCTAACCTGCTAACCTCGAATTTGACATAGACTTACAGTGCCACCAACTATATACTTTAGTATTGCCAAACGTACAACCCGAATCACAGGCGTTGCTAAATACTACCAGCCTAGGTCATACAAACGTAGCTACCGGACTCGTTGCTAAGCTGGTAGATAGTTGCTACCAGATAACTATACAAGAAAGGATATTACAATATACTTAAATAATAGGAATGACGTTATCGGGTTGTGAGGTTGAGGAGAACGTTTTCTAGGATATTCTGAAACTGCTCAGGAAGATATTGCCTGTCGAATCTCTTCGTGGTTCTAGGCCTCCTGGTCTGGAAAACTGGGGTTTTGAGGGTGGTGACGGTATGGGGATGATCCTGGTGTATCGCTCGTACACGAATCGGCCAGTGAGGCCACAGACCTCACCATAGAGATGAAACCAGTTCAGTAGCAGCATCTTCCTGGCGACGGCCTTGTCCTTTGCCCTTAGCCTCTTCATGCTGGAGCGTGGTAGAGCGCTAAAACATATAAAATGATCATCAAGAATAGACCGAATACATGTATGTGCGAATGAGGGTGCAAAAGTGCCAACCTCCAAAGCTGCATCGGAGCACGGATATAATAGCACTCCTCTGGATAGAATCGAGGCGTTTTTGAAGCTCAAGTTGGAAGTAAAATGGACACCAGATAAGTGACAAAAATGGAGACCTCAAGACGAGAGTTCCAAAGTGTCAAGGAGACGTTGTCAGCGTCCAGTGAGGGTCTGCTGTGGTAATGTGGATTTTTGAACACGATGGCTTGCTTTTTGTTCGCGTTGGGTTTGATTCTCCAGCGCTGAAACCAGCGTTCGAGTCTTAGAAGTGAGGGAGACAGAAGGTTGGAGGCGCGGGCGCTGCAGCTGGATTTCATCCAGATGGCGGTATCATCTGAGTAGTGTCGCTGCAGAGGGGTGAGAACCACGGCTTAGTGGAACACGCAAATAGGAAAATAAGTAAAACTTAAAATAAAGCCTAGAAAATGTAACCAAAGCAAATCAGATCGAAATAGAACAAAATATATTGGAATAAGAGGTAAAGTAGCTGAGAGAAGAAGCAAAGAGGAGAAGCTTGAAAAAATGTAACACAGAAATATGCAATAGAAATTGCTGGAATACAATAAAAGTATTTGGAGGAAAGAAAATGAAGGAAATAGATAAGTATGGGATGATCACTATTTTGACAAATTAGTAGGAGAGAAAAAAGAATACTAGATACATGTAGGAAAAATGGAACAACACCTAAGAGAGGGAAAATGAATGAAGTAAATAACCTTGAAAAACTAGAAGAATGAATAAGAAAAATTATAACAGGGAAAGCAAATGGTGCAAACGATACATGTAGATACAAAAATGATAAAAAATAGATTGGAGGAGAAGGTAAAGACTGGTGGTTCAAAATTACAGAGAGCAAGAGAAAGCGAACACAATTCCAAAAAATTAGAAGAACAACTTACACTATCCGAATTATCCGAATACATACAAAAAGAGAAGAAATTGATTCTGATAACTATAGAGCTGTCTGCCTAGCTACTGTGGCTTTTATAGCTACACGAGAATAATAGCAGGCAAACTCAGAATACTAAAAGAAGGTAAAGTAAAAGACGAACAGACAGCATATAGTTAAGGGTGTATATAGTAGGGTACAGGGCAGAGTTCATATTAAATGGGAAAATATCAATAGACTTCGAAATGGAAATAGAAGTTGAAGCTGGTAGGCTTAGTCCATTGCTATTCATAATGACAATGAACAAGATAATGAAAAACACGAGACATAGAATCAGGTATGTGCAAACAAATATAGGGTTCAGATATTTAACACCGGTAAAAACGGATGAATTCCTATACGCGGATGGCGTATTATGAGTAGCAGACTCGCAAAAAAATGCAGTCACAAATAGACATATGAGTAGAAAGGATATGACGTAAATAAAAAAAGGCAATTATATAATAATAAACCAAAAAACTTGGGTACCGGGTAGATACTCTCTGTGATCCCAGCGGAGACAGGTCTACTTCAGGGAAGCGACTTTGACCACGCGAGCCCTAATTCCCTCTCTTCTCCCCTCCCCAAAGAGAGAATCAGGTCACAACCCGAAAATCCTATATATCATAAACATAATCCCATCCAGTTATATCCTTCCTAAATCCTAAATCCAACTCGCCAACACGCAGTAGGATAGCGAGGCGTTTTAAATCCTATACCCCACACCCAAATGGCGAATTACAAAACATACGGAAATAGACCCCAGGTGGGTAAGGATAAACCAAAATCCCACACCTTCAAAGAAAAGGTCAGCCTCATGGATTCTGGGGGAGACAAAAATTCGCAAACACACCCAAAAACCAGATCTGGACCAAAAATAAAGCGATTAAATATTGCTACATACAACTCACAAACACTTTCATCCGAAGAAAAACTAGTACAATTGGAAGAAGAACTAGAATAAATAAAGTGGGACATTGTGGGGAAGAGTGAAGTAAGAAGGAAACACGAAGGCCAAATAAACCTGAAATCAGGAAACATACTCTACTATAAAGGAGAAGAGGACGCCCTATTAAGAAGAATGTTGCTTATAATACATAAAAGACACGCAAAGAACATCATAGATATAGGAAATATAAGCTCAAGAGTTATATATTTAATTTTAGAACGGAGGACTATAAATAGCTCCACACCGACCTTCGGTTCTTAGTGCGACTTTTACTCTGATGATGCAAGCTGCAAAGTCTTGCGAAACGTTAGTGAATATGGATGCACAAACAGCAAAACGGCCAAATCTGCCTAAGTATCCTCGTTCCCAAGATACTCAAACAACACGAGCCACCAAAAAGCATGACCATCGCGCGGGTTTTTTCTCGACTTCACAAGGTGCAAGGCACATCAATCCAGAAACTACTGGGTGTTCATATACAAATACTACGCGGTCTAAGCCGAAACTCCATGCTAAGAAGAATAATTCGAGTAACCGCAAAAGCCTCAAACAGTATATAAAAGAATACAAGCCTATGCACCTATATCGAAAGTATCTGACAAAGAAGTAGACACCTTCTACGAAGATATTACCAAGCCCTATGAATATACCCCAACACACTATACACTCCTCATAGGAGACTTCAATGCAAAGATAGCACAAAAATAAGCTGAAACATCAATTGGGCAGTATGGAGTAGAAGAAAGGATCGAGATAGGTAGAACTCTATTAGGATTTTGTCTACAAAACAACATATTTATAATGAACAGTTTCTTAAAAAAGAATGAAAACATAAAATGGATCTGGAGGAGCTTAGATGGTCTCACCAAAAATGAAGTAGACTTCATAATCTCAAATAAACAGCAAGTTATAAAAAATGTTGAAGTCTTAAACAAATTCTCCATCGGAAGCGATCACCGTCTGGTGAGAGCTACAATAATCATCAATCTAAAACACGAAAGAGGTATCCTTGTAAAAAATCAGGCTAAAAGTAAAGGTAATAATGGAAAATTGACAAAAGTTGAAAAACGGCAAGAATACATAAACATTAAATAAGAAAACCATAACGAAAATTAGAGTAACACAAGCAGCAATGGAAAGGTCAATGTTAGAAATAACAGTAAGGGACAGAATACCTAACGCCACTATTAGGCAGCGAACAAAGGTTAAGGATGCTGTGTCGAGAATAGTTGAGCTGAAATGGAATTGGGGGTGGCACGTGACGAGAGTGAAAGCCGAAAGATGGACAAAACGAATGGTCGAATGAAGACCCAGACAAGACGCACTCAGAAGTAGAGGTAGACCACCAACGAGGTGGGCCGAGGATGTAAAAAGAGTTTCAGGAAATTGGATCCAGATCGCACAGGATAAAACTAGATGGAGGGTCATGAGTGAGGCCTATGTCCAGCAGTGGACGACTTAGGGCTGGAGAAAAAACCAAAAAACAATAGAAAGAGGGAATGGAAAGAAACTAACCTGCAAATAAGAACAGTTGAATTATTTACGGCATACGAATAGATAGGTGGCATGATTACAAATAATGGTAAAATAGTACCATAAACTGTAAGTGACACTTTTCAGGTCGAGAATGCAGTTTGTATGTAGATGTTCTCTAAGCTTCCGAGGTTGGTGCATTATTTTTGCAATACCTGTAAAAAACAAAGAAAAGTAATAAAAAAAACAGTTAAAATTGAATTATTGCCAATGACTTGCCAAAATGACATTTTTATACTTTAATAAATCAGGTAGGAGCCTAAAAGTGAACAAAACAAAGCTTAATAGATGCAAAATTCGTTATTTGTTCGTAATTAATATTTACTTTCAGGTCAAGGTGAACTCTAAGCAAATATAATAACTCTACAACCATGATAACTAATAAATGATTTGTAAGTTCGACTTATTTTAACAAAATATTGTTAATAATGATCAACTTACCGTGCAGGTATTGCGAAATAATTATTTGTGGATCTAGGCCGCGAAATTACTATTTGGCGTACCGAGGAATGTTTTGTGTATTCTGAGGAAACCAAACATATTGAGAACGTGGCATACACAACATTTTTTGTTCAAACGCAATGTATATTATAATCAAAAACACATCAATTGCCGATAAGTTTGCGGCGGCGAAATTCGTTTTTGTCTCTGTTGTTATTAGTAACGGCCGCGAAAACGAATTTTGCAGCCGCTATTACGTCCGCAAAATCAACTCTTCGGCACTTATACAAAAATATATTACGCGCTATACAAGGCAATCTTCGAAGAGAAAATAATAGATAAAGAAATTATACTCCAGATACACAACACAGTTACGATACCAACGCTATACTATGCAAGTGAATCATGAGCGATGCAAAAAGAACCCTATAATGAAATATCGTCAGCTGAAACGAAACAATTTAAGAAGATCGCAAACAAGACACGCTTGGGTATGATACGAAATTAGATGATTACAAATCACTGAACAAAGAATCCATATTACAAAAATGTAATAAAAGAGAGGCACATAATCAGGATGAACTATGATAAACTAGTAGGGAAGGTGAAGGAAGCAAAAATAGGACCTATAAGAAGAAAATGAAGACAAAGGAAGCGTGGTTGAAACAAGGAAAAACGATTAACGAAATAAAGAAGATGGCAAGAAACCGGAAGATTTGGAAGAAGGCGAAAACTGGCAAATAACCTCCGCCGCACTATAAGACAGAAGAAGTTTCTAAAAGAACACGAAGACTCCAGTTGTCATGTACATATAGGCGCTAATGGATGCAAGTTTTTTCGTCTCTTGATACAAACTATCGTGTGTTCCAAAAAGAAACTCGTAAATGAACTTGTTCGTTTCTCCACTCTTGAGTTAGAATTATGTTTAGATTCATTTTCCCAGTGTTCTGTTTTAATTTTTCTGACTGACTTATGTGTTTCATTTCGGGTATTTTAATAATAATAATGAAGCTTCCTATCTTCCCGATCTTCTCTCTTAAGATTTTTGTTTCTCCATTTGCTGTTGTTGTTTTGTCTTTAAAAACAGATAAAGAAACTAGATCGCTACTACTACTTTTACCTAAAGTGTTTTCTGTTTCAAATACGAACATAAATAAATTGATTTTTAACAAGAAAATAACAGTAAAAATCTGCAAATATCAAGATATATCTCTTGATTTATTTATTCTTCTGAATATTTTTAATTATATTTAATTCAAGCATAAATTCATTTTTTTAAATTTCTGCTATCGTTATTTTAGCAGCAACAGTTAAGTATGTGTGTATGCCATGTATTCCCTGTCAGTCATCTCAATGCCTAATGCCAAATATCATTTTCCAGTTTTAAAATGAAGCTTACTAACTTTGACATTGATGAAAACACCAAATTGTTATTACTGCAATGGTAGAAGACACAAAACCCACATGAATTGCGCGCTACGCCACTGCTGTGCAGTTGAGCGATCTGATACATTAACATATTGTGCATACAGAAGCTAATTCCATCGTCTGAAAGTGCATGTTCCGTTAAAAGTACGATTTCAATGCGGAGATAAGGAATTTCGCACAATGTAGAGGATCCAATTCTTTTGTGGGTGTAATTACGCGGTGCTTGGGCAACGCTTTCTGGAGCAGGCGTCGAGTCAGGAATTCGCAATTTGCTTCACGAAAAATACTTCCTCTGCCCGCTTATTTACGTAATCAATTAGAGAATTTAGTATTCAGCATTGATCTTGATCTATTGTTTAATTATTGTTATTACGAAGTCGGCGTAATAACACTTTCACTCTCTTGGACTCGGAGCTTTCGTTATTCATGGCGCCCAACACGAGCCTTCCTACTCGTCTAGGTTCTATCGAGTACATTATTGCCTTTATAGAAATGATCACTATTAATTTCAATTACTCTCATTTTCGTTGTTTTCGTTTTTTGTTCTGATTCTGACTCTGATTACTTTATAGAGTAAGAAAGTAGTGTAACATTAAACTTTGTTTTAAATTCAGACATACAATAATACCTCAAGTAGGTCATTATGGGTGTCTCCTGAGAGGTTGCTTACAGCTTAAAGAACCTGAAAATGGCGAATTACACTATTCGAATCAATCTTGCTTCGATGTGTGTCAAGAGAAATTTCCCGATGGAACAGTTTCGTATAAAACTTTTAGCTAGCAGACGTGTTTAATGGTTTAACATTTGATGATAGAGATGCAGATTGTAAAGGTAAATCTACGAAGAGAAAATTATTTCAACATAAATGATGATAAAGTAACTTCCATCAACGATCAAGATTTAAAAGAGGGAAATTTGAATCTCCGGCTATATCATCTCAATCAGAATATGACCCTTAGAAAAATATTGGGAAACAAGGATAGATCGAAAGCGCAGACAATATTAAAAACAGAAAATAAATAGAGAAAATGCCGCCGAAACCAGTAGAATCAACATAGGAACAGAATGTGAAATGATAGGCTACTTAAAGCAACCAGAGATAAAAAAAATAAACAGATGGAACTATGGAATGACGCATAAACGACTTTTATTTCATATACGACCTTAATTTTACTGTTATTAATCCATAAATATCGATTTGACAAAGGTTTGCATCTACGACACCTATAATTTATGCCATAATAAACAGTAGGCCTTTGTACGCGGGCGAATGTTTGCGGAGCTAGTACTGTCAAGGTCAGTTACGAAAGGTAATTATTAATACTACACATCTGACTGTATTCATTACATAACGCTTTAATTATTTCAAAAACACCTTACCTGTAACGCAAGAAGTAGCTAGAATAACTTTACAACTTCACTTCTAGTTCGAAATTGTAGTTTTATAACCTCACTTCACTTTATACCACACATGCGCTTAAAGTAAACAGCTAATCTCTTTAACCACGCTAAACTATAAAACGTCACTTTTAGTGAAACAAGCTAGTGCTAAAAGGCCTACTTTTAGTGGTGGTCGTAGATAAAAAATATTTCCGTTAATATACAAGCAGTCTTTTCATAAGCAAGGAGAAGGAAAAGAAAAATACCGTACTTGATCAGGTCAAAATCCTCATACGAATATTTAAGGAGACCTCGTTACGCCCTGTTGGAATTGGAGGAGAACACTTCCAACAAAATGGGACCTACAATTATTTTCGATAAAGGAATAATAAGCAAAATTCAATGGGCCCGACGATCCCCTAATTCAACATGCTCAGGTTATTTTTTAGTTTGGTAGGTACAAGTCTGTTTCAAATCAATTGAGGGTTTCATTTTTTAATGCCAATTTAATAACCACATTAACCAAACAATGTTTTCATTTTTCTATGCAGTGTCTGTGTTTACAGTAGGAAGCTCGTAAGTAGAAGATACTCTGTTAAATTAGACAAAATGTTCAGTTATTTTAAGTGCTGCTATGATCCACCTTTAAACTCTCGAATTGTTTTATTTTATCTATGGAGCGAAGACTATATTTTTCAGTATTCGCTCTTCCGTTATAAGTCGGCTCTCATCAACAACATCATAAAGCTGTTTTGAGATTATCAAGGGACATTTCTAGGTAGGGATGGGCGCGTGATGTGAAAACAGTCGGGTCACGTCGGGTCACGGCGAGTCACGTCGTCAACGTGACTAATATTTGAAAATCGGGACCTGAACGTGATTCAAGTTTTACGTTAAAATTTAGTAATTAATAAAAGATTGCAGAGTGACCCGCCCACTCGCTGCCTTCCCATGTGAAAGATCTAGAGACGGAGCTGCGTATGCGCATCTGTGTTGTGGTGTGAGTGTTGTCTGTACTGTGTACAGTTAATAGCGTCCTGCCTGGGAATTAATAATTATTTCTATTCTAATGTTCTATTTAAGGCAGCCGGGGAGCACGGATACAAGAAGTACTCTGTAGCGCATGTAGGAATAGCGCATTCGCTTGCAATATCCCACAAAACGCTGCCCTTTGAATTCGATCACCGGTAATATTTTTTCAGTTGAAAATTTTTGTAATTTATTAGAAACGTGAAGATATTTTTACCCTTGACTTAATTTAATTATTAAAATTATTTAGTGTTACAATGTCCACTTACGTAGAACGTTCTGGGCAAAGCCCGTTACGGATCTTTATTGGTTTTAAAATTGAACATTCTGTTCTATCTGAATTTGAATTTTGAAATAAAAGCTGCGGGTCACGTCGTGAGTGGCGGGTCACGTCGTGAGTGGCGGGTTACGCCGTGACCGTGAGTGAACGTGAGCGATTAAAACAAGCGAAAAACGTGCGTGACGTGAGTGAATACTCACTTACGGGCCCATCTTTGTTTCTATGTATACTTCGAATAGAATATTTGGATGATCTTTACTTTAAGATTGTCATACGCTTAGCTTTTTAATTAGATATCTAGGTGGCTCACCAGTTATTATTTTTCCTTTATTACAACGTCACACATTTTTAAGACCGTGTGCATTTTATTTGGTGAAACTGAATTAGAGTAACGTTGACCGAAGCAGAAAGGGTACAAAGTGCTAGTGAGTGAAGATGTAATGTTACGTGAAGAACTAGCCAAACCACTTGAAAGTTGCAAAATCTTGGCTTCTCGAGCAAATAGTATGTAAAGCATTCGTAAAACCTCAACAAAATGTCGATAATATTCAGTGCACTTGAAGTGTTAGAAACTGTAATGAAAATCTAGCGATAAATATACGTTTGTGAGCTTCAAACTTGGAGTGCTAGTTTAGCAGCAGCTTCAACATAATGTACCAAATATTCATGAATAGCATTCCATTACCACACGAAAGGATAAATGTTGTACAACAGCTGCTTCATGACTACATTAAAATTAAGAGATTCCAAATTAAAAATAAAATATTCAAGAAGGCAAGAAAACTACAAAATCATGATAAAGAAAAAAACTTGAAATAGGAGCTAGAAGCGCAAGGGAAGATCCCACAACTATGTACGAAATGAAAAAGCTAATAGAGAGAATGCGTGAAGATTTCAGAACAGGGATTGAGAAAAAATATAGGAATTCAAGAAGATAAGGCGAAACAATCAAATATGTAACTAAAAGAAGAACTATGTAAATTCGACGAAGAAGTAAGTTGACCAAAAGAAGAAATTAAAACAACGAAAGAAGAATGGAATTAACATAAATTGAAAGATTACTAATTAAAGTTTTAAAGTACCTACAACATATGAAGCACTAGAAAATCGTATTAAAACAAGTTATCACATTTAACGCAAAATATGGCGATGATCGATCTTGATTTTTTAAACAGTTCAATTCATAATAATGTCCCAGCTTATAGAGCTTTTATTATTAATATAATAATAATAATCATTTATTTCCAATTGTATCATATATTACTGTGAATATGGCAAGCAACACATGAATGAATGTATAAGCATGAAAGATCCTATACTATAAGGTACATCAAAACAAATTATATAATAATAAGCTATGAGTATACAAACATTGCACTATAAAACCAATGAAATACAACGTTCTTAAGAAATTTGAATATAACATGCTAAAGTAACTCAAAATACCCGAATATCAAGTTTGTAATATAAATAAATCACAAAAAATTATAACGTAACTTCAAAAAATTAACCATATTATTAGCGTGACCTTAAAAGCAAGAACACTACCCTCAAATTCTGATTTTTGAATTACTTTCTGTAATGAGCTTGTCAAGTAGCCAGTAAACCAATCAACGGCAATCCCACGCAATCCATAGAACCATAGCTTATGCAGAATGCGGAATGCCTTCGAGAGGTGGTCACATGCTATCATTCCACAGAATATTTTTTCCTATACGTTACTACTTATATCTTCAATCATTTCAACACTTGCTTATTGAGTGTTTCCCTTGTTGAAAACCATGTTGATATTTTGACAATATATTGTGTTTATTGAGACATAATAAAGTAAAGCCCTCGGAAGCGATCTTTTGGTGAGGCTGTAACAGGACTCGGCAAATTAAAATCTCACCAGCGATGAAAATCGGCTTAACGTGTCTTTAGGAGGACGCCACAACTCGTACCCTCAATTGTTACGAAAACAAAGTCACGGCTAAATAGCCGACTCGATTAAGCCATGTCAAATCCATCGGAGGCTTAATTTGTTCACGAGCACAGTTGCCCTCGATCAATGCTTGGAATCGAGAAAAACCACTCGCCAAACATCCTATTCAGGTACCTCTTATCGAAGGTCGAGCGCTTTTAGGAAAAACCAAATTCTTGCACGCTCTGTCGAAGAGGTGCGCTTAGAAAATAAAATTAGAGATGCGGGCTGCATCGAAGAAGGAAATACAAAAGTAACGCATAAATGAAATGCGGCGTTACAATATTAACGAATTTTATTTATAACACTTAAGATCTAGTAATCATGAATAATACAAATGCAAATTAATATAATATCTATATCTATATCAGATAAAACAAATTTGGTGTAATTGCTGTATTAGGTGGTCTTGAGGAAAAGTTGGTATAAAGTTCAAAAGAAGTAGTGTATCCAACGACGAGGAGAAGTCTTTATCATAACTTTTTATAGTCAACTATTTACTCAATTCTGGATAAATATTCAGAAAGATTAAATTGTTCTACATAAAAAACGTACTCTTACTTGGAATGACTGAGAGCAATTGCTTTCGATAAAAGCGAACCTAAAGATTGAAGGGTGTAGGATTGTGCTCCTGAAGTAAATAGCGAGTTTTAATCTTTAGGTTCGCTTTTCTTGAAGATTACTGCACGTAACAATTCGCAACAGGAGTACCTTTTTTATGTAGAAAAATAACATTTTTAGAATGTCTAACCAGAATAGAGCAAAATGTTGACTGTAAATGGTTATGATAAAAAAACCTCTCCCCACTCTTCCATAAACTACCCCTTTCAACCTTATACCAACTTTTTTCAACCTTGTAACTTTCATTAATTTGTGAGAAGCCCAAAAAAGTTCGTTAACTTCCACCTCGAGTAAACTCAATCGAAGTTCATTCAATCTCAAATGTATAGTCAGGAAAATACAATTTATAAATCAACGGTATAATATTGTTAGCTATTGATTCAAAATAAGATGTAATTTTACGAAACTGCTATGTACATTATTAAAACTAAAACTTCTTCTGGGGTCACATTTTCTTCGTCCCGGGCCGATCCGCAACTCAAATAGAACGTACGGATGGTTGGTTGTCGCCTTGAGCCTGGGTCGGAGTAGGTCCGTTGTCTTGTATACCCTGCGCGCGGAACGTCACGTTTGAGATAGACTATAGGTGAGCCGAAACATATGAAGGTTTGTTTACATTTCGCGGTCTGCAAGAATATTCGTGTAACACAATAATTACAAGATACCTGGTGCATTAGACAGTGCAGGTCGTGGTAGTTCCCTGATATGCAAATTCGGGACTCCAGGAATAGCGGAAACGTCTAATTTTACCTTCTACAATAGTCCGACGACTGCCGGAAAATTCTCTGGGATGCGGCGGACAATCCCGGGTCCCGGCCGGTGAAGTGCACTACACCTTTGGTGACTGTTCCGTGAAGCATCTTTAGGTTTTCCAACCACTTCGGTAAAGTTGGTCGTTGCGCCAGAATTTGTTCGTAGCAACAGGGGCTATAGGGGTCCTTTTAAGCTGTTTACCCTATGAGCCAGTTCAGCTTGTCACGATAAAGCTAAACTTGGAAGATTTTATTTCGTGATACAGTTCAGCTGTCATGACAGAAATTGAATCAGGGCGGCTTTCCTTCTCGAGAAAGCTAAGAGCGGAAGGTTAGCTTTTGATGAGACAGTTCAGCTGTCACGACCAAAAGCCCGGTCAGGGAAAGGGTTGTGGGTCTATTCCGTGAAACAGTTCAGCTGTCACGACGGAAGACCTGGTCAGGTAAGAGGGAGTTCAGGAGAAGTAGCAATTTGCACATATCTCAGGTTTTACCCTTGACGAAAATGGGAACCAACAGATACACAATAAATGTTCTAAAAATTAAAACGGCGAGCCAGCAAACGCGTGCTTTACGCTCAGATAATTGAAATTGCATTCGCAGGCTCGTTCGCACGCGCTGAAGTTCGAATCTCATCGCCGCAATGTTTTTTAATTGAAAATTTGTATAATTTGCATTACAAAGTGTTTTCTTTTATTGTTTCATTATTGTTACGAACGTTCAGATATCTTTTACCCTGTTTTTGTTTGATTTAGTGTCCCAGGGAAGTTCTGAGTAAAACCCTTTTACTGATTTTTTATATTACTACGCATACCGCAATGATTGCTTAACGTATTCATCCGTTTCATATGAATCTGAAATTGTCTTAAATAACTTATCCTGTATTGTACCTATATGTATGTCTTGGATTAGCTTCAAAATGTTTTCACGGGTGTTTTGATTCAGATTTTGAATTTATCCTCTGAAGATGCTGGGAATATAATTTCTGACTTTAAGATTGATATAACACCTTCCTGATCTTTTATTTGTATTTTTTCAATTGCAGGTACTTATAATTGAAATTCTAGAGGTTTATATACAAAAAGATATATAATAGAAAATTTTAACGGATGACAAAACGAAGCATTGTGAAAGGGTATCGTGACCATTTGAAGAAAAAGAAACACAAATAACAAGGGCATTTTGCTAGATTACTAATATATGCGAATAAATTCAGCACTTAATGTGGGAACGACATGCTTTCAGCCTATCTTAAAAATAAGAAGAGGAATAAATTCTTTTAGGCATTAAAAAATCGCATTCCTTAATAATATAATCTATATACACAGTAGAGAGCTTAAATTAAAAAATTTAAACCTGCAAAGGGCTTTACTCAGGACTTTCCCCACAAGTGGACGTTGTGCCACTAAGCAATTTTAAAAATCAAAAGAAACGAAGGGTAAAAATATCTTCATGTTCGTAATAATGCTGAAAGAATAAAAGGAAAGACTTTACAGCCTGAAAATGCGATTTCAACGTTTGGCAGTAGCCCGTAAGCAAATAGCCCATTTGTTGCACTCGGTCATAGAGGACCCCTCGCATCAGAGCGATGCGGCTGTCTTAAATATAAGGCATTTATTGTTGAACGTTTTTGTCTCTTTTACAACGTTTACCCTGTATCTGTTGGGTTCTATTTTCGTCAAGGGTAAATCCGAAATGCGAATTATACTTTTATCTATTTCTCAGTTAAAGCAAAAATACGCAAAATTATTTTTTTAACGTTCTCACCTTGTATATATTTTTCCGATATCTTCTCGGTTTCATACCAGGTAGACACGGTATAATCTACATGCAAAATATCGTTTCCTCCAACCAACCAACAGTTTTTGAGTCATCAGGCAGACAGACAGACAGGCGGCATTGAGAAAACCTGATTTTCGTCATCTATCGACCCTGAAATGTGAAGATCTGAAAATCATCTTTTAGATGAAGGAAGTAAAAATATAATTGGAAGAGAAAAATTACGCACACAAGCTGATAAATACTCAAATACAACATGTGTATCATACTAGGATTGATTACAAATTAAGTCAAGGTCAAGAACTAGATTTAAAGATCTGTTACTAATAGCCGCAACTGCAAATTATGATGCCTCAAAACAAGTGGTTGACAAATGAAACAGTAAAAAACATAAAACCACGTGCAAAATACATTTCATCGGTATCAATCAAATTATCGCCATTAAAAACTCAGTCTATTACCTAATTGCTGTACTAATTAGTGCCTAAACCGACACGCACACCGAATTATTATACTGGTCAAATTATAGCTCTTTGGATACGCTTATGCCATATAAATGTATCCTAATATTTATTAAATTTTGAAAGTAACAATCTCATTTGTGCTCGATCAAAGATGGAATGTCCGCGTCGATTATGGGCTATGAGGTATGTAAATTTGTACTTAATAACAGCACTGCAAAGATAAATGTACGGTCTTTCCAGCTTCCGCGGTAAAAAAATAAGAAACAGTCGCCAGAATGTACTGCCCGGAGGAAGATTAAAATTTCTAACATTTTATGGCATGGCTGACTGCAGTTGTGTGCATACGTGCAGCATCATCTTTTTCCGGCTATATTTAAATTACACTAAACACTTTCGCTATTGAAGAACGGAGCTTAGTAATTATCTAGCTGGTCTAGCATGTGACTTACTAGTTAATAGCATTATAGTTAAAGACAGCCTGTTGTGAGTCATGTTGGTTATATCTACTTTGTTTGAAGTCTAAACACCTTATAATCTAATATCGACAGAATATAAAAACATGGATAAACATTTTAACTAAAGGAGAAATATATAAAATTTAGTACATTAAAAACTATGGCACGATGGATTCAATACCATCAACTGTGGTTGATTAGGTAGTCATAATGGAGGAGAATGAGACTGCCGTTAAATAGTTCTAATTGCAGACTGCACTTAACACCAAGTTTGTCGTACTGAAGCCCCCATTAGTTTATGTAACTCCTTCCTTCTTCTTTATTCAGCCCCTATCCATCCACCATGGTACATCGACCTACTCTCAGGTTTGCCACTCTTTCTTCTCTTAGCATTACAGAGCCATCTTGTTCCAGCCACTTTTGTAGTGGGCGTCTTTTCAGTCTTTTTCCAATCCAAGGTCTCCATTGAATTAGCTTTTTTCATCTATGCTCTTTCATTTTTATGACATGTTCTTCACATCGCCATTTTTGTTCTGTTATGATTCGTCCCATGTCTGTTTTATTGGTTCTCTTCTCTTCTCATCTCATAGCTTAATTTCTAATATTGGTCTTTATACCCTTCGTTGTTTACCACTTTTTCATTATCTTCCCTCTTCCACATATGAGCACAGGAAAGAAGCGCGTAATTGTGAAGAACACCGAAATAATTTTTGTTGTTTTTACGTTATTGGTATGGTATGACTCATGCGCAGAGGCCTTTCGCGTGATGTGCGGATTATAAAATACTAGGTTGGTAGAGTTTACACTTACACTAGCGTTTTCAACTTAGTGTTATGTGTTTCTGTATATTTTAGATTTCGGGTATAAGCAGCTCCTACATGTTTTTCTTTTGCCATTTTTGGGACCTTATGGGATCTACGATTACAGATATACGTCCAGGCAATGACACTCATGGACACACCTTCTTACTGCAAAGTCAGCTGGCACATTTGCTAAGCAATCCGACAATCCCAAGGCACTGTATATCTATGTTTTAGAATGAGTTTATTGTCATTATTGGAAAAAATACATTCTGTATGCCAGCTGTAGCAAATTTCAAAAATAAAACTAGACTAACCAAAAACAGTTTTACTATATCTGTTAAGCGATCACGAATAGACCACTTTGTTTTATTGTGTTGTAATTCTCCGATTATTGTAGACATTTTAGAGTTAACCCAGTTCTTGCTTAGATTATTGGAAGTTATTTGAAGATCTCTAGATGATGCCACAATTGGTGTATCGTAGGAAAATGTGGCTATAAGTGTTAATATAGTGTTCGGCAGATCTGCTGTGTACAAAATATAGAATTGACCGAAGAAAGCTTCCTTGAGGTACACCTGATTTGATTGGGACTAGCGATTTTTAAGAATCCTGATATTTTACAATAAAGTATTTCTCTTAAATACTATTTTAGTATTTGTGTGGCAGCTGAGTTTTGATTTTATAGAGTAAACCCTCATTCCAGATCTTAACAAAACCTGAAAAACATCCAAGAATACCGTTGAGCAACACCTGTTTGCTTCCAGATCGTGTCTGGCTTATTAACTACTTTATGTGCTTATTCAATTGCCGTGTGACTTTGTTTGAACCCAAACTGGTGCTTAGAAGTCACTTATTTATCTTCGAGAATGGGTTGTAGTCTTTGCAATAAACTCACTTCTTCAGCTTGCTTTTCCAGTTTCAGAATCAATATAATTTGATCCATCTTCCATTGTATTGGAACAGATTTTACTGGCAGGTCTATTTGATATGGTGCTTTTAATACCTGGTAAACCTGCATATTTTCCTACATTTTTAGATGCGAGGGAAATAGCTCGAATACCTTGGCCAGATGATCAACAAACGCATGGGCCTCTTCGTTGCTATCTCTTACCCACTTATGACCATTTTCTCTATTAGGAGGTATATGAATTTGTGGTTGCTTTATTCTCTTGGGCGCCTCCCACAAAGAGTATTCGCTAGTTTCAGTTTCTGAACGACTCATTAGGTATTCTTGGATTTCACGAGATCTGTTATTGCCGAGTAATATTTTTACCTGTTTGGTGGCTTGGTAATTTACGCTTTCCTTCTGGACTTTAGTAATTTGCCACCATTTTCTCAGTTTACGTTTTTCTGCAGGGGTGGTCATGCTTCCTGTTGGATACAACAGTTGAAGTGATCGATTGCTTGAACCATTTCATTCGGTGTTTTAACGGTTTATGCAGCTGTAAACTCTATTTTATTTCATTTCTAAAGTTTTTCCAATTCGTTGTTTTATTGTAGAGTACTAGAGGGGTATTTTAATATTGAAAATGTTTAACGAATTGAAAGTCTGACTGTAATACGGGGCTCCAGTAGCGAGTTGTGTGACGCTTGGAAAGTGAGCAGTTTTCGCGAATTTTTCCAAATTGTACGTACTGCAGGTAAATATTGTTGGTGTTAATTTGAAGAATTCGTCAAGGACGAACTTTCTCGAGAGATTATAAAAATGTAAGATTCCAGGGCACGAAAATACGGGGGCTAAAACGATGCTTTGGACATGAAAGCGTTCGGTGCTGTTACATCGGCTACTTCTTGAAAGCTCCAAAAATTATTTGAGGCTAGTTGGTAAAAGGATGAACTAACGCTCATCGTACTGGCTGTTTCGTTGGGGTCTGCGATGCACTGTGGCAAACTACAGGGGTATAAAGGTGAAGTGCGTTTGTAGCAAATTAGATGTTGGTATAAACAGAGGGAAAGAAAAGAATGTCGATTTTTGTTTTGGCAGTATGTGGATGAATCTGTGGGTTTGGTTTTTGCAAAATGGGGAAAACGTTATAATTATCAGAAAAACCTTAAAATCAATATTTGTGTAAAATTCGCTGTTTCTCGACTTTCTTCTGGTCGATTGTATTTTTTAAGAGAATTCGTGATGCGGTTGTGAGAGAGGAGAAGGGATTTTTGCCTTTTTTTCTCAATTTCTAAATAAGGAAAATGTGCAATTTTGTTTGCTTCTGGCCCTTTGTAAAATTGTAAATTTACAAGTAAATATTAAATAGCGTGATACTAACGGAATGTCGGATTGAATAATATTTCGTGAGGTCATTGCCGCTCTGCACTTGTTGGCAGACGGTGATAGAATGGTAGACACCATTGGCAGGGTTGGGATGTTAGTGTCAACTGTTTGTACTAAAACTTCATATGGGATTGTAATACAAAAAAGTGGTGGGAATTTTAAAAATATAACTACATATCCATATGTATATGTTCGGAAAATGCAAAGTTACTTAGTTTCGACAATGTAAAAGCTCTCCAAAGAACAAATCCTTTTAAAATGTATTTACTGAACAATTAACACAAAGCTAAGGATACATATCGATTAAACGACTCAAACATCTATTCGCATCGAATCCCTTTTTTACACTGTCCTGTTCCTCATAATAAAAACAGTACCATATTTGCTCCAGTTGTTATATTTGCTATTAAAGCAAGCTTCATGAGTAAACAAAATAAACTATTAACAATAATATGTGGAGCCCCAGAGCGGATGGCTTGTAATTCTTAGAACTCCTTCAAAACAGCTAAAAAATGTAATAAAGAATGACTCATGACCCTAAAGTTATATAAAAAAAATGGATGTAATAACGAATTCAACATCTTTATTGCAGATTAATATTAAATTGTACAAGATGCTGAGAAGATTCAAAATTGTAGTATGTATTATCTATTAATGATCCTGTATGCATTAGAACGTCCCAATAACTTTTTGCGTGGCGTATAAAAAATAATAATAATAAAGCTGTGAAAAATTTTAGACTTTTTGTTATTTCTATTTCTTGTAATTTTTTCAAATTTTGCAAATCTTATGAAGACTTGAAAATTAGCCAAGTTCATTTTCAGTGCATTAACGAAGGTTCGTAAATTGCAACTTCTGTAAATTTTTATTTCTACACATTTTACTTTAGTAAGTTTCGCTTGCTACAAGCGTATATGTTTACTCGCGCTTTTCAATACCACATTGAAACATATTGTTGTGGTCTAATAGCTTTTATTTGATTATATTTAATTTAAATCTTATTCTCAGGGTTCTATTTAAAATTTTGATTTAAATCTTACCTTTTGTCCACAGTCTTCTGCATGCAATTGTAATAACCTTAGTTATTCGACTGTATCTTAATGTTACTATTAAAATCAGATTAAGACATAAACAATAAATAACTATAATACAAAATATAGGACAATATTATTTATTAAGCAATTAATGTCTGTCTTTATCATACGTTTAACTACTTTGTTAATAATATTTGATAAATACTTAATTTTAGTTAAATCAATTTTAGATTAATATTACTCTCTGCTTACAAATATTATTGTTATTTCATTTATGATTCAATTGAATTTACTTTTAATGACTCTGTAAGTATCAGATATATTTTATATTACTACTTTCCTCTTATATGTGTCTTGTTTTAAGTTGAAGTATTAACCTATTAACGACTCACTTCGTAAGCTTCTATCTTCGCGCTCTTTATCTTCTAAAATCTTCTATTCGCCAGATCTTTGCTACAGCTATCCTCGTTGTGGTTGCCAGCACATCCTTGTGTAGTAGTAATCGATGCACTCACTAAGTTTTTAATTTCGCACTAATATCTGTTTATCACACTCTTTAGGTGTATGACAATATAAACGTGTACATACCAGTACATTAACGTCTAAAATTGACTATTAAATGCAATTTCAATGCAATTTATATTTTTATACAACCCATTTGTTCTGTTTATTTTTAAAATACCCGCCAAAACCAATGGTTATCAAACAAATGATAATACAATTTTCTTTTATTACTTGTAACTTTTCTAATTGTCATAAATCATATTTTTAGGTTTTACATTGCGTATGTCTTCAATTACATGACCAAATATGTAAGAATTAAACTTTTATATTACATTTTATGATAATAACTACTTCTTTCAGATAAGCCTTGACTAATTTGTATTACAATTGCAATCAAAACTTGACTATTTACAAATGAATTGCAAATACCGTTGTAAGAAACCGAAATTCCAATGATAAAACGAAACGATCACTTTAGGAACATTATTTTAAACTGCTTTATTATCGTGTAGTTATTGAATGCTTTATCATTTAATGATCATATCAATATATTACTATATACTGAGGAGTCTGATGGAAATTCGGAGAGTAGAAGATATCTAACTACAGTGTATAAAATGAACTTTAGAATTAGTCATAACAACAGCAAATTGTATAACATGAGGCAATTAGAAAAGTGGCCAAGCTCAAAGAAAAAGTGGAACATTATACAGACTGTTTTAAATGTAGAAAATCATAAAAAACATCTGGAACAAAATCAAATGGGAATAACATTTATATAAGAAATATACAAATCAAAACGACAGAAACAGGAATAAGGAAACTTTAATAATATAAAAACGACAAATATGTGGACAAATTTTCAGAGGCAGGGCGAACACAACTGTTGCGAAATACAGATGTGTAAATAAATAACGGTCAAAGAAGAAATTATTATAGGGGAAAGAAAGAAAGCACAGGCTGTAGAAAACAGACGAAAATAATTCACTACGTATGTATCTGGGAATGTGACAGAGTCGTAGCAGAATGATGGTCAATAAAAAACGTGTTGGCACACGGGGGGGGGGGGGAGAATATAAACGAAATTAAATGAAAGACTAGATGAAACAACTAAAAAATCAATAAATGTGCAACTTTGATTTTATTGTAATATCAAACAATATACAATTTTCATACACACTTATGGAAATAACAATATCACCGCATACTTCATCATGAATGAAAATGTGTGCGTATGCAAATTATGAAGGATGACCTTTTAAACCAATTGTTTAGAAGTTAATTTTATAAGTAGAACTGGCTTCATTCACTTATTTTTAGTTACTTGTTTATTACATTAATGTTTAGTTTAATAATGTTGTTATTTTAATTCCTCGTTATGCTTTTGTTTATACATTGGTAGTTTTTATTTTTTTTAGCAATATCATGTTTTATTTAACTTATTCTCTGTAACTGTAGAGAGGAATTAAATAAATTTCAAAAAAATAATATAGCACTGCTGCTGCAGCGCTTCTCTTATGAACCAGTATTAGATCATTTAGATTTATCTCGACCATATTGTATTTAACTTTTTAAGAATAAACATAAGGCACTGCCGATTATGGTGAATAATTTAATATATGCAATATATCTCGTGTTAATATACCGGATCATGTGAGAATAGACTGCTATTTAGAATATCTACAACAAATTCTGGAATAATCGGGCCTCAAATCAAAATTACAATCTTGTAAACGCCAATGTCTTGCTTTTGTTACCTTTAGTACACTTGTTACGAACAACGTTTTGAGAACGATTCGCTCTGAATTCATCTGCATTGCATACCGCAAAGCAGCATAGTTTATTTAAGACATAAATAATATTAAACCGAAGTTTAAAATCTACATCTTATAGTTTAAGCTACATATGGCACTTTCCATTTTTAACATAATACGGTATAATCTGCATAATACAAACGGCGAACTAGAAATCTATTGCAAGTTATCCGGGTCGCTACTAAAATCAACAATAACATCTTCAAGATGTTTAGAAGGATTGCATACTCGTTCGACAAGCACCTCTCTATCATTTATGACAGTTTTGTATTCATTGCACTCCGATTAATTACACTTCCCTGAATAACGTCTCGGTTGTTATACTCATCTGATAAATTACTGATATCGCAAAAAATTTTAACTACTGTGTTTGAATACTCAAAGGCTCTAGAACGGAATAGGTGTTTAAAATTATACAGCACCAGCATTAATTATTTATGTACTTTCTCCATTTATTAAACTCTGTACATATAGTAAATAGAGTTGTTGAACTTTTTTCTTGCCTATTTAGCCAAATTAGAACCCTGGCTGTGAGCAACCCGTAGGCAATCAGCAGTAACGGAGGGGAAAAAACAAGCACCCCAGGTGCGTTACAGTTGGATAACGTTACAATTGATAAAACATGGCGATATTAACGACGAATCTGAAATTCTAGATTCCACTACTGAGAGTGTTGAAAGGAACGCTGTTCAATCAAAAACAGAAAATAACAGTCACCAGTGTAGCAATACAAAACCGCAACAATATTACTTTGTCAGAGATAGCAGCACAAGGTCAATTTGTCAAAAAGAAGAAAGAGCTTATTTTTGATATCGTATACTACACGACCATAAAAATTAGACGCACTTCTTCAGACTGGCGGAGTTCATCCGATTACAAGGCACCTTCAGAAGTTAAATAAAGACCCTCGTTGGACTTCTCTATTTAGCTGGAATCTTTAGAAACGACCATCGCTCAGTCAATATGAGTAAAAAATTATCAGCATATTTGGATTTCAGAGAAACTACAATTTGGTTTCGTATGTATCTAAAAAATCACTTCATCATAATGATGCTCTTCGAGATAATAAAAGTAGTTCCCTCAAACAATACCATTTTTAACACTATGTAAATGTGGTGTTGTTATTGCGAATCTGTTATCATCTAGCTAGTTACCATCTGTGTCGAGAGCAAGCCGTCGTTGGCAGCTCACATTACTTTATTTGCTTCTCAACTCAGCTGGCATTAATTTGAAAATTGTGTACAAGGCAAATAATTACCTATGGCGGATTGTTAGAAAGAAAAACTTTTCTGGAAAACCTAGGCCTGCAATTAGTGAATGAGTATCAAAAAACAGAAAATGGCGAATCCAATACTATCACACAAACTATGGGTCACCATGGATAAAAGACGGGAGAAAATCGAACCTGTTGTTACACTTGACAATACATTTACACACGGCTTGCTTCAATGGGATATGGGCGAAGATTTACTTTAGAGGCGTCGGTGTTTACGTATAACAGTCGAATTGCCAAACAGATATAGGTGTTTATTCTTGATTATGCGCCACCCTGGTGGTTAAACGTCGATAATCTACTAGGAGAATCTCGTCCGAGATGTGAAGTCGAAGCTGTGCTCGGTTTGAGCGCCAGGACTTTACCTTACTTTTCCACTTCTGAAATGTTTAACTTTAAAATACGCGCGCTGCATTGCGCTTTAGAAATAAAAATTAAACAGTAATTTTAAACCTTGCCGTAATATCACGCGAAACAACAGCCGCTGTCTACATAACATATACCGTAAGGAAAACAATATTGCAGAGTGCTGAAAGTGTCAATGTCCTGCGAACGTGGATAAGTTCTAAAATTTATATCACACAGTTAACTCGCTTCTTAAATGCACATTAGCATATTTGGAAGTGGCGTTAAAAACATACAATAGTAACTAATAAATAAGAAATGGCTTAGCTGAGTGCAGCACCAACCGATACAAGAATGCAAGGAAGTCCATTATCAAGTGTCGAGCAAAATATTTGTTTGCTGATCTTCTACCGGCGAATCGGGACAGAGAAATTTATGGATCTCGCAAAATGAAAATCGGGCGAGTGGTCGGCCCTCTATAACGAATTTCAGAGCGGTATCGGCATACAGAAATTCCCTAACTTCGACCGAAAGGTGGACATGAAATATTTACGATAATTCGAGATGAGGCTGTTCTTGATGGTGAAACTTCAAATTTGTAACGATCCTAACATTATCAAGATGCTTACAAAAATGATGTAAAGATAAGATGGCAAAATAAAGTACAAAGTGCAAATCGTATGGCGTGAAGATTATTAAATTTATATAATAATAATAATACAATTTATGGATATTTTGCTACCGAGTATTGTTAACTAATATATTATTTATGGTTTAAAATATAATCTGCCGCCTATAAATGTACATTTGAAAATCAAGATATGATCTGATTCGCGTTCTACCTGGTTCTTATTTTGTCAGCCAGAGGCGTTCTGGGTGGTGTTTAAACATCGTGTTTGTAATAGACAGTTTGTGATCAATTGCAACCTATAATAAGTGATTTCCACTATGATTCTTGCTACTAAATCCATATTTCCCAACATTTCTAACGGTCTCTTTGTTATGTTGCTGATTTTCGCGTTTCTTAGATGGTATTCCAGCTATTTCATACTCACGAGTGTTGTAAATGTTGATATAAATTTGTAGGACGTCAATCTTGGTTGACTTGGCCAGAAATAGGACCTTAAAGGGCTGATTCTTTAGGAGTTACGCAAAAAATTATTTTCCTTTGACACCTACGAATTTTGAAAACATTTTTTATATACACACTTGATCAATTTTGTATAAATTTAATATGTAAAGGTTTGACAACTATGCAGTGTGGGAAGAATTTGAGGAGGAAAAGCGGTATTCCCGTTTAGTGCCCTACTGGATAAAAAAAGTGGAATTGTAAGTACACCATCCTAAACTAGAGCTCCAGCTTTCATTTTCATTTTTATGAATCTCAACTATTCTAGTTCAATTTAATAAAAGCATATAGCTATGTTTAATCTCGTGATGTCATTTTATAGGCCTTTATATGCAAAAATTTAGAAATCTGAAATTTTTGAAAATCTTGCTACCCGTTTTTGTGTACTTTTCTTAGAATATAGGTCAAACTTGTATTTGTTTTATTTGACGTTTATTTCTTAAAACTGTAAATTTCAGCTATTTTGTAGAATGCTACAAAACGTTTAAAACTTATTTCTAACTTGCTGAAAATGTGATGGTAAGTAGCCAAAGAATGCTATAAGAGTACTAACAAAATTATTAGAGACTTGTTGAACATTTTCTTTAGTATTGCACAATTAGCTGTTAAAACTTCTTAAAACATTAGCTAGTAGTTAATATACTATACGTTTCCGAAAATTTGCTTAAGATGTAATGGGCTTGACCTGGCTCGCCTAAGTGTCTCTAGAATCGTATTTTAATATACAGCGAGTTTGGGCGCTTTGCATACCGCGTAACAGTGCCGGAAACGTACATTTTTGGGAAAAGCATCACTCTGAATTAGAAGCTCGAACAGTGCAAAAAATCAAAAAAAGCGGCCGCGTTAACGAAGACATCGCCGTGAAACTATGAGAGTCCACAGTGTAAGTATTACACAACTAGTATACGTTGGTCATCACTGCAGGTTGTAGGCCAGATGAGTCGCCATCGAGACCAGCATCAAAGAAGTCATAGCACGCCAAGAGTATTTTGGGCATAATTCCTTGCTTTCAGTACGCACTGCATCTAAGCACCTGCGCAGTAGGTGGTAAGTACAAAATCGGCGTTTGAATCAGTTATTTGTGAGTGATTTAATAATGTGCAACAGTCTTTAACGCATAAAGTAACATTATTGTTCGTTATACCATGTAAGAGGTAAGTGGGTGTGAGTGTCGTTATAGGTTTCGTCGATGTCTGCTTGTACTCCCGTTTCATTCCGTAGGGATTCTTTAATTTCTTGTTTTTTGTTCAATTTATTAAATTCGGTTTCCTTAGTAAGTTATTTCTCTTTTCTCTTCTTTCTGGTTTTCTAGTTTATTCTTCTATGGTTGTATTTCGCTTTGTAGTTCCGCTTGTTATGTCTCTCATTCTACTTTTCTGTTTGTGATCTCGTTTTCTTCTTGAGTTTGCTTTGTTCTTCTGCTGAAAAGTTCTTTTACTTTATTTTTCATTTTTTCTAAATTGTTTATGTTTCGATTGTACTCCAGTCGTGGAATTTGTAAGTAAAAGTACTTGTAATCCTAAGAACTAAAAGTATTGCATAGCAGTATACACTTTTGTATCAGTAAGAGAAAAGTCTACTTCAATGAAAGATTTTGGTATTAAAAGTAATGGCTTTTAAGACGGTTGCGAACAAATTATTATTCATCAGTTAGAGCCTACTTCGTATTTTAAGACAATAACTGGTGCACCACGCTCGATGCAATTATTGCTTGAAGAATAGTTGGCCCCATTGTTTAACACACGAATGTGCAACTATTTCATATGTATCAGTGTTAAGAAAGAACGACAAGGAAATGTTATACCGGTGCAATAAAATGTTTAAATTTATTCAACGCCTTGCAATTAGAAAGATTTACGACGGAAATGCCATTCTTTCAGGTCCATTAAAACATTATACCATCCAAATCCCAGAAAAGTGAGGACTTTCGCGATCGTATCTTGACCATTCAAGCAAGATGGGCATAAATGGCAAATATTATAGCAGGATCGGGCTGGCCCCATGGGCACCTGACAGATGCAGTTTTAATTAAAAGTACAAAAAACAAAAATATGTGGTTGATGTTCCGCTCGCTCCTTGTCAATATCTTCCTACATATATCACTAATGTGTCACAGATTTTCACAAATGTAACCATTTCACCTCTACCTAATGTTCAATACAACGCATACTATGCTTTTGCGTTTTGTTTGGGTTATTTTTTCTGATTTATATGTAAAGACTATTTATACAAAGTGATTTTTTAAAAACTGAATTGCAGCAGGCCCTGGATAGCCTGAATCAGTTGGTAGTACTGAAGTGCATTGTCAGTCTATGTCAAATTCGAGGTTAGTAGGTTAGGTTCTGTCATTTAACACACGCTGACGCAACTTAACCTGCAAATCTCGAATTTGACATAGACTGACAATACACGTCAGTACGCCTGCTGCAATTCAGTTTTTTAAAAATCACTTTGTATGTGTCCTATGCTTGCTGTGCTGCAGTGCGATGCAACGCGTTACTGATTTCGAAGAATTTAATAGCAATATCTAGTTCTACACAGCATCACTTTTAACTCTGTTTTTTTAAATTTACATGTTCTTGATATGTTTTGCATAAAAATAAGTTGGTTTTGTTATTGCTGCAGTGTATCATGAACTGTTACAATAATCTTTATTGTTATTTTTGAACTACTCTGTAAAACAATTGCAAAGCATATAAAGAAAACATTTGGAAAATTAAAGAGGATTCGGTTCGAAAAATTAAGGTGAAATCATTATGTGAAAACCATTAATTTAATTTCAGTAACATAAAAATACTAAAACCATTAGTAAAACTAATAATAAAACACCACAGTAACTATAAATGAAAGATAAATTGGAAATATCAATCAAAGTAGCAGGTTTAAAGCTCAGTGACAGATTTGCCAAGCAATAATCATACTTAACAGTGGTAAATGGTAAATCTATAAAATATTGGTAACACATTTTAACTAAGAGAAAGCAAAGCATATATTATTATTATAAGAGACAAAATACACAAAAGTATAAAAATTAATAAGGAAAAAAAGCTATAACATGCTAAGGACCCAATGGCTATATTACAATGAGATTTCGTACTGATAATTTTGTCTACCTTAGAAGACCCGATAGAAAAAAAATTTAATAAGACCGAAATCGTTACTACAATTTTAGGTATACAGTGTGTACATAAAGTAAGGAATAAATTCATTATCTAGAAAAGGGAAAGCTTTTCGGAAAAATCCTCAGACATGTCAACCTTTGTTTTAAGATGCGCATCTTTTGACGTTCTAGTCTCATTGGTGACATCATTACTGTTCCGGATATGACGTCATCGAATTTTTTTTCAAACGGCAACCTTTATTTTTGACAGCGCCATTTGAAAGAGCATATTTTTCTACACACAACACATCAAAAGTTTTGTTATGTTACATGAGGAAATTTTCGATAAAATTAATGTTATAGTGATTTAAAATTAATTTATTTTATTCAGTTAATTGAACAAACTAATTAATTCAGGGGACTCTAAAACGTGAAGATCTGTTGAAAACTCAATTTGTAATTTTTGAGGTGAATCCAATACTTCCTTTATCGTAAAAGGAAGTAAAAAACATACGTTTTGTATTGACAGCCATGAAAAGTCATAGTGACAATTTGGAAAGTACCGAAAGATCAAATGTTATACGTTTGGCAGTACTGAAGTGTATTGTCAGTCTATGTCAAATTCGAGAGGTTAATAGGTTAAGTTTTGTTTGTTATTTAAACACAGATTGACGCAAAACTTAACGTACAAATTTCGAATTTGGCATAGCTTGACAGTGCTACCAACACTGCAGTAGTAAGTGACATGGTTTTATCCCACTAATGAAATAAAGTAATTTCATTATTCCACTAGTGGATAAAGTGGTACTTTAGACGGTTCATAAGTGTGGATAAAACTTCAATTATAAGGTGATTGTGGATAATATGTCTTTTTTGCTATAAGAAAAAGAGTGGTTTCTTATGACTTAGAAAGAAACCTTTACAAAGCTAGGAAGGACTTCAGTTTCAACACTTAATTAATTAGTTTGTTCAATTAACTGAATAAAATAAATTAATTAAAATTAATTAAATCGTTATAACATTAATTTTCTCGAAAATTTCCTTATGTAACATGACAAAGATTTTGATGTGCTGTATGCAGAAAAATATGCTCTTTCAAATGGCGCTGTCAAAAATAGAGGTTGCCATTTGAAAAAAATGTCGATGACGTCATATCCGGAACAGTAATGATGTCACCAATGGGACTAGAACGTCAAAAGATGCGCATCTTAAAACAAAGGTTGACTTGTTCGAGGATTTTTCCGAAAACCTTTTCTTTTCTAGATAATGAATTTATTCCATACTTTATGTACACACTGTAGAAGGCGGATACATAATTTTGGCCTTAAAATCAAGAAAAGACAACAACTTCTCTTGATATTAAGCAGAATCCTTTATCTAATAGACGTGTCTGTCTGGGACGCTGTTTTGTCTGTCTGGGACGCCGTTTTGTCTGTCCGGGACGCTGTTTCAGCAGCCAAACCGTAAGAGATAGAGAAAAAAGTTATTAAAGTTATATGTTTGTAATGGTCATGTCAGGTCAGGAACCGAATTTCAGTCACGTGACACTTCCGGTTTTCGAGAAATCACAAAAAAGGCCGTTTTTCAAATAGAACGCGTATTAAATAAAAACTGTTTCAGCAGCCAAACGGAGCTGCGACCCTCTGCGCCTTAAAACGTCGATCGGTTAGGCAACCACTTTGACACCTTCCAGGTCTGGGTACAGTTTTTATTTAATACGCGTTCTATTTGAAAAACGGTATTTTTTGTTTTTTTAAATGAGACATTTGTCTCACTGGACTGCTAGTTAACTATAATAGGTTGTTAGGTTTAGAATTTTAGTTAAGAGGCAATTTATTTTTATACTCATTCTTTCTAGTTTCTTTCCCTTTTACTTATATTTGAGTTCGTGGTTTATAGGGCTTGTGTACTGGAACTGGAACTTCCTGTCTTTTGTTTCTTCATTACTTTTGCAAGTTCTGACAACTATTGCATTTCTCGAGTTATCTACGCTCGTCATTAAATATTAAGAAATTTAAGAATGCTTGGGCCTCTAATTTAGTATTTTCCTTTTTGCAAGTTGCCAGTTTATAGGGGGAGCTATTTTATGCTCCCATTTTGGAAGCAACTCTTAAAATTGCTTCCGTGCCGTAGGACGTACTTTTTGGGATCCTTTTGTTTATTCTTGTTTCTTAGAAGGGGATTTATTTCCAATAATCGTCCTTAGTCGCGTTCAGCATTTATATGATAGTTTTGTGATTTGATGTAATCAGACTGATTAAACCAGGATCTCACGATATTTAAGAAGCACTTTAAACCGCATGACGTCTCAGGTATGAAACCCTTTCGTCTCCTTTGCACGTTGTTTGGCGTGCTACTGAATTTATTTCAGACTTTTTCTTTTACCTTCAAGTTATCTACAAGTGGTTCTGCCAGTTAGGTCTCTCCTTTATAAATACTTAATTATATACACAAAGTACTAGTGGCGCTATCTTTATACCTTTCGCTTGCTAGAGTCCATTTAACATTTTGGGGGAAAAGTTCTGTTACTGCATTGTACCGAATATATTCTACCAACTTGCAATCTTTGATTGTACGAAGGAAGGTCCTTCGGCCTCTTGGTAATCGTGATCAGAATATGGCACAAAGGCCGCAAGGAAGCTTTACAAAATAAAAGAAGCACAAAGCGTTATCTTTTAGTACATGCTATCTTACTTTGAAATAAGACGCTCATTATCTAATTATGTACTTTTACAGACATAGAAGAAAGAAATTCAACTTAAAAAATCTGTAAAAGACTTTACCCAGAACTTCCCTCGCCCGAATTAAATCAATTTGCAAATTTAAAACAGACAGACGGAATTAAGAAAACCTCTTTTTCGCCATCTAGGGACCTTGAAACGTAAGGATCTGAAGAAATCTCGGAAGGTGATTTTTTCGTGATTACAATACTTCGTTCGTCCTTCAGACGAGGGAAGTAAAAACCGCATTACTTGATCACACTTCCAGATTTTGTGTCTTCACGTAATATAAACACTTTAGATGTTCACTTACTGTATTAAAGCGACCGTGGAATGAGGTAGGGAACTTTTTATTGAATCATATAGAACATAAAAAAGGTACTATTATTTACAATCTCAATGTATTCAGTTGACTTGTCTATTCTTTTACATATTTAGCTATATGCAGGGTGTGTATAAACTAACGAAATAACTACACGAATCGAAAATCGTAATACTAAAATGTTGAATTGGTCTTCGTGAGTCCTCACGAGCAGTAGAAAAAACATGTTTATTTCAGGTAAAGTACATTTTCTGTGCCAAATACGTCAATGCATCGTCAAGAAAATTTGTTCAAATTGTAAAATTATAGCCCCATGCCGCGCGTGAGGGCTTACGAAGGCCAATCCAATATTTTAATATTACGATTTTCGATTCGATTTGTGACCAACATCGCCACGTGTAGTTCTTTCGCCAATTTATATACACATTGTATAGCAAAGTTATCTAAATGCAAGGAAGCAGAAGAAATCTATATATTTTAAGAACATGGAGATGATAACAACGAAGACATTTGCGATCCAATCCGAAATATGGAGAGAACGTACATTAAAGTGATATGACGGCAAGGTAACAGAATAAATGCTTTTAGACCCACAACGTGAAGGTCATAACAACTAAGGCTCTGGAAATGCAACTAGAAGGATACAGATAATGTATATCAGAGTTGAATGAAGGGAAACCAACAGAAGAAATCTTTCTTAGACCAAGAATACGAACATGATAACAAAGAAAAACTGACGATCGAATTAGAAAAATGAGAAAAATGTATATCAGAGTTATGCGGAGCAAAGGAAATAGAGGAGATCCTCCTAAACCAAGAATATGAAGATGAAGATAACAACGAAGAAGTTGGTGACATAACTAGAAGGATGGGGTTGGATCAAAGCAAGGCAACATTAAAAATCTTTCTTAGACCAAGAACACGAAAAGAATAACAACGAAATAACTAGCGATCGAACTAAAAAAATGAGGAAAACGTATATCAGAGTTATATGTAGACAAGTGAAGAGACAAAATATGTCTTAGTCTAAGAAAATCAATATAATAACAATGAACCAAACAGAAAGATGGAGAGAATGTATATCAAAGCTTCATAAAGGGTAGAAACAGAAAATATCTTTCTTAGACCAGAAGCATCAAGATAATAGCAGCGAAAAAAATGGCGATCTAATCAGAGTTATATAAAGGCAAGGCAATAGAAGAAATCTCTTTTTGACTAAACACGTGAATATGATACGAAGACACTGGTGATCCAAGTAGGAAGTAGGAACGTATATTGAGATGGTTTAATATACTCCACTTAGGAGAATAGCTTTAGCAATTATAATTATAAATTACAGATTTGGACTGGGTAAAATAAGATTGTTTGTATTTTTAATTTTATTTACTTTACTCCAAAATAAAATGTATTATGCCCTATTTCATATTTTATTTACGTGCAATTTCATTTTCATAACGCTAGCTCGGTAGACAATCAAACTCTATTCAAAGGGGTAAGTTCCTGATAATGTGTAAATTTTTACCTTAATGTGGTACGCCACTGTGCGCCCAAATTATTTCCAAATACGCAGTCGCAAATGTAGGCGCTGCTGTCAAAAATTACACAAAGTGGTTCGCATCTGGCTGTAAGCGTTGTTGACTTTAAAATTCAAATTTGTGAACGTTCGAACAGGTACTTATTTAGATTGTAGTGCTTTGGCGGTTATTAATTCTTATTTGTTTCAGGAATTAATTCGTCTTATGACGTCAGAAGCAACGCCGTTCGAATTTTAGCAATTGTTAATCTTCACCTAACCTTACAACTGGACTCTGGTTAATAATTTGAAATGCGCCTTTGCTGGCTACTTTAATACATTTGGATCTTGTTCAGTAAGGTTTGCTCTCGTAGTCGTACAAATTTCCAAAAGCTAACGCCATTACTTTTAGTTAAAAACTGTACCTTGAGGTTTGAGATGGTGCGCTACAACCCTCGGAAAGGTGCTCCCACTGGAATCTGCCACTGCAATAGTCTTCTCCGGTGCTGTTGCTGCTATACGGTCTTGTACAGTCCTCCCTGATGTGCTGCAGTCGAAATCCCGGGCTCAGGAACCTGATTTTGCCCCGAATCGAAGGTCGAAATCTCGAGCTGGATCGCTGGCGAACGGCCTCGGAAGTGCTTCTTGTAAAAATTTATTTTTTTGTTGCGAAAAAAGCTACCCACACTCTCACAGAAGCTCTGACACTTGCTCAATACAATGGTATAATTTTTAACTGGTAAAATGGTATTTTATTATGTAGAAACTTTAATTATAAGGAAGCACCAAAACTGCATGTAAATTTTATATTTAATTCCATTGTTACCTGCTGATGCCCGTTATAAACAAATGCTAATGTAATAACTATAAAAACGGAAATTAACCAAGTTCAAATCAGTTACCTTTTAAATTAAATTTTCTTACAAATTATTAAGTTTAAACATTTTTATATCTAAAATTTTGCCTACATTTTTAATAGTCAAAATGTCTTTTTGCGCCACTACACGTTTTATTAATTGCGTTGCTTTGTTAACTCGCGCAATTGTACTGATTAGTTGTAAGAGTTCACTTCCTTCAAAAATGTATTTCGATCTCCAACTGTTTCCTTTTCACTCGTTTTTTCTCCTGTGTTGCTGTTTGCTTTTCCCCTTGTTTTATCATGTAATGTCTGCTTCTCATAATTGCTATTTTATGCCTTTATGCCTGCCTTCTTAATTGCTCGTTGCAACATTTTTATTTTTCTGGCTTATACCTTTTTAAGATTGCTCACAAATTGTACTAATTAGATATATTGAAATCTACGCTTCAATGACCTGCACATAGCAAAGCTTTTTGTGATTATTTATTTCATTTGGTTTGGCTATTCATTCTGCACAAACCTAATAATTAATTAACTTGGACTTTGACTTCAACTCTGTGAAAAGCAAGCTGTCCCCTTTGCGTTCCTTAATCAATTTTAATACAAGCATCTCAAAAAATAATTAAAAATGTATATCAAAGTTATATAAAGGCAAGAAAGCGGAAAAAATCTACCTAGATAAAAAAACATGCAGATGACAACAACGAATAACCTGGTAATTTAATGAGAAAGATGGAGAGAATATACGAGATCAGAGTTATATGTAGGCAAGGAAACAGAATAAATTTCTCTCAGCCTAAAAACATCAACCTAATAACAATGAAGACACTGGCGATCCAATCAGAAAGATGTAGAGAATGTATATCAGAGTTACGTAAAGGGTAGGAACAGAAGAAATATTTTTTAGACCAGGAGCATTAACATATTCACAATGAAGAAACTAGCGTTCCAGTCAGAAATATGAAGGCAAGGCTATAGAAATAATTTCTATTAGACCGAGAACGTGAAGTTGATAACAATGAAGACACTGGCGATCCAACTAGAAAGATGGAAAAAATGTATATCAGAATTGTATGAAGGCAAGCCTACAGAAGAAGTACCTTTTAGGCCAAAAACACCAAGAGGATAACAACGAAGAAACTGGTAATTCAACTAGAAAGATGATGAAAACGTATATCAAAGTTACATAAAAGCAAGAAAGCAGAAGAAATTTATCTTAACCAAAAAGATGAAGATGACAAGTAAATAACTAACTGGCGATCCAATCATAAAAGCGTAGTTTGACATAGCAGTTAGTGATCTAAAAATTAATAAATCTTCACTGCCGGTGAAGTTATTAAGAGTCTAAGAGAGCACACTCTTAAAAAATTATATCAACTGATGAACAAAATACACGAAAGTGGTGAAACTACTAAAACTTGCATCAAACAAATGTAAAGAAAAAAACCTGAGCGAAGAAGTTTGGGTTTCGAAGAGCCTCAGATAGATTCAATTCTTAAAGTGAGACTACTTATCGAAAAGACGATAAGGAAGGGCAAACTACGAATATAGAGCCTTTATAGGTCTAGAAAAAGCATTTGACAACGTCGAGTAGGAAGTATGTTCATCATATTAAAAATGTCATCGAATACAAAGATAGAAGAATACACAGCCAGAATATAAAATTATGAAAGCGAAAAGATGTGCAGTGTAAAACAAGAATGTTCACTGCCACCAATATTCCTTTACTCAGAAAAAGCAGAGAAGAACTGGAACAAACCAAGATAATGGTATATTATTTATCATTGGAATTAATATAATACAGGAAATGCGAAAATTTCAATATTTGTATTTATCACAGGGAGCACGAAGCGGAAAAAAGATAAACTGTAGAATTCTTCAAGCTAAGAAAGCGTTTTATAGTAAGAACAAACCACTCACATCCAATGGCATAGCTTTCAATACCAAAAAATAATTCATAAAGTCCTATGTCGGGAGTGTAGCACTGTACGCAGTGTACGCATGTGAGACCTAGACCTGTACGGTCTTCCATATAGGCGTTGTGCAAATCAGATTTTCTATACGATTTTTTCATAATTTTTGAAATTCTAAACTGGTGGTATTTCTTCTCTTTTGATAATTTTGCACATGTAACTTCATAAGCGCTTTTCAGGTTGTCATAAAAAGAATCAGATTTAACTTTCCGCCCGATGTTGCTTTTTTGTGGCAACTTTCAGTAACACTTGCAAAACGAATTTTTTACGCCGAAGGCGAAATAGGTACATATTCTATAATCGTAAAAAATTCACCTTTCGAGATTTCTTCAGATTTTCAAATTTCAAGGTGACAATGAAAAACATGTTTTATCAATTCCGTCTGTCAGTCTGCCTGGTAAAGACAATATTTTGCATGCGTATTAGATAATTCCCTCACTAGAAGCCGAATATATTTTTGGTAAAATATGTGCAAGGTGAGCACCATAAAAAATTAAATTCAGATTGTTTTTGCATTAAATCAGGAATAGATAGGTGAGAAAATTAATTTGCACATAGCTCAAGTGTTTACCTTCGACGAAAATGGGCCCCTACAGATACAGGGTAAACACCATAAAAGCGACAGAAATGTGCAGCGCTCACCGCGTCGTTTATAATACAGACGTAAGCGAATCCACTTCCTACACGAACCCCGCCTAGTGATTAACATTCTGGACTAGTAATCGAATCCGCCAAAAAGCGCGAGTTCGAATTCCAACGTCTGTAATGTTTTTTTTTAATTTGAAACTTAGTGTTATTAATAAATGTTTTAGTGCTGGTAGCTGTATATAATTTGGAACACTCTTGTAGTGCGCTTTCTGTATAAACACTTAAAGCATTTTTTGTGTACTGGTCTGGTAGCAACTATCTACCAGCTTAGCAACAAGTCCGGTAGGTACGTTTTTATGGCCTAGACCGGTAACACTTAGCGACGCCTGTTTTCGCGTTATACGTTTGGCAATGCTGAAGTATATTGCTGCTGGCACTGTCAATAGATTTTATATTCGAGGTTAGCGGGTTAGGTTTTTCGTCAGTCCGACACAAACTGACGCAAACCCTAACCTCGAACAATACACTTCAGAACTGTCAAACGTACAACAAGAACCAAAGCATTTTTAAAGCAAATAGATAGTTTGGGATAATTCTTTAATAAAAGCAAAATGGTGCTTGTGCTTCTTCAGTATTTGATATTCGCGTTTATAGTCCCACTAGTATGCGTGTCTCGCCCTAGCGGGCTCGACCGTGATGTACTAGCTCGTCCATAATAAATGCTTAGCTACCGGCCTAATGTCGTAAATAGCTATTCGTTCTTCTGTGACTTATTTATTTACAATTCAATTTTAAAAATATTGCAATTATTATATAATTTTTTTATATTTCACCCATTGAATATCAGAGGGCTCAGTTACCACCCCATATAGCTTGTCCGATCGCGTTTGCTACAGAGGATATGCATTGTACATTTTAAACTATGTTGCGGGACAAAAGTCGTTTATAAGTATTTACATATTTTCGATTAATCTAAATATTATCTGCTACTTAATTTAAACTCTAAGTCAGGTTTTAGATTTTTATGTATTTATATACTTAATTAATTTGCTAGTTTGGTTCAATACTCAGCATTTTCTCCCTTTTCCAAACTTTTTGAGTCTTATCAGGCCATTTCGGCCATTTGCCATTCTGTGCTGCTGGAGAAAGGATAGTCAAGCGAGTGACGTTTGTGAGATCAAATGTGCCATTTTTTTGTTTGGGATTCTTCGCCACCATCCTATTTTGAGAGTTCACCTTTGGGTTTATGTGTCCCTCGGGGAGAATAAAGGGTGTCTCTAAAGAAGGTATTTTGGTGATTTCTCAAGATCAGATTTTGTCCTGGATTATACCTACAGAGCACATGCTTACTTCAGCAAAACTGACGGCTGAACATCGAAACGGTAATACTAACTTTCTTTTGTACCTTATGCGTAGAAGTCTATTTTGTTGCATTTAATTGTAGCTCCCCTGCTCGTACGGTTGAATTCCGCACACCTTTTGGATCTTGAGCTTTTGCAAGTTCGTCCCGCCTTGTTCTTGCGACCATGAGGACTCCATTCCTGCAACAGGTTCGTAGTATTTGGGGCGGCAGCCACAGTGACGGTAACAACTGTAACTAGTAATCAACCGTTCGTTGTTTACTTGATTGATAATTTCTAGCTCGCCTTACCAATTTTATTACTCTTTTGTGTTTTCCGGTTTCAGTTAAGTATAGTAAAAGAGCATGATTTCACTGATAATCTCTCTAATCTGCAACTGGCGACGAGCTTTTTTATGCGATAAACATTATCTTCTTTATAAATACGGTGTTGTGTTGCGTGGAGGCCTTTTCGCCGATTGTGATGCCATGCATTAATTACGTTAACAGATATCCTATATTTAGGGCCGGTTGCAGAGAGCAATGTTAAGTCTGGTGTTAGCTAACGTCGCGTCAATGTGAACAAAAACTAATCAAATCACTAATACATTAGTGAACAAAATTTGATGCGATTTTGTTCACTTTGACGCGACGTTAGCTAACACCAGACTTAACATTGCTTTCTGCAACCCGCCCTTAGAGTGTCTGATAAAGCTTCCTAAACGATTAGGGTTTATAAACTTCCTCCAAATTGATTTCAAGCGTCTCATTTAGTAAATTTTTTTTTGCTTGCATAATATCAGTATCATATGTATGTATTGGATCTTTGGTAATAATTTATATAATAATGATTTAAATTCTGGATTCGTCGAACCTAACGCAGGTATTGTGGGGAAGACGACGGTTTTTTTATTTACTACTATGAGTGTTATTTATGTAATTACATAAATAAAATTCAAAGATAAACTGTTAATTAGACCCCAACTTTGTTTTGCTTGTAGGAATTTGATGTTATAGAATGTTTTGTCGCTGGACGGTAACTGGCCCCCACACGTTTATTTAATACGTAGTTATCAAGAAGCATTTGGTTAATCCAAATCACGACTCAAAAATCGTTGTATATGATGAAATAGCCAGGACCGCGAGGACAAGACAAGACATAATCACAAACGACGGCGCTTTTAGGAGAAATACTATTGTTGAAACACGTAAAAAGCTAGTGGAACACATCTGAGAAGAGACGGCCTACTTCAAATTGTAATAGAAAGAAAGATTGAAGAACGAAATGCGAAAAAAAAATTGTATGAAAAGGATGTGGGATGTACGAGGCAACAAAAATAAAAACCATGAACCGGTACTAATGGTTACCAGTGTACCGATTGACTACTGAAGAGATCCGTATAAGTTAGGAAACGTAAACCAATTATTATTGTTGGTGTTTTAAGCCAATTCATCTCGGAGACATACTCCACTGATCTCAACTATTACTATTCAATGTCAATTTGATTTATTGTAAGAATTTTCATCCCTCTGATTTTGTTAGTCAGCTGGACAGTTTTTCTTCCTTGTTCTACAAAGAGCTATCGCTGACTTTTGAATTATAATCAAAAAATCACTATGTGTAGAGCGAAGCTCTCAAGTGATAGTTGAAAAAATTGTGCCTACGGAGAAGCTCTGATAGATTTTACTTTTGCCGATTAAAGGACATGGAAATATGGCGGTTGGTTAAAGCTCTTGGCGGTTTCATTCGCCACAAATTTTATAATCCACTTCAGACTTATTGTTCTTCCATGGGGAGGCCAAGATATTTATTTACGGCCAGTCCGACGCTGTACTGGAGCCTCGCTTCCTAGTTTATGTAACCTCTTCAAGAAGCAACTTACGCACTTTCCGGCGCTTGCGTTACATTCAAATCGCCTCGCTTAACAAGAAAGCTGGAGCAAATCCGCGTTTTAATTACCAGCCTTGGTGCCGAGGGCAGATAGCCGCCCATGGTCCAGTTACGACACAGGGGACGTACTTGCACGTCGGAATTTGGAAGAAAGTACGTCGTCCTTGAGCCAGGAGCGTCCCGTGCATTTCACCGCGGATCCGGTTTCTAATGGGCAATCATGGGCTAATAATGGAGTTACACAATCGGTGCATGGTCGACGTCAACGGGAGCATAATACTTTTACCTTTCATCACGAGCGATGAAGAAAGTAAGTGGGGCGCGGGCGCATCTTCAGTTCCATTTTCCCTCTCTCTCGCTCCTGGTTTTCGGCGACGTCACCGTCGGGGTGGCAGATATAAAAGCTATCTGATTCCCAGAGCGGCGTATTCCTTGTGTTTCTGTGATTGTGCGAATCATCCCCATGAGGCTCTTAGTGGTAGGTATTGCTTGGGTCTTGGTTGTGGCTTGGTTAAGTGATGTGTCAGTGCCGCCAAAGTGTTTTGTTCGGGTGCGACTAACTTTAACCCCCTCGATGAAATAATTGAAAAAATAAAATATTAGGAGACTTTTCAAATTATTATTTAAGAAATTATACATAATCTAATAATTTACTGAAAAGTTGATCGATAGCAAACTATAAATTATTAAAACATTAAAAATATATAGAAATCCTCAACAATTATAATTAAAAAAAATTAAAAGAAAAATATTTTTTAATAAAAATTACTGTTTCTATATTTTTTAATTTATTTTAATTTCAAGTGTAGGAGGCATTTTAAATTAAATTTAACAAACTATGTAGATTACGTTATAGATCAATTGGTAGTTCAACATTTTGCAAGGTATTAGATATTTAAAATGTATAGAAGTCGTTATTAACAATTATAATACTTAATTGTAAAAATATCAGAATTTTTTTAAATACGTTTTATCGTTTATCTTTATCGTATAGAAATATCATTTCACATTAATTTTCAACAAGTTATAAATTAATAAAGCATTACAAATATCAATAGTCATTAACTATTTAATACTCTTGAAAGAGTTTTTAAAAATATCTTCTGCAAGTTTATATGTTGAAATTATTTTATTGGTCCTGTTTTTGGAGTATTTCTTCACACTACAAAATTAGAAATATTAGAACACGAACGTTTCGGAAGACAATGCTTCTTCCGTTTTCAACAATTAAATATTAACTAAGAGAGCTTAGCTTAGTTTACACCTACCTAAACCCCGACCGTATAATAATTATTGAACAGATATGATTAGAAACTTACATTTATAAACATTTAAACTACATTCGCGGACAATTGTATTTTTTTAAGTGGTATTTTTGTTGTTAAGTGGCATATCTTATTCAATACTTATTTTTTTCTGTAATAGAAAGGATCGGCCAGAGATAAGTTTTGCAACTAAAACAAATTTAGAAGCAATCATAGTAAGATATAGCAATAATACAAGCACATTTACTGTCCAAGCTTTGTTATTAATTTATTGAAGAATTTTTTTTATAATAAAATTGTTATAGACACTGTAACAAACAACAAAAAACGGGCCATTCTTTAAAAATCTATAAATTGAATCCATACGAGCTTAATTGTTTTTTTATTATTTTGATTCTTATTGGTTTTAGAGCAGAATTATTGACTTTACAACAATGCATATTGTTGTGTTTTTTCTATAGAACGGCGTCTCAAATACAAAAGGTTTAATGATTCTGTGGTGGTTTTACTCATTACCCTCTTCAACCACTGATCAGTTTCTTTAAGTTTAATGTGTTATTTTTGATACTATCAAAAAAGTCAAATAGAAAGAAGTCCATCTGTGTAACGTTGATGTTTACATGTTGATCTTCATTTTTACTTTTTTTACAAAAACGGAAATACCCCAAAATACGTTTTAGAGTCCCCCGAACCCAAAAAACATGTTTTTGTTCATTGGTCTGTCCATGTGTGCGAGTGTGAACAGAATATATCAAAAACGAAAAGAGATATGACGTTGAAACTTCATCTATAACTTTTGTGTACTATCTATATGCGACAGCAACCTTTTGAAAAAATCGCATAACCGGAAGTATGGTGTTTACTCTTGTAATTTTTTAGTTCTTCTTTTCTATTTTCTCAAAAACGGCTCTAACGATTTTTTTTTTAAATTTTACATTTTTATTACATTTTTAATGCGTATTGACGTGAAATAGGAATTTTTCCATTTGAATACCTCTAAAATGGGTTTCGTTTTTTTTTTTAGTTTTTTAAATGATGTAGTAGGAAGCTAACAATTAAATCTTTGCCTAATTATAAGATCACTGTAAAATAAATGTGTGTGCTTGTACGCACCAGATTTTTAATTATGTGAGATTAAAGAAATATGTTTAAAATGCTTACCTTATAAAAACAGCTGCTATTTCAAAACAAAAGTTACTCTTGTTCTTAAACTGACGTTAAGAAATAAGCTTAAGTTTAATTTGAATGATTTTGAAAAGCATAATCAATGTACATGAGTAAGTGATACCACCGCAAAAATAATCTATTCAACTTTGACTAAGAATTGTATCCAAGGAACTATTCAATTAACTAAACTATTTTTTCAAATTAGTTTTCAGTAAATCTAGCAACAAACTGTGCGATTTCTATAGTAACAGAAAACTGAAATTGATTTTTCTAATAAAAATTACATTTGTTTAAAATAGTGACTGGAATACCTTCTAGAATATTTGGGTCACTTTTTGTCAGATGGCAGGTGAATTGAGTAGTCAAAGTTAACTTTAACACTTTTTCTAAGTTTTTCCATTATTTAATAAAAATTAACTATTTTTTATAGATAGAGCTGTTATTCTATTCGTCAATTTTTTTATCAAATGCACACTAGCAAATATAATTTGTATGAGCGTCTACAGATCTATATTTTTCTTTCTTAAAATCCCATTGACAGCACTTTAGAAAACCTACTAGGAATGAGCTCCTATTATTCTAGATAACATTTAAAAATAGTTGATTAATCGTCTTTTTTGGTCGCTTCTTCTTCTTCTTCTTTATTGTAGGTTTGACAACCTGTTTCTCGTCACCCTTCTGATAATTGTATGGTCGCAAATTAATTAATTCCAAAATCGAAAATGCTGCGGAGAATTTGTTCAAAACGTATCGATCGCCCTCTAAATTAAAAAATTATTATTATCTTGGTTTTTTGTCGAAAATAGTTTTTTCTGAACTGAGGAAAAGGTTTAGATAAGGAAATAAGTACTAATATTGCCTGAATTATTGTATGAAAGTTAAAGGCGATTTCTAAGATTTAATCGAAAAAGAAGTTTTGTGTTTGTTATCAATGTTATTGTTTAAAACTCTTTGAGGCGATCCCAGAAAAGCTGTAAGAAATAAAATTATTTTTTCTATAAATAAGTTCGGCCACAGCAAATAACATAAGTATAAAGCTATTTTATTTTTGAAATTTTATCCAAAAAACATTTCACAAAAATAAAAACTCGGTGAATGTAAGTTTGAATGAGCAAGAATTTTTGGATAAACCAAAATTTGTTAGTCAACAAACCACTTGAGATTGATCAACTATAGTTTATCATTTAAAGAGTAACTAAGTAAATGTCAATGTTCTATTTGATAATTTTATTTTATTTAGGCTGCATCCGCCAAAAATATCAAAATCAAACAGGATTTTTGATGAAATTTTCGATTAAAATACTCTTCATCCTCAAGGACGAACAGTAGTTCTTCTCAACCCTGATTGGATATCGTAAACGGTGCTTTCGTGAATAATTCTTTTATTGGAAACTCATAAATAAAGGCCGAAAGTTCAGGCATATAAAGACAAAATATGCATTTATTTTTAAAAATTTACTTTTGCATTTTTAAATATGAACGGGAAACGATACTATATATATACTACAACTAATGCCACGATCGCAGCAAATTTAAAAATCAAACTGAAGAGAAACTCTAATATTAGGGGTAAACACATATTGAAAATTGTGAATGTTTCGTACTCTTGTGAATAATAATCCCAGTCAGTCATTTAATCCCTGTAAGTAATGGTTTATTACTTTCCTGCAGGTAGGTGCTGTTACCGTCAAGGGTGGGTTCAGCTCGTGTTGAGCTTTTACCACAACGCAAGTGTGCTTGTTTTCTAAACGCAGTTGTCGATCTATTTTCATTTCTATAGTGATTCTGTTCTCTTTTGTATAACAAGTATGATAAAATAATCATATTACTTGAAAAAACAAGTAAATATCGGTTGGGCATTTATAAAATCACTATCTATAGTTCAGACACACAATTTAATAACCGCTGTATATTTTCATTAAATTTACAGATTAATTACAATAATTTTAAGCTCATTTTAGAGCTACAACTCCAATAAATCATCGTGGCTGCTTCAGTTATATTCAAACCGGAACCGCTAGCTTCCGCATAAGGTACGAACCAGTTGCTCGCCAGGAATTCTATAAAAAATGCTAAAATAAAACACAGTTGTCATCACTTAACGCGTTAATGAAGTAACCCGACACTCGAATTTCCAGTTTATCGCTCGTCTGCGATAAAACGCCTAAATGCTGCAGGCGCGACAACTTTAATCGAAATTCTCTGCAGGATTTAAGTGGCCACGACGTTTCGACACGCTCGACCAACAGCATTTTAATTTGTAGAATGTCGAAGAAATTTATCGGAACAATTAATAATGCGTTTTCGGTGTGGGTTCAACGCTACCGTGAAACGTGTTTTTTATTGTATGCAAATGCGGTTGAGTTACTGGCTATACAAGGTGAAATGATACTGGGTTTTTTGTTTTGGTTTGTGGGGATTTTAAACGGTATAAAAATAAACAAATTGTAGCCACTACTTTTCTTATTTATGTTCAAATAATATATTCTGCAAACTATTATTTATTATGACAAATAATGAACTGCATGTAACTAGTATCTCCCAGTAAATTCTTATAAGTCGATATTTACTAGGTATTAAAATATTACAGGGTGATTCGTAAGTATGGTCATTAAATTAAATGGGTGTATACTAATATCAATAAAAATACATGCACTAAAACTTAATTGTGTTCCGAAAAATAATCCCATTAGCGTCTGGTGCAAACTTTTGACAACCACTGACTGATTCAAATGAGGGTACTTTAACCTAATGTGCCAAATCCGATTGAAATATTCGAACCACTACTTTTTGCTTCTCAATTTTATCCACATTTCGTCTTATCGTCTAATGCGAACTAATGTTCATATAAATTAATTCCAGTAACCATCAATAGATTTAAGCAATTAAATGTTTTAATTGTTTGTGGAACACTAAGATAAAATTGCTATTTCTGATATTTTAGCAGTATGAAAACATTTTTAGAGGAAGTTAAAAATATAGTTATATATATATAGTATTGCGAAACTCGACGTTTCCAAACATTTTTCTATGAAAGTTTGGTTCGTTTTTTTCAGAAAATAAGGCAGGCTTTCTTGTACATATTTTTGTATAATCAAATTCTTGTCCGTATTTAGGAGAGTGTGACTCAGCAGAGAGAGATCTAAAGGAAAAAGCTTATTTGCACAGCATTTGTATGTTTCAATGTCTCGGATAACCCCCTTAAGGTTGAAACTCTATATTTATTTATATATAATTAAAATGCCCACCCTAGTACAAATCCGACGTCTCTTTAATCTGAAATTTCGAACAATTTTTAATGAAAACTTTGTCCTGATTCAATTTTTTTCTTTAATGAATCTTTAGATGTTGCCTGCAGAGTAAGAAACTAAGCTAACTATGTCAAAACTCCTGTTTCTAATATGTTTATAGAAGAAGTGTACTGAACAATATACAGTTTGAGGCTTGCGCTGTTACTCGTTAATTGTTAATTTTAAAATTAAATTTCGGCATAGACCGCGTCGTCTTCATAGGTAAATACCCAGCATTTTTTTGTCTGTCTTTACTATATAAACTCAAACAATGCTTTACCCATGATTTGGTCCGAGTTGTTTAATTGAACAAAGATACTTAGATATTGCAGCTTGCATCATCAGAACCAAAGTTGTTCTAAGATCTAGACTTCTGGCTTATCGATTATTTATTGTTTATATCTGTGATACGAGATATATATAAAGTCCGCTTTTTAAGCTGCTCAATTTATTTTTTGCAACACGTGCATTTTTTATGTCTATACTCCTCGGGTGACTGACAAACCTTGTTGCCCTCGAACGGTACATAATTTCCTTGGTACATAAATAACTATTACAGCTTTCTGTGCTAGTCGTGCGAAACAGCGTAACGCTGATTGGTCGTTCAAGTCCAGTAAACGTGAAGTCGGCGGCGCGTGACAGGCTGAAGAACTGTGGTTTCTTTAGATCGTGAATGACAAGAATTTAAATTTTACTAAGTGTAAACCTGCCTCTCCTGTTTACACTGTTTGTATTTTTTCTATTTTTATCGCTACACGTGTCATTTGTGGAAGGTAGTAAGGTACTCTAGTAAGTACTCTGGTATGACGAATTTTGTTCAGTCTACTGGGTAAGTCAAAAAGACATCGACTGTTCATATGTTAGCGAAAATTTAGTTTAAAGTCAAAATTATCACTAACAATTTAAATAATCCTATTTTTAAAACATTTTTAATCTGAAATAATTTTTTTTTGGTGCTGTGAAACGTATCTTATATTTTAACTAGAATAACTAGAAGGGCCCAAATTTAAAAGAAGCTTTTGTCAACAAAAAATCAGAAATCAGTAATAAAAAACTCTTACTCTATTAATCTAGAATCAAGTAAATCACATTGTTAAGATGTAGCAAATTCATATTGAAATTCAGTCCCTGTAATCTCTTTTTAACAAAAAGAACGTATTTGAATCAATGCTTTATATTCAAACGAAGCACTTACACAACAACAAATCTTAAAGCACTAAAAACGCATTAATCTGGGCAAAATTGTCGATGTCTAAGGTAGCTGGTACTTAATCAATCCTCAAAAACTTCTTCTTGTAATATTTCTAGAGACCTATTTAATCTAGTGTATTTGTACAAGTATGATCAACAATTATTTTCAGCTAGTATGGCTATGGAATAGTTGTATGTACGAGTAAGTCAAAAATCAAATGTCAAGATAAACGTAGTTACATTTATAAATTACGAACTATTTCAAAGCCATACTAGATGAAAATAATGTTTTGATCATACTTGATAAGCATGAATAGAGTTCTTTTTGTCAAATAACTATTGGATTAGCCCCAGTACAAGATCTGTGTCGATAGAACTAATTGATAACAGAATCATGATCATTACTTTAATGCAACAATTTGAAATTGCAAATATATTTTCATTTAGAACTGCATTTACCATTTGCTAATAAGAAATAGAGACTATTTATTACAAGTCTACCAATTATTTTTTTTGTCGCTGAATTGGCAATAAAGTTAGGCAATAAAATCGAGATAAGTCTTGTTCGTTCTATGAATTATTGCAGGCTCATTCCCACACGATCTCAGCTTTGGTGTATAAATATACTTTTAATCTGTAGAGACGTAGTTTGTCCTAAAAGACTTTATCTTGCAAAGCAAGAGGATTTAACCGTGAATTTTGTCGAACACAGAAGTTTTATCGAAAACACATTTGGGGTCCCGGGTGGTGTCGCTTGAACAAGCGTCCACGATCGATCAGTAGAGTTACGCAACGCTCTTTCTGGTCAGAACTTGGATGGGAGTTTCACGGCTGCTTCGCTCGGTCCCTTGTGGTACGGCTGACACGGAAATAGTTGGTCCCGGATGTCATAATAACATCATGACAGTAGTTAGTGGGGTTGGAAGTTCCCATAAATGCACAGCGACGCCTATAAATGGCCTAACGGCTGTTGGCTGAGTGCGAAATAAATAAATAACTGCACCAATGCTTGTATTGAACCTAGCTTGTATTTTAAGTACATTCTTTGCAATATTTGAGCATCCAATACGAGGTATGTAGTACCTACTTCAACTTCATTTATTAAAAATCATTGTGACACTAATTTATTTAAATTATCTAAGGGAACTACGTTGCATTATGCTTGAATCAAACAGGAAGTCCCACTTTAATTTGAACCAAAATTAATTAATCAAGACTGACACCCCCTCCCCCCTTCCCTTTTTGAGCATTCCAGGCGTTTACAAAAACATAAATCTGCTAAGCTGTGTTAACAAACAGCAACGCCTGCTTACATAAGGCCTGATTTAATTTAAAATGCAAACGTGCGCTCTTGCAGCAAGCGAAATACTAATCATCCCGGCAAAAGAAGAATTGGGGACGTCGAGTGCGAGCATTTTGGAATTGCACCTTTCACTGCTTTGTTCGATTACAAACACACCCGGCAATTAAGCCACAAATCTCCAGTTGTAGTTTCGATTGCGAACCGAAGAAGTGCTGGCACAAATTAGTGTTAAATTGGCGGTTGCAGTTTCATTTGTAACTATTATTGTAGTCAAACACCGCGTTATTTTTTATGACCCATTCATGAATTGTGCATTAATAAACTAAATGTTGAAGCTGGCTAATGAAAGCATAACTGGCATTAATTATTTGCGCGGTGCTTTTACAATTGGGCAGATGATTAATTCTTCCATATATTAGCAATTTGTTCAAATTTGTTGCTTGAGGTTTTGGAATTAATTAGCCACACATATAGCTCGTAGGTGTAAATTTAGACAAATTAAAACTTTATGTTTTCCTTGATTTAATCGCTATTTAAATTTGTTTCTTTTATCACCTTGTAGTCAAATAAAGTAAAATTGGGGTTTCTAGCCACTAAAACAACATATACACGTTTCGGCCCCGACCACCTTCAGACTGCGATTGTATCAAAATCGTCATATGCTATAAAGATTTCCAAAAAGTATGTTCACATTACTCTAAACCAAGCGCTTTTATCACAATGACAAGAACATCCGATAATTTGCCTTATTACACGCCCCAAAATCACGTTGGCTCTAGATTTAGAAAGTATCACTTCCTAGTGCATTATTTAAAACGGCAACTAACAGTCAAACGTGCACTTTAGAATTAAGATTGATGATGTCTCTGTCCTGGTTGCGCAATTAAAGTATTAAAAAAAAGGCAGAAAGCGCAAAATTAGCCCGCTGCAATTAATTTCAATGTGCTCAAAACAATGGGCGATCTCGAGCGTTTCCTCAGTAGAAAGTAGTAGGAGTAAGGGCTCGATTTGGTGTTTCCTAACCTCTCACGTCGTCGATTTTTAATTTTCTATACCCGCTTCCGTTAGGTAATTTGGAACGAACAATAAAACTAAACGAGTATTTATGGAGCGCTCGCTGCGCCCAATAAAAAGTGAGGTTAGGAAGTGACAGGCGTATCAACAAATTCCACCGCTAATAACGCTAGTTGTCTAGGTCGAAATCACGTCCGACGAGTGTAATTAAACACCAAAAGTGAAAGACGCAGGAAGGCGTGTGATATACGCGCGGGCAAAATCCAGTCATTTGAAGATTGGAAAGAAAGTGGCGATCGCGGGTTACCGATTTTGACGATTCGAACCCTAATTTCGGCCGCCTCGCCTTTCACTGCCTAATAATTAGCCGGCATTAGCACGTGAGGCTTCTTCAAATTTTAATCAACTTTTTATACGTAGAATTGGGCAAGTTTAGCAGTCGATAAGTAAAAGGGAAACTTTAAAAAACGATAACCAAAATAACCATATTGCATCGTTTTAAATATGAGGAAGCTTTACTTTTGAACCTATTTGGAATTTTAGGTTTCTTCTGTAAAATATTGAAGTTGTTTCAATTTTAATTACAAATACTGCTGTCATTTAAAACACAGTTTTTAACCACCCTGTATACAGTATATCACATTAGTAAACGTAACCAAAACTTGCGTTAGCGATTACAACCCAAACAGTTTTATTTCTTGGTTAATATTATTCTTTTTCGTTGTGTGATATATTTTTAAAATATCTTCTTAGAAATAATATTGGTTTTAAGTTTTAAGAATGTCCCTAATCCGACCCTTTTACCTCAATTCTTTTCAATAAAAATTATTGGTCGGTATTTGATTTAAAAAAAATAATGCATCCAATAGTTCGTCTTATTTTTTAAATAAATTACAAAATACGCCATACACTAATCTCTTTAACAAAAAAAAAACTACTAGTTACAGCTGCTAAACGTTTTCAAGCGTTGGAGTTAAACAAATCTAAAATTCTGATATTTATAGTATGAACTTTAACTACATCCATATAGTACATACATAAAATTGTCGTCTTTTTCCCCTGACTCCTCTTTTAAACACAGACATCTTTATTTTACCTTTTTTAAATTTATTTAAAATAATTTTTCTACTAAGTTGGCATCGGGTTTATAGTCTGGGCTGAAATTAGCTTCCAATAGTTTTAGGTTCATTAGCCACAGCCAAGCTGAAATAAAGTTAGTTTTGAACAGTTTCCGACTTTCAATTTTGTGTCACGTCACTTGTCAATGTAACCTAACATAATGTTCAAATACTTAATAAAACAATAAATGTTTATGTCGATCAATTTTCCGTCGTAAAAGTATAGCATGCAACTCATTTTATAGACCTGTCTGGTTTATTTTCTTATTTCAAGTACTTGAAATTATAATTTGAAATTTTTTGTTTTACTTATTTTTATGTAAGTATTGTATTTATTTAGTTTTTCAGACTACTCACTGACTGTATTATACAATTAATGTGATTTACTTATATTCTACACAATTTTTTGTTTTTTATACATTATGCATCTGCAATACGATACGTATTGACGTTTACAATTCGAATTTCCAAATATTTTCAGATTTAAAATAGTAATTATTCTCCCCTGTCTTTTCTTAAACATATACTTTTACATCTTGTCTTGTTTTTTTGTTTATATAACATTAATTTCTATAATTTAAACCTTCTGTATCAATCCCAAATGCTGTTCATTATTAAAGAAATTAAATGCCTGAATAATTTTTTAAATTTTATATGTTATTTTATATCTTCGGGAGAATACTGTTATTTTTAAATTATTTAAACCATTAAAAAGAACAATACAATATTAGAATTACTGTGGATTATTTCTTCTTTTAAATTACTAGTGCTAAATGAATGCTGTAAACGTATTTTTATCATTACAAAATAAATGCTGATAATTACACCTTGAACTAAAAGGTATTGGGAAAAATACAAATACATTTTTTTTTCGTTAACTCAAATATAACCTGCTTTCTTTGTTGGGATTTTTTTATTAATAACATGTATTAGGCCTATACATCTTTAGGGGAATTATGTAACAAGCATAGGATTGTTTGTGTGTTAAAATTTACCATTGCATGGAAACATGGGTGTCCTTTGAAAAGGACAACAGAAATATGTGGTTATTTTTTTTAAGAAATATAGTGTGATCAAAAATTTATCTCATCTAGTATGGCTGTGGAAGTGCAAACGAATGTCTTTAAAATTGACTTACATACTTATAGTCTATTTACTTGACATCTGCACTGTCAAACTGACATTATGTTGGTACCACTGCTATTTTGCACGTTTTAACAATTAAATTACTGTACAGTCTAATAAAAAACACATTATTTTTGAGGTATAGTCAAAACATTTTTTTAATTTTGTCACTGACAGTGCAGACGTCAAGTAAATGGACTATATATTTAATTCAAACTGTCAAATTTTATTATTAAATATTCTTTTTATTCATCTTATTACAATATTATATTGAAATAAATGAATTTGCACATAAAAGTAATGTAATTATCCAACAAATAAGCTTGCGCCAGTCGAATAGACACTTCATCTTAAATCTAACCTAAAATTAAATATATTGGAGCCAATTTTAAAGGCAGCAATTTGTTTTTTCATAGCCGTACTACATGAGATTAATTTTTGATCATACTTTATATACGTAAGTGTATTTTTTAGACCATTAAGTTTTATTAGATAACAACAATAAATCAAGTTATATTACTAATAAATTAAAACGTATTTACAGACAAAGGTTAATACTACAACATAGACCAGTCCGAACAAATATCATGGGGAAGAAATCACTGACATGAAGAGCAACTTCGCACTTGGCGCATTTTGTTTCGGCTAATTATTATTAGATGATTTCACCTGTCATACATTGAGTTGATAATTTATAGTCGTGTGAAAATTTTCCAAATATGATGGTTGACTGTCTTTTATATTCTCAACGAGAGCTATAACAATTCTCCACCTGAATGATAGGTGATCTAAGTTTCCATATTGTGTTTATACAGTACAATGTAAGTTCGGTAGAGGCTTATATTTTGAATACTTCTGTCGACCCCCCCCCCCTCGTAAATGTATTAAAGAGTTGTATCTACATTATAAGATTAGTTTACCTCGAAAGTAACTCGTTACCTGACGAATTGGAAAAACATTATTACTGTTAGAGACAGTGTTAACTACATTCACCCCTACTTTGTTTCTTATAAACCCTATCTGTTGCAAGGGATACTTTGGCCTTCCATTTCTTCGGTAGCTTTGATATTTTTGAAACTCAGTTTCAGTTCATCTAGCAGAGGTACTGTGGTAAATAAGTTGTCGAAATGAAGATAGCTTCTAGTTTATGCTAAAGCATCGATGTAGGTCAAGACCACAAGTGACCCAAGTCCCAAGAAGAGTATTTTCCCATTTCAAACTTTGCACCTTGATAGTGATCATATGGTGGGGCTTTCATAAACTGTTCTTCATTCATCTTCATAGGTGCTATATTAATTTCAAAGTTGTTATCTTTAATATAAGATCAAGATATTTACCAAATGGAAATTGATGACCCTATCTGCCTACTGTTCTGTTACTTTATGTTTTTGTTTCTTCTGCTTCTCTTCATTTTCTCTTTTGATTTTCCCATATTTGAAGTAAAGCGTTCCCGCTCACCTCATATCACCTAGACAGCTGCGTTCAGTGTTGAGCCTCCTCGGTGTATTTCCATCTTTGTTTGTAGTTAACTACCTTAGATCGTTGGTCGATCTAGTCGGTGGTCCGTTTCGTATCTCCGGATTTTGTCCATCTTCCGTAGTAAATTCGCGCAAGGTGTTCCGCCCAGTTTCACTTTAGCTATGAATGTCTTACAGTTTCGTTTGGAATTTTGGCTTTCAAATGTGCTCCGGGCATTGCTGGCTCCCTCAATTTATTGCAGACCTCTGAGTCAATGTCAACGTTTCCGCATAGTATGTTTGAACACATCATCATCGAATCATTACGTCTTGCCAGACGTTTTGTGACCCATGAGTGGGTTATTATATTATATCGATCGCGATTGTTAGCTAGACGTATTGCCGCACCAAATTTTACCCCATAATGTCTTTAGTAACATCAACCTATTTAATTTTTCCTGGACAATCAACCTCTCAATATTATTATCTGTTTGTACTAGCTGTGTACATATTGGTATATTGCTCTTCAGGGTATTTCGTGATCTGCTAGACCCTTCCCATGCTAGATTAATTCTTCTTTGTATCTCGCAGGTTTGGTTATTTCTTCCTATTCCGATTTTTTGTCCCAGATATTTATATGATTCTACTTGTTCCATTTCTCTCTCGTTTATTTTTATATTTTCAATTAGTACAAGATTGATCCTACGCTACATCAGACAGTTTTAAGGGTTTTCAGCATAGTTTTTGTCATCGCCTTTACTCCCTTGTACCATTTTGTTTCAGTTTTGTACCTTATCTAATTTAGTCCTAATTCCTTACTAAGTTTTCAAATGAATAATTTTGAAAGTATGAATAGATTAAAGTTGTTTTGATATTTGCAAGGTTACCTTTCAGTAAAAAACTAATAACAAAAAGCTGGTACCTACCATTTAAAATATTTCCTATTATTTAAAGACTTAATTTTATTGGGATACTTAATTGTTTGTGGACTGGACTAGAACTATAACGGATGCAGCAGATTTGCTAGTCATTTTTGCAAGGTTAAGGAAGTTCACACTTTCTTTTTGCATAGAAAATTGAGACTAACCCTTCTCAGCGGATTCTTATTGCAATTTGCGAAATTTCCCAGTTGTCTCTTAGAACGTGTATGCAATTTGCAGGTCAAATGCCGAAACTATACAATAGATAATGGCATTTCATCGGTGAAAAAGGTTGCCTTTCATTATGCAACAATCCTTTTCTATTGTCAACCTATAATTTGCTTACATAAACGATATTTTCGTCGGCAACCTTACAATCTATTTGCACTGGCAGGCGATCATGTGAACTTTTCACTTCCTGCTCGCAGCCCACTTTTATGTCACACATTTTTCCTCCCAGTCTAGACCCAATCTATCATAATACCGAGAATCTATAAAAGAAATCGGATTACTTCCGCCGCTGTAAAAGCGTTTCCGTTACTTTCCAGCTCGTTCTTATTTACGTCAATGTAGTTGTGAATCATTGGGTTTTTTTTATAAATTTGGGTGAAAAAAGTGTTCTAAATGTGAAATGCTTTATCAACTAGCACGAAATTGATCACATACTTTAATTAAATTGACCAATTTTAGATATATAATTTAATCCCGGCATAGACAAAAAAGCTTCCTTTAATTAATGTTCATATTAAGTCGCGTCGGTACTGACGACAGGAAGTATGCTATTTATTTTTTGTCTGTTTTGATGAGAGATTGGTTGTGTTTTAAATTGTTAAATATACTACGTCTTAGTCTATTGCTGTCCTTTTTTTTGAAAACTCTAAGATTTTTCAAGCAATTTGAGGTTATAGTGCTTTTAAACAACCTTAATCTAATTTGGTGATATAGAAATACGTTTCTGACCTACAGAATAAAAACAATAAAGCTGTTTTTGAAATAATTGAAAACTATAGGACAACATATTCCCGCAAAAATTTCAGTTGTTTTAAGTTTGAAAATTATTTTATAAACACTCCTTTAGGATTCACATGGATATATCTTTAATTTTCTTTTCTAAATAAATCATTGAAGTTTCAGCTGCTCCAAACGAATAATTAATGCTAATTTTTGAAGCATAAATCGCTATTATCAAGATTAATACCTTTCGCTCCGATCCGATCTGAGAAAAGAAATGGACGACGATGCTGCACACTCCATGAGGAAATGCAACAAAATCAATGTCTAAGTTTACTGCTCAAACTTCCGGTTTAAAAATGCCAATACATAAATAACAGACATCGACTTTAAGTCATTAGGAGGTTAAACAGTCCGAGATACATAAAGTGAGATTTCTCCAATAAAGATGCCTATATGATCCATGGTTATTGCAGCTTCGTTAAAGAGAAACTATAATTGTGGAAGCAATAAAAGCTCAGAAAGCAGCTTATTACTTTTGGAGCATTAATCTGGAATTTGTGTGAGCTTGTCATAATAATTATATTAATAAATATTAATTCGAATGCTATGAAATAAAACAAATATTTGCTGTGATATTTTTATTACAAGAATTGGATTGAGCCAAAAACTGGACTTACTATGAAGTTGGAGTTAAAGGTTCAACTTCCTGGAGGAGCAATATCGGAAAAAGCTTTTCTCCTTGAATTTTCTTGAACAGACTTTTACAGCTAATAGTAGTTAAATTATTACCAATACAACGAGTTAAAGAAAGTGTTTAAAATCTCACTATTCCCATTTCCTTTATGGCTACAGTAAAGATCATTAATTTTTGTTGCTATATTACTTTACTACCAGTTAATTAGCAACAAACTAGAAATGATTCTATAACTAGTAAGTAATTGCTTAATGCCCATAAAGAAGCAACACTCGGTGAAAACGTGACCTACCGCAAGTTTGTCAATTTCCTGAGGCACGTGATTGCTCAATTTGGTTGCAGTGAAATTTGCTCGGAAATGTGTTACACATATTAAAGATGAACAATGGATAATGGAAAGAAAATGCATATTAGCATTCACGCCTTGCTCCGTTTAATCGACGTGAATTCAAATTGCGCGCCGCCGTTTCCGTCTTACGTTTCAGGTACGAATTAATTCACGCATTCAATTTGTAACGGAAATTTCTGCTCGCAGCGATTGTGAAATTGCGGAAATAATTTTCCTTAGTAGATCTTCACTTTAGTAAGCCAATAATAATGAGTGTTTACACATGTCTAACCTCGCTTAAGTTACTGTACATACTTTAGATATTACTTACAAAGGGTTCAGTTTGAATGCAGGTGTAGTTTTTATTTTATATTATTTTTGAGGTATTTTATTCAATTATTACTGTTTTTCTTATGTCAATAATGTATGCTGCAGAGCTAACAAAGTTAACTTAATCTAATTTTATTTTCAATTTAGTACTTATACTTAATAGAAATTTTAATGTAGCAATATCTGTTTCTTCACTCAATGTCAATTGGTGCTAATAACATTTTTATTTGTGTCACCTTCAAAACATATTAATGTAACAATTGTTATCCTTAGAATTTAAGAAGTAAGAGTCGGTAGAGCTAATATGAAATCTAACTTAATATTTTTTAGCTTCTTGCTCCATTCACACCTAAATAACTAAAATAACTGCGTAAATTAACAAACTAATTTAATATCCAAATGTTTACAGGTACAAAATTGTTGAAACAACTACAGAAAAATATAAACAGTACCGAATGTTAACATTATTAGCAGAATTATTATGTCATTGAGTTATCGTAAGCGCCGTTGCTGGGGGTTTTTATAGAAATATTGAATTAATCAATAGGTTTAAGTAATAATTATTTACGTGGATTTAAAGTATTTTATCCACGACAGTGTGTAAAATTGACTTTTAGTTGGCAGTTTTTAAGTTTGTAAAACGACTGTTTAATAACATGTTTTCATTAGTTTACGTCGTCAGTAGCAACGTGTTTTAAAAATTTTAACCACGCAAAATTACGACCGTTCGCTAGTAAACCTAATTTACACTTATATCCATTTTTATATTTACCATGTCTTCTATATTCTATCATAGATAAAATATTGTACAATACACATGAGTAAAGCATCTTTACGCACTTGTATCGTAAATTACTATTGATATATGTAACAATAAGTTACTTTCTTTGTGATTTATGAACTGTACAGTTCGAGGGGCCGCTGAATTTGTTTATTCGTGCAGTTTGTAAACCATTTCAATGCAATAATAAAATACCTAACACTATTTCCAAGAGTGTTGTTTGTTGTTATGAAACCTATTTACTTTAGTGAATAGTTATAATTTTAATTATATTTTAATTTGAGACATTTCAATGAAATAAGAAATAAAAATATTAATTTTAAAATTGTTTGACAAATTAAATTTTTAAAGTCATCGAAATAAATACTAATGGAAATACTTTAGAATTACTTCATTCAGTCTATTAATGCTTACAGTCTTTTTTCAACATAAGTCAGAGCAAGCTGTGACTTCGAACATATTTTACAGTGTATTAACCCAACATTATAAATATCGCTAATGTCACTTTTGACAGCTGTTTGAACACTGAAAAGGTTATTGCAAGAATTTGTAAATAATACATTCACAGCCAGTCTTATAAAAGCCACTAATCTGACGTTAACTTTAATTCACTGTTAAAATAAACAAAAGTGCATCAAAACTTGTTTACTAGTGAATAAAATGTCATAAGCACTAACGTTTTGATGCCCTTTTGTTTATTTTAACAGCGAATTAAAGTTAACATCAGATTAGTAGCCTTTATAAGACCGGCTGTCAAAATGACAAAAAACTAACAAACGTAGGTACGCAAGCGTTTCTTTGTTGCTTTAGTAATATTAATGACACATTTTTGAAAATACGTGAACATTTTAGTTCTTTAACTCACTTATTTTGCTAAGTTCATTTGTAACCATCATAAAAACTTGGTTTTTAACTAAATTTCTATCTACACTGTTACAAAAATGTATGGTCATGGCCTGCTTTGAGGCAAGTTGAAAAAAGATCGACTGTACCTATATAATTTTCACTTCAAGCAGTAATTAAACCAAACATTTAATTATAATAACAAAATAGTAATTAATACCCTATGCTTACTAGAAAAGCAATTATTATTAACATTACTTGCTTACGAGGCATTATTTGTTCAAAAACTAGTTGAATTAGAGTAGGCGGTAATTTTTCTTTGCTGTATAAATTTTCGACACCTTAACAAATATTGATTTCGGAGGCTTTCACTGTCATTGTCATTAAGTAACAAACGACTTCCGGGATTCGACCGTGTCATGATTGAGGTCGAAGAACTCAACGTTTCGCCCATTTTCGTAAGGGGCTTTATCACTATGAAAAGCAAAAGAGCACGGTAAGTCAACGTGTAAACCACGCTGATTAAGCCCCTTACGAAAGTGGGCGAAACGTTGAGTTCTTCGACCTCAATCATGACACGGTCCAATCCCAGAAGTCGTTTGTTATTTAACAAATATTATCTCACACATCTGTCAGATTAGAACTTAACAGTTTGTAAAGTCGCGTTATTTGAGCCTACAGTTCTATCAAAGATACGAATTTTAAATCATTTGTGAACTAAATTGTCTTTAAAACTATTTTTACACTCCCTGGTGTAATATGCTTCAAGACAGGGCATAAAGTGCTTCTTTGTCGCCCTGGGCGCACTTTATGCTCTAAACACTTTAATAAAAATTTGAGCAAAATAATTTTGTTTACACTCCCTATGTTAGCTACTGTAAGTTTTAATAATTTAAATATCGGCCTTGCCGTGGCATTTCTTACCAGTATAATTTATTGTAAAAATTGCAAATTTAAAATAACTAAAACAAAATATTTGGAGGATTCTCTTCGTGTTGCATATACCTCAGATGTAACGTGCTGTTTTTGGTTACCCACTCCGCGGACCAAAAACGCGTGTTCAATACATAAATAACTATAACATCGAAAACAGATTAAAGCAAAGGGCAGTGATAGAATTTTTGGAAAAAGAAAATTTGGTTCATCTAGAGAAATAGAACTGGTGAAAGCGGTATTTATGATACGTCACTCTCAGGAATACCGATTACTGCTAGAACGTATAAAACAAAGTTGCTCGTAAATGCAATTTTAAATGTTTACATACAAGTGACACTAAATGTCAAAACATAACCAAGCTGAGCATAACTCGTTCCTATGTACTAAAGCATAATAAGCAACTCCAGATGTAAGTCTATGTCAAATTCGAGGTTAGCAGGTTAGGTTTGACGTCAATTTTTGTCAAAGCTGACGCAAAACTTAACCTGCTAACCTCGAATTTGACATAGACTTACAGTGCCACCAATAAAACAATACACTTCAGTATTGCCAAACGTAAAACGAATCGCCGTTGCTATGCAGAAAAGTGTTGCTAATGAGAAAAGTAGAACATTTCTTAACGATATTAAATGTAGAAATGTAAATGCGATAAAATATATTTTAATCAATTTTTTGTTATTTTAATGTATTAAATTGTTTTATTTTATGGACCATTTAACATAGAGTGTGCAATTTTCCCTAAAAAGCGGTATTTTAATTATTTATTATAGGTTATCATAATTCGATGGTGCATAAATATAATTATTTCATTTTGGAACCATAACTTTGTTTCTTGGCCCTCGATAGAGGGCGTAATATGACTTTTATGACTCGAGGGCCTATAAAGTTGCTAAGCAGTATAACAAGCACAAACAATGTACTATAGCAACACCAATAATCTGCAGAGAAACCATAGTACATCAAAATACGTAAAATACTGAACCCTTCAATTGTGTCCATTTGAAAACCAAAATAAAATAAGATGTATGCGCCACGTGCATCATTTATAGCCATAAAAAAATGTAAAGTTCCTGCTTCGCGTCGTGCTTCTAACATTTCTTCGTGCCATAATTTATTGATTTTGCCCTTAATACATAAATAACTATTAGTCTACAATTGTGCAATAAAGTACAGTTTCATACATCGTTTTGAGTGCAAAAGGGCCAGACATTTAGTAAACATTTTTGTATTTTGTTGTCATTGTTGGACTATTGTATGCGATAATCACCCACTTTTTGCACTTGTGTTCTAAAACTATAATCGCCTAAATCATTTTTAAATAATTTCTTTAAGCTTATATTCATAGCTAAACCATACAAGATATTTTTTCATGTACAAGAAAAAAAGTGGTTTACATGTAGTGACAATTAAAACGAGTTTTTGTGGCACTGATAATAGTCAAAAATTTAACTTGTTTTATTAAAAATATACGATTTCAACAACGGTGTCTTAAAATTGTGTAATCTACTGCCTTTAGATAATGCAATCACGCAGTCAAAATATGGTTTCCTAAAGAACTATTATATATTGTGTCTTAATTTTTAATTTGTTTTGGTGGTATTAATACGCTAGTCTTGTGTACTTTTCTAAACTATTTTAAATTTAAATTTACGGTTACGAGAGAAACTTTGTATACATCTTTGGAGTAAATTTCGTTTAAATCTCTCGACTGACAATGTCTCAGGATTAAAGACGTAGTTTATTCTCTTGGTGGGTAAATAACTTTCATTTATTTATTGCAATATTGACATTAAGTTACTTTACAATATTTAACCAATAAGGTCGCTTATTTAATGCCTTCAGCTGGGTATTGACATATGTATTCTCTGAAATTGTGCTTGTTGAAGGTTCATTTGCCTTTCCTACTCAAGCTTTCTTACGATTTTTTACAACATGAGCAGATTTCCAACCACCATTGCGTTTAAAAGTGGCTCTATCAGTTCAAATAGCGACTAGTACTTATATAGATTAAGATCTGACAATTTCAAATATGCTGCAATTGAAGCTGGTATTTTTCCTAGATTGTTTTCCCACTGATTGAATTGTGCATTTCCCATTTTTATAGAATTTTAAAAAGTATAGATGGTTATGTGGGGTGCTCAAAAAGATGTATACTTTCAGCATAGTTCAATAAAATTTAATGATGTATACTTAGCATTCAAAATGGGAAAGGATCGATCAACCTTAGTCTGGGACTTATGCTACAAACTTTAACATTTGTTCCCTACTTAGAAATTTCCATATCTTTGGCTTATAACATTATAACTACTTTTTCTTTTAAGAGAGTTATTAATTTTGGAAATTTGCTAGTGTTCACGTTGTCATGGATTAATAGCGTTGACTTTAACTTGAAATGGTAGAACTAAAGGGTTAGATTAACCAAGTAGACGTTTTCAGGCAGAGACACCTTTAAAAATGGGACAGGAAATGTGTGAGAGTAACAAAATGATAATTTCAGAACAACAGAAGTGGCTCCATCTTTCGTAGTCAATTTTAAACAATGTTAAATGCACTTTCCCTTAATCTAGAGCAAATGACCTAATTTTCGAATGTATTATTTAAAGGATAATATATATAACTAAAGTCGACGTGCTACAAAATGACTTAACTGTATTTTTTTAAACCACAGCACAGGAACGAAGCACTATCGAAAATGCTTGTGGTGCTCATGGTATTCGAAGCAGAATTCCAGTAAGCAGGTTTTACACACCATGAGTGATTTATTGCCTGAAAACAAACAAAAACGCATTCCGGGATGCACCTTTAATTGCAGCTACGAGCAGATAAAATCACGATGTAACAAGAGGTAATTGCTCGAACATCACGGATGTTAAACCACTTTCCCTTCAAGGACGTCGTGTTCAAGCCGGTGGCTACGCCTCCACAATGAAGATCTTAATCTCAGTTTTGTGGAGCAAGCTTTTGTGCTTGAAAATTAAGTGATTACTGGCCTGTTCACTGAATCTACTCCTGCGTAAATACAATTTGTAGGTTATGAATAAAAGACGCTTGTTAGCAGAATATTAAATGCAAAAGAGAGTAGGGATAGCATAATTTTTACTAGAAAAGCTAATACAGCAAGCTGATGTGAAATGAAAGATAGAATTTGGTATTCGTGTTCTTATCTTTTTCCTGAACGTTGACTTCTTCCATCTTTTTCAATTTACCTTTATCTTGAGCTAGTTTCTCCTTATGTCTTTTTGTTTCTCATAGGTTCATTTTGTTGCTTCCTGTTTGGTTACCTAACCTACCCAGCTAGTTTTGCTGCCCTTTTGCATAATAGATTTTGCTTCTTCGCTGAATCACTTCCTTCCCATTTTTTCTCTTAGACTTACTCGCACTATTGTTAGCCCCATTAATCTTTGATATGCAATATTTGATCGCTTGCTAGGATATTGACATTACTCGAGCTCTCATTTCTGCTTTTGATGACCCATTGATGGATTCGCTTGTAGTCATGTCAAAGCTTTGAACACATCTTTCAGTGCTAATATAGTAAAAGTAGACCTATAATTGCAATTAGTTACATGCTACATTAATGTTTTCAATATATTTCAAATATGTTCAAATTCACATGCTAAAAATTAAATAGAAACCCAGTTCTTGCTACACGACCACTTCCTCACATTGTGTTCCCATTGTGATTAGCTGTGCAAAGTTGAAGCCATGACTATTTCAAAACCCTTTTTGCTTAATTCAAACAGAAGTAATTTGTCGGGCGACCATAATTAGCGCGATTAACTTCGTTAACGAACCGGACATGGAGGAAAGTGAAACCCGAGACACTTAGTATTAGTCACACAAAAGAATTATTTCTGACCACACATGCTGGTAGCAAATGCGCACATTGTAATTTCAAGTTCCTGTCTGAATAAGTAAAGGGAGAGATTTTCTCCCGTTTGCGGCTTCTCCTATTACGGATCACAATGGCTTTTCCTGTTGACTTTTTCAGAGGCGTATTGTTACAGCTGAAAGTGAGCGTTTCTATGATTTAGAATGTGTAGATGGGCTTTAAAATGACAATGTTTGGCTGTAAATTAACAGTGCTTCACCACAAGTGAATGTAAAATTGCGCGTGTAACGTCCTTAGGTCAGTAAACGTAAAGATTGAATTATGACATATATAGCCACGTTAAGTTGAAAACCTATTACTAATGTCGTACTCTCCAACCAATCTTTTTTTTATTTTGTGGCAAGGGAACGATATTTTGGTATTTCTTATGATATAAATTGTATTGTAAATGTATTTTCTAACCTCAATGTAAAAACCAAGCGTTTAAATTTGGCTTATTTTATATCAACTTAAAGACACCATCGTGTGACGTCAGAATTTTGGACTATAAATACAATGTAGGCAGTTTTTTTTTATTTAGTACAATGCTCATCACCCTCGAGGGTTATTAGCGCCTTCTTGTAGTAATAATGGCTATTTAACAACACTTTTTTTTATTGTATTTTATTACAATATCTTGTCACAATTTTACAAAATTATCTACGGGTTGCGGGGGGGGGGGGCAAACGACTTCAACATGATAAATTTCTGCACCTTTCAGTATTTATTGTTGTATTTGAATAGTGTGATACACATAGTCTATACATTAGTCATAGCACAGTAGTTTCCATTATATTCTCGTGGGAGACCTAAATTTCTTCCACTTCTTCTCTTCTGCTATTTGTCCCAGGTACGCCATTTTTTATTGCCCTTTAAGTTGTTTTAGGATTTTCTATACCTCTATGGGTCCCATTGTGGCACACTTCTACAGGTTTCCTCTGCGTTCTTCCACAATATGTGTCCCAGCCAGTCATAGCATCTCCTTATCATTTCCTTAACATCTTCTTGTTCCATCTGCCACTATAACTAAAACCACTTACGACCATAATTATTCGCAAATACCTGCAGTTCCTGTCTTACTGTATTTGTAACCATATCACTGGTTTTGCCTCTGTACTTTACTTTTAGTGGTTGAAAAACGTGAACGCCGGAAATGTCTTAACCCCGCAAAAGTACTTCTGCCTTTATTTACTCTCGGTAAGACACGACAATTTCTAAATACGTGAACTAAGATGCAAAATCGATGTCTTTTTCGTTTATTTTGATTGCATTAAGGTTGTTAACACTTACACTAATACACAAAAACTAGCTGCTCTGGCTATTTATTAAGGTTTCATCTTATTCCTCGTTGATCTTGAGTTGTTTCAAATGATGCTGGCATCTTGCCTTTACATAGTACCATTTGTAGTTATTATAACCTTCTTTGATGAGATTGAATAAATGTATTGGCAGACTCTTCCTCTTAAGAACACCTCATTCATACGTTCTTTCTTTATCCTATCGAAAGTCTTCTGATATCTCTAACTCTGTTCTTGGAAGTATACCTCTATCATCCATGCGTTCTGCATCCATAGCCAACGCGTTGCTTTCCATTTATTCGTTCTCAACGCAAATGAGCCTTTTTATTTATAAATGAACGTGACCTTTTATGGTCAATTCTGATTTCTAAGTTGTTCGAGCAGATCCCTACTATTACCTCTTTTTCCAACTTTCTGTGTCTTCTGTACTATACTTTTATTTAACTGCTGCATCTTTACTAATCTGCTTGCGCTTCTCCTATAGTTTATCTTTGGTTCTATACCATGTGCAAATACTCATTCTCGTCTTCCTCTAATACGTTATATGGTTCCTAATTTCCAGTTACTCAAAAATATAGCCTTGCACTTGCTCCATACATTTTCTACCTGCTTACTGTAGTAAATTTCTTTACCCTCTTCCAAGACCATATGTATGAATCTCAACTTAACTTAATTTTTGTTTGCTTTCTTTATATTATCCGTAAGCGTCGTACCTCTGTTCTTCTCCACAGTTTTTTATCTATATCAAGATCTTCGTTATAACCAAAGAGTGATGACTTGTATTTTTTGTTTATAGGCAAAATATAACTCCTTCGCCATATTTAACAATTATTTTCGAATATTAAATTTTAGAAAAACAACATTTTTGTCAGTAGGGAAAATGTAGGAATACATTTATAAGCTCTTATTAATAATTGATTCATGTCATTTATATTTACGCCACACGCGTACACACGTAGTGAAAACTGTGCTAACTTTTGCTGTATCAGGAATTCCTAGTTTGCCTGAGGAATTATCGGTGTTCTAAAATTTAATTATCGAGTTCCAGCACGAAATCTAGCGGTTTAAATCCTGCGAAAGAGAAATCTTAAAGCATTGGTACTACTTGCAACTAGCTCTTCCTTGTTTAGAGGACGATTAAGCTCATAATTAATAGGCCATTCAATAATTTATATGAAAACTTATGTAATCCCGCGCTCCTTTCAATCAAATTTAGCAATTTCGACGTGAGGCGGATTAAATATAAACGATTCATTAGATGTTATATAAGCAAGATGCGCACAGAATTAACATCTATGAGTACAAATCAATGTGAAATAAGAGATTCCAGCGGAAAGACTCAATGCTGTTCTCAAGGCAAGCAAGTTTGCTAATGAGTTACAACTATTTGCATTATTTCCAATAATGTTGACAGTTTTATTGATGAAATAATTTATAACAGATAAAGATTGCCGATCATGAGTGAATTAGATGGTTACAAATGAAATCCATATTTTTTTATAACCAAAAAGACATAGATTGCATTCTTTAATTGAAACTACAAATGACAACGAATTTAAAATTGTTTTCTCTTGTTCGTATTCATCTTATTCCATATCTTTAAACTGCATCACAATTCTCTTTTTGCTGAGTCCTACCTATAATTGCTTGAAACTCATAAAAAGAGTTATTTTTGCCCAATATACACTGTATTTATTTATATTACTTCCAAGCCATTTAATTCTTAGAGCTTTCATATCACTGATATCTTTAATTATTGTAATTCATGGTTCATCTCCTTCTTATCTCGTTTACCTTCGTTTTAATAGACCAATTGCTCTTATCTGTTTACCATTGTTACTATTGATTTTATTGATGTTTTATATATAGTTGATTTTCATTATACTTCTGCTTTATCATCTTCTTCTTGTCTTTCTCTTCTTCTACAGCAGGTTTTTGCATCTGGCTATGTCTTGTATTATCTTCTTCAAGGTCTTCTACCTTTTGCTTTTTCCTTAGAGCATCTCCCTCCAGTTTAATATTTTCACTATAACAGTATTTTATTTGTTTTGTGGTCATGAATTTTACTATTTTCATTCTGATAACATACTTTAACCATCGTTTATTTTCCTCTATCTTATTCAATAATCGCTATAGCTCCACACTATTTCATATTCCAATGTTAGTCTCTATGTTAACAATCATAATTTTCTGCTACATGTTAAAACTGGGACCAAAATGCCCTTATACAATTTTACTTTAGTTTTATTTCTTGGCATTTCTTTTAATTTGACAGTGTTTTATTGATAGCAAAGTATAGTTCAGCTGCTGCATTAATTTTGTTTTCAAATTCACATTTTCCGATTCCAATCTCTACTGTTGTGTGGTGGCACCAAGGTGTTTAAATGTACTTATTTGTCACATATTCGCATCCATAAAGTCTCAGATTTATTTTTTCTTTATTTATATTTGCATTTCTTGCTACCTCCAGTGTTTCACCGATATTTATTTGTATTTCTGCTTCCTGTATTTCTTTATTGTGATCTATGCGATGTGTTCCTAGTCCGGTTAACGGGCAGCGTTCACACAGTTCAAGCATTTTTGTCCACACTAACGCTACTAACTTAACTTACTAAAGCTTCTACTAAACACAAAGCCCAAAGGTCGGGATTACTGAGCCACTCATGAGCGTGTGAAAAGCTACGTCGCACTCTAAAACGAACTGTGACGAGTCATTTGGTATAAAACTAAAAATATATTTGTAAAATGGCACTAGACGACGACTTAACCAAAACCCTGAGATGTATTCAAAAGTACATATTTGGACACGTTTAATTAATTTCTTCCAATTACAGGTTATCTCCGCCTTTGTTGCGGTAGCATATGGACGTCCGTCCCCCGAAGCAGGCTTCAGCAGCATCGGCTCCAGCTACAGCGCCCCCAGCGGGCCAAGCAGCAGCTACGGAGCACCCGCTCCACAGTATGGGCCTCCTGCACAACAGCCAGTAGTCCACAAACATGTATACGTCCATGTGCCACCACCAGAGCCGGAATACCACGCCCCCCATAAGCCCATCCACGTAGCACCCGCGCAGAAGCACTATAAGATCATCTTCATTAAGGTACCTTTGGCTAGTGGCCAAAAGAAGCAAGGAGCAAGTTTGAGTGTTGAGTCTAATTAAAACCTCATTACTATTCTAGGCACCTACTCCACCAACCCCAACTGCGCCAGTTATTCCATTGCAACCTCAGAATGAAGAGAAGACTCTCGTCTATGTGTTGGTTAAGAAGCCTGAAGAAGCGCCAGAAATCCACATTCCAACACCAGCGCCTACGCAGCCAAGCAAGCCAGAGGTCTACTTCATCAGATACAAGACTCAGGTAAGTCGATTTTAATTACCTTTTTTTCTCACTTATTTTGGCTCTTATGAAGTAATACGGGCACCACCAAACTATTGTGTCTCCAAGTATAGAGTACTCAAGGCGAATTTTAGGAATTTCCAAAATTTAACATCTATCAATACTCTCTACTGATTTTGTATGGGTAGAATTCGCTTGAGTAATGTTTACAGAGAGTTTAGTCATCATTTTAAGCAACCTCTTATTTTCTAGAACTTAAATGCTATAATGTTGGCAATTTTTAGTGCATATTGTGGGTATCCCTTCTTTCATTCTCATATCTTTATACATTTCATGTAGTACGTGATTTTTTCTTCATGCTTGGTTTTCTTGAACAAAACCAAATTTTCTTCTTGACACAACCTACCATAGATATAGTACCTATTGGCTTAATCTGAAGCTATTTCTATGTGAACCTCTGGTTCCTTTGCTAGCACTTGAGCCCATTCTTTCTTACGTGTCCCTCGTATTATATATTACCTTTAAGTGGTTGGCCTTTCCTAGCACTCTGTGTTAGAATTACCAGTACAACTCTTAATGTCTTCGTCTCAAATCCATTTTTAGTATTATGTAATTACCATTACAACGGAAGTCCAAATACTTCCTTTGACATCTGTGAGCTTTTGTTTTCTTGTAATATCGTTTACGTTGGGCTCTTCCATTTTGGTACAAGTCATAGTGTGTTACCATTTCTTTTTTAACGAAGTCCTGATTATTTTCACTGCTCTGTTCTATGGTTCAACAACATTTCATCATCTCACTCCCAAGACGTTTCCGCTAAATTGATCTGGTATATGTTTAGGTTAATGTTTCATTCTTCCAGGCTCAAAAACCTATTATTATCGAAATTATCTGTATTAGTATCTCCCAAACCAATAATTAAGAAAGAAAGTTTTCGTTGCTGCTCCAATTTTTGTCTAGCCATCTACAGTGTATCTAACGATATAATCACACTGTTTTGCCATATTACGCAACTGTAGTACTCATTTCTTGCCAAACATTGCTTTCATGAATTTAATCGCAACTGACCACACACGTAACTGTTCAATATGGCCCATTAAGTAATCGTTGCACTTATTTACATACGTAGCCGTTGTTACACATAAGTTTAATGGCAGTGCATGAAATCGCTAGTTACATCAAAACCAGGCGCTTCCTTTTTCTTCATCTCTAATAACTCCTGATGTAACTGGATTTAAGAAACGCCTGCTGGGATGCATAATTATCGCTTTCAGCTCATTTTCAGTCATTACTATTATAATCGTATTAGCTAACACTTTAATTGCAGTAATAACAGCATTGGTTAAACTATTCATATGTAAGCAATAATTGTTGTTTTCTTCGAAATGTAAAATGAGAATATACTTGAATAGATCCTTGGGCCTTCAATATAATGCAAGCCCAGTTTTACAAAGGTAATGGAATATCTATTATTAGAAATCCTCATTGCTTAGAAGAGTCGCACGTAGTTGCCTCACCTTTCTCTTGGGTGAAAGGATAAACCAGAGCATCATTTATTAATCGATCAAATATGAACCGACGCTTACGTAATGTAATTGATTGCAGAAACAAGAAGGTTACCCTGACAGTGGCGTCCCACAGAGTCAGTACGGGGCCCCAGCAGCACCCTCGGGTGAATATGGCGCCCCCAGTTCCGGTGGCGGGTATTAGTAGTTCGAACCAAGCCAACTTTTCTAGTGACCAAGTATTATACCGTTGCATTAGTACTACTACCTGTTCTGTTCTAATTAGCGTAAACCTAGCAGTAAGTTTGTTTTAGAGTTGAGATAGTTCTAGAAGAGGTAGTACACGATTAATGTTCTGTAGGAATAATGTGATTGTTTTAACTTTTATTGCCTCATAATATTACTCGAATGTATCATATCAGTAGGTACTAACTTAGGTAGGTGTGTTATACTTCGAAAACACAGTGACAAATGAAAGCTTTATACAATATAGGAATAAGAACGTTGTTTTATATGTGTAGTTTTAAGCTTGTTTTTATTAAACTTGCATTTTATTTTTATATGTAAAATATACAAAATAAATATTTTTATGATCAGAACGTTATGTTTTCTTCTATGAACACACTAAGCATCTTAACGATAGCAGCTACTTTAACTATTATTAAGTCTGAATGTGTAATTTGAGTGTCAAAGTACAATTCAGTAGCTAGCAAATTTTGGAATTGAAAAACTAATAACAACCTGTGTGCGATACTTACTATTAGCGAATATAACAGCCTATTGCAGCAATTGTGTTCCTTCTTTTAAAGAATTTCAGTTATAAAAGTTATACGTAGCAAAAGTTGGAATGTCTATATCAAATCCCATTATCCGAAGCCACCTGAAGAAACTAAGAAAAAGTTGGTAAGGTACTTACCGGTTGTAGGATATTAAGCCTTTGTTTACATATACAAAAGCAGGCTGGTAACTAAGTCATAACTGTATCTCTACTGTAATATTTCTTTACCGTACGTGTCTACTATTACCATACTGAAACCGTTAACGCAGCCTATATGTACAGTACTTTTTAGTATCAACTTTATATTATAATATTTATTTTAAATAAATAAAAATTGAGCCCCACAATTATTATAGCAGTTCTTTGAATTTTATGATACAATATTGCTTCTCTCTCTCTCTGATTAAATACAAATATAATTATTTAATTAAACTTTACTTTAATAAATATATGTTGCTCTGTCTATATTTTATTTAATTGCAACTTATTAAAAACTTTTGCGCCGACTAGCCATTGCAACTCGTATCTGCAGGGTTCGATTTTTACACTGTTGAAATTTTACCATTGCATGGAAAATGCTCAATTCTGACAAGTGACAGATAACCACAAAATTATTTAACCCTGAACAAAACTGTTCAAAACACACAGAAAATTCAGCGTAATCTGACAACAAATTAACCAACAATCAATCAGTTCACCTCAGGTAAATTATAGCAATACTGCCATAATAATCAAGTAGTTTGGCTAACCTGGAATTTGATTTTCAAGTGCAAAAGGACGCCAAGCTCGTATTTGCTGCCCTCCAAGTTTCCTGCTTCTGCTACCTGCTTCTGGACCACGAATAAATCCTCCTATAGGTGCTGCATTTTGATTTCCGCTTTCCGCAGCTCCAAATGTTGTAGAATCTCAGCTCCGAAGTCGAACTCTCATCGGCTACACTCGTAAAGGACGCTAAGATCATATTTGATTCCTGGCAAGCTTCCTGCTGCGGTTACATGCTTCTTGACCACGAATAAGGCCTCCTCTATGTGCTCTCAACTCCGAACGCAAACTCGCACAGGCGACGCTCTATATCCAATTTACTCCAAAACTGTACTTGGTAACACTGCCAATTTGACCACAGCTGACCTCCACACTCAGGCATTGAATAAAACGCACAACTGCGGACAAAAAATAGCAACCAACTCTCTGCGTCACCACAACAACATGATTTACAGTTGTTCATCTGTAAGTCTACATACGATTTTAATTGTTTTATGTAAATGTCGTTTAGAAAACTATAACCTCACAATTGGTCTCACTTTCCACTTGAGTTCACTTTTTGATAATAAACGCTGATTAACAAGCCTCTAACACATTCTTGTAATCGTCGGTAATTCTCAGGTTGCTTCTTATATGCTCTTTGCATGATCTTTACCTTCTTGCACTGCGTTTCAGTAATTTATTTTTCGTTGCCCCGCATTATACTAGAACTCCGATTACGGATATGCTGAAATTAGCAAATCAAGTCTCTTTGTTTTTATATATTGACTTTTCTTATACATTCGGTAAATTCCGTACTATAATAAATAAGTATTATTATTATTCACCATGATTATAACAAAAGGAAGTGAGCTGTTAAAGACTTCGTCCGCTGGATAGTTTTTTTTTATTTCCCGTTTTTCTTGTTTTTTTTTCTTTTCTATTGCTTAGTTCGAAATTATTGTATTGATTAGTTAAATTTGCACTTTATGTAATTTGGCCTGTGCCTGTTTAAAGTGAGTTAATAAATAAATAACTTCTTTAGCTGCTTGATCGATTGTTGGCACCTCGATATGAATACAAACGCTACCTTAACCCTTTGTAATGCTTGGAAACACCCTTGCACTAAAGCGACTTCATTATCGTGTCCTGAGGTTACTCAATTAAGCTGTCAGTCATCATAAATCAGCTGCATTTGCCACATTGAGCACAAACTTGAATACAAGCTGATCGCAATCCTGTCGATATCGTTTATACAATTACTAACCTCTGTTAATTAATTACAATTATTGCTAATCATGTTTTATGTTATTATAATACAAGACCAATTCTGGGCCTATTTGAATATTTCATTAACATCCAGAATTACTGTAGGTAAGCATCATACCATCGCAGCATATTTACGCATTTCTTACATAGTTTAGCAGTTCCGTGCATTACAGCATAAATATATGATTTCTGACAATCTTCGAAGAAAACATGTAAATCATTAGTTTCTTAGAAAATGTGACCAACATTAAAGACATCAAAAGCGTGATTTTGGAGTTTACTGATTTACTAGTATTACGATTGAAATCTGCAAAGAGAAATTTCAATCTCCGAAAACTTCCTACAAACTGGCATTATTAAAGGAAGTTCTAGTTTTGTTTCGAAATGGCTATGCAAATTTTAAAAGCAAGGAATGACTTTTCATGAATATTTAGTATTAACAGTTTTGAGAATTCACAAAAAAGTGTAAAAGGTAATGCAAGTGCTCAAATTTTAGAAAAATTTAATTCAGTAATGAAGAAACCCTGATTATGTTATCTGAAATAGTTGCTACACAACCACGCAGTAGATTACGCTCATATAAAATTGATAAAACTACTTATATACAGACCCAGCACCCCATCCCCGGAGTATATGGCTCTCGCTGACATGAACTCTTCTGTGTGCGCGGGGGATCCGTCCGCTTGTTCCCTGCTTTTGTTCGTCGTCCACAGATTGTTGTGTGGCTGTGCCTTCTTTGTTATTTTGCTTCATTCCATTCTGTTGTTTATTAATTCCCTCCAGTTTGTTATCTTCATATCTTGTATATACCTCCTTACTTGGTCTTTCCCTTGGTCGATTTTCCATAGGTCCGCAGTTTAGCATTTTCCTAATTAGTTCATGGTGTTCTTTTTTTTATGTGTCTGAACCACCTTAGTCTTTGCGCGTTTATAAATCTAACTGTGTCTTCTTCTTCCAGAAGGTTTATCACTTCAAAGTTCATACGTTGTCTGAATTCTTCATCCGGCATCTCTACTGGTCCATATATCCCTCTTATAGTTTTTCTTTCCAGTATTTTCATACTTTCTTCATCTTTTGTAGATAGGCACACTGTTTATGCGGAGTAAGTTATGACTGGTCTGATCGCTGTTTTATATATTTTTAACTTTGTTACTTATTTTGCTAAGATTTCGCTCTTTCAAATACCTTTGATTTCCAATATGCTTTGTTTTCTGCTTTTATTCTTTCTTTTATTTCTGGATTTCCTTCGTTGTTTCCGTCTACCATTACTCCCAAATATTTCAAGTATTCTACTCTTTTGAAGCTATATCTTCCTACCTTCATTTCTGCTGAGGTTCCTATTCCTCTTCTTACGCTTTCCATGTATTTTGTTTTTTCTTCATTTATTTTTAAACCTCTGATTTCGGCTTTTCTTATGAGTTTCATTAACTTTTGTTCTAAACTTCTTTTGTTTCTTGCTATGAGCGCTTGGTCGTCAGCAGTATTCAATTATTTGTGAAGAGCTGTGTGTTACCGTTTTATTTCCCCACTCACATATGACTCTTTCTAGCGCTATATTAAATAGAGTGGTTAATAGGCCATCTCCTTGTCTCACCCTCGTTACTATATTAATGTTATTTGTATTGCCTTCAGTTGTCGATATTTTTGAAATAGAATTTGTCATTGTCATTCTTGTCAGTCTAATTAAATTTTCTGGTATTTGCAAGTTTTTCATTTCTCTCAATAAAAAAGAATGTATACTTCAATGTCGTTTCTCTATTATTTGTGTTAACGTGTGGATTGCGTCTACAGTTGATCTTCCTCGTCTAAATCCCTGTTGATACTGCCCTAGTTCTTGTTCGGTGTATTTATATATACATTACATCTTGATCTTGAACTATTTTCCTAAAAATATGCAAAACACTAAATAAAAACAATTTTTATTGACTGTTATGATTAATACACTCGATGTCGTTGTGCGAATGCCATCCTATTTTCCTTTTACTTGATACAAGTAAATTTAATGCAGTGTAAACTTTTGCCTGTCACAGTGACAAATGTATTCATAAACAAAATGCAATCTGACATTCACGTACAGATTTAAGTTAAGAAATGACTAGATTTTCTATCTTTCTTTTCAAGGCCTACCCTAAATAAGTTTTTTTTTAACACAAGATACAATTGCCATATAATAATTATATTTTGTTGAATCACTCTTTTTATGTATTAGTGTTATGTGACCATTTTTCCAGTCCTACGGTACGATTTCCTCAGCCCATATCCTTACTATTAGGTTATATATTCGTGTTAGTAGCTCTTCTCTTCTATTAATTATTATTAATTCATTACTTATCTCATCTGGCCCTGCGGTTTTCTTTAATTTTAGTTGTTTAGCTACTTCTGCAAATTTTTCGTATGTAGGAATGTTTACTTCGTTGTCTCTCTCGTCATATATTTCTTCGTCTGTTTTTTCTGCTGTGTCTTTCTATAAGTCTGTGTAGTGTGTCTCCCAATCTCCTTTACTTATTTTTACTGGTGTTGATTTTTTAGTGTTAAACTGTCTTCCGTTAGTGACCCGGTAAAACGACACAAATCGGAAAATTCTCGGATCAATTGCCCCAATTACGTTACGATGAGTTGTAACAAAGGTTGCCGGTTCACTCAGTGAAGAAGGGGGGTTCTTTACGACCTGAATTAGGGGTACGATCCCGAATAAAGATGGTAAATGCTAGACATCTCTACTTTACTAAGTCGAGAAAAACACAGGTGGGCTCATCGAGAAAGTGGAAGCAATGAACCCAACCTTTCTGATTCAACCTGACAGTACTTGAGCGACGATCCACGAACAGCTGGGTCGAACTTACCTTACTCGCATTTTCTTACAGCTGTCTGAATCCCTTTACATCACAAAATAACACATGAAAACATCATAAATCTACTAAAGAAAAGCACAATTAATTGAAAATGAACTCTATTAACGTAGAAAATATATGTGAACAAGGAACATTAACTGAAATACTCAATAAAGGTTAATGTAGTTAGTTGCGCTAGGTTTAAACTAAACACAGGCGATAAACTTGACAGCAAATAATCTAACTAACTCAAAAACGGTAACGACTTTAATCCAACAACCTTAAGTTAAGTACATACATTAAAACTTGACGGTAAATACTTAATCAGCTTAAATGACAATAACAGTAGTTCAAACACTTAATTTTAAGTTATCAGCCACGCTGAGTAGAATGGCAACACTTCAGAAATCACTTTTTACTGTCCAAGCAACTGCTTCAAAGTGCTTGAAGAACTGCAGGAAATTTTATAGGGTGCGATGTGTCAAGTAGGTTTGGACAGTGTTATATCCCCAGAGGGTAGAACAAAGAACGTAATCAACAAGAAAGGGTTGCGTTACGGGACACGTAACTTCATTAACAATACATTAGCACAAACAAGGTTTTCCATTTAAAGATCCTTCCAATGCGTAGAGTCGGAGTTGCCAACTCCGCGGTATAGGAATTCCTCCACTAATAACTACACTACTCTTTCTAATTCGTACAAATGCAAGAATTGCGTCATGTTGGGCAACTTTTTCACCCAAAGCGGGGAAATCCCGGCAAATGACGGTCGGCGCTCTAGCGCCGAAAAGCAACTAAAATACGAGAAGCCGACTTACGTCATTCATGCGGCAAGCAAACACATCTGAATTTAAATTGAAGATCATAAGATACGCCTGGAGACGCCAATAAACGAGACTGGGTTTTGAAACATAACTACACATTCAATTTGGGCGTAGTAAATGAAACGGGAAAAGTACTAACATTTAAGATGCAAAAGAGGAAAAATGCGGAAAAACGCCAAATGCAAAAATTGTCCTTACAACCTCATCACACGTTTGTTCTTATTTCAGTTGGTGCATAGCAGTTTAGCATCGATATATTGGCTTGCTTATGTTCTAGTCTTAAGTAACATATCCTCCCATTGACCATAAATGCTGCTGTTTCTCCCTTGTTTCTTTTCTCCTGAATAGTATAACGTGAAATGTTTCTTCTCAATCTTTCCCTTATTTTTCCATCTTATTTCCTAACGCTCTAGAATACCTAATTTATACTTTTTCATTTCTTTTGCTATTTCTTGCATTCTACCTATTGCTAACATTGTTTTTACATTCCACGTTCCAATCTTCTTCATTATGTTTTCTCTATCACTCTTACTTCTTATTGTACCTTGTTTAATTTTCTTTCCTTTTTTGAATTCTTTCTTTGTATTTCCGTTTCCATAAACCATTCTATTGCTTTTTTGCTGTCGGTATCCGTCCTTTGATGGTCTCTTTCGTTTTTTGGAATGTTACCTCTTATTAAGCTTTCTCCTTCTATATCGGATCATTCGTATTTAATTACATTCACTCCCAATTTGCGAAGTCCTACTCGTGTGTTTTTTTTTCTATGCCTTTCTCTTCCTACGTTACTTTCCTAATTGCAAGTTGCACCCTGCATTTTTCTTTCGCGAGGTCCCTGTCGATGTAAATGTTGTTTGTTAGTTTCTTTTGTTTTAAAATTGCTATCCTTTGTTCGAAGTTTTCACATTTTAATTTTAACTGTAATTTTTGCTTGCTTTATTCCAACTTTGTACGCTTCTTCCACCTTAATTACCATTCCTATCGCCTTCTGTATAAAATTCTTTGTAAAAACCTTTTGTTTTAAATTCTTTCCTTTAATTACAATATTGTTTCTTCTTTTTTCTTTCTCTTGCTTCTCTAGTTTACTATCGATGTTGTTAATTTTCCTTTCAAGTTCTCCTTTTTCTTTCTGCTAAACTTTTGCTTTTCTTCTCATTTTATTTTTACCTTTTGTAATTCTTCTTTCATCTCCGTAAATTGATTTTTCATCTCTGTCAGCTTTTTACTGAAATTACTTTTGATCTCCTCCTTTATTTCCTCCGATTTTTTCATAATTTCTTCCATTCCTTCTACTTCTTCTTTTGCCCAGTTTTTTCCGTCTCCTCTGTTTAGTGCTTTGAGAGCTTCTTACTACTTTTGTGCTCTTATGTGTTCCAGCTCCCACTTTTCGAAGTCTTCCGGGTCTTCTTTTTCTCTTCTCCGCTTTACCAGTTCTTTTTCTCTTTGAACACTGTTCGATCTTGTTCTACCACATTTTTTAATTACTTTATTGTTCATATGGTTTTCGGCTCTGGTTAAAAGTATTAATTGCACTCGCAAATTTATTTTTCCGTTTTCTGTCTTTTCACTCGTTTGTGTTTTAAATTTCACACGCGATTATCACTTTTAAAAGTTGGTTATATCTTTAAATACGACCTTGCTCGCACCCCGCGTTATCGTCTACCGTGTTAACCGATATTCGCATTTGCGTTATCAACGCTTTCCGCTTCTCTTTCGATTTTTCTACTTTTCTTGGCTTTAAACGGCCTGATTTCATTATCGGTAGTTATAACATTTACGAAACTGCTTTACTCTGCTTCCTAGCTCTTTACTCGTGTGCGTATATGAGTTTCGCGGCGTTTTTTCTGTCTTTTCACACTTGTGTATTTTGAAATTTTGTGGGCTATTTTCGTATTTAAAAGCTGGCTGTCTGTAAAAACCGCCTTACTCCCGAGTTATCGTCTACCGTGTTAACCGATATTCGCATTTACCTTATCAACGCTTTCCGATTGTCTTTCAATTTTTCTGCTTTTCCTCGCTTTAGACGACCTGATTTAATTTTCCCTACTTAGCACGTTAGCTAAACTACTTTTCTCTGCTTATTGATCTCTTTTCTCTTTAGTTGCACAATCTAGCTAATTTTTACTGTGTCCACTGACGCAACTCATTAGCACAAGAATCACAATCTTTTTATTTTCTTTTACAATAAAGGAAGTATTGGATTCACTCCAAAAATGTGAAATTGAGTATTCAACAGATGTTCATGTTCTAGAATTCCTTGGACCCAAAAAACATGTTTTTCGAAAACTGATAAAAAATGTTGACATTTACATAACCTAAATCGATTGTCAAAGTGACTGTTTTTTGTTCACTGGATGTAAAAGTCTTTTATTCGCAAACACATTGTAATGTGTCAATTTCATGACATGACAACAGCTGGGAACTAGATGATTACTTGAAACTAGCCAGGAAATTATTACATACCCCGAAAAATATTACATACCTGAAGAGTGGGGTGTTTCCATGGTAACAAAACATTGAGTGGATTGTTTTCATGGTAACAAAAATATTAGCTACAGCAAGATATCTATTATTCAGAATTCAGTTGTAGTTATTTTTAAAATTAGATGATTGCACATAAAATAGTATACATACCACGGTGGAAAGTTTTATACCTGTCTCGAGATAAAGTTAACCTCGACGCTACGCGTCTCGGTAAACTACCTAATCTCTCGACAGTAATGAAACACTTTCCACCTCGGTATGTAATATACTATTATTTTATCCTATTATGTTACTATGATAATAACTCCTTAGCAACGAGTTGCGTTAAGATGCATTTAACAGCACTAGTGTTGTTAAGAAAAATAACATACCGATACTTTATTAGCATTTAATCACATGTTGGCAGTACTGACGTGTATTGTTAGTAACAATGTCAGTCTATGTCAAATTCGTTGTTAATAGGTTGGGTTTTGTTTGTTATTTGGCACAGACTGACGCAAAACTTAACCTGCTAATCTCGAATTCAACATAACCTAACAGTGCTACTAACAATACAGTATTGAGTGATACCACCACAGCCATAGCAGATATATGTCTCGCTGTTGTGTCATTAATAACAATTTTGCCTATTTTTTTTTAAAGATTAGTATATTAGGATTAAATCTCGAGAATTTTAAATAACTCGCTCCTAACGTCGCTCGTTCATTCAAACTATTCTCTCGTAATGTAAAAAGCTTGATAACGTTACTTGAATCGTTAACTACTCTTACAATCTAGAACAAAAAAGATTTTTACGTCCAGCAATTTTGGATTAAAAAAGAGTTCACAATGTAGACAAAATTTTCTTTGAGTTTCCGCTGGAGCTGTGCAGTTTTCGAAAAAACGTTGTTTGATACTCGATTGCGAAATTCTTTTGCAATCTTAAACGTTTCTTTTTGCTAGCAATGCTCGCAAAAAACTCATTCTCGAATACAAACGTAGCATTTCGCAATCTAGAATCAAAAATAACTATATTGTTCATTGGTCTGTCTCTTAGCCTGTCGGTGTGTAAACAGAATATCTCAAAAACGAGAAGAGGTATGGCGTTGAAACTTCATATATAAGTTTTGTGTACTATCTAGATGCGACAGCAAGCTTTTGAAGAAAATCCTATAACCAAACATATGGTGTTTACTCTTGCGATTTTTCAGTTTTTTTCAAGTTTTTCAAAAACGGCTGTAACGATTTTTTCTAACTTTACATTTTTATTACATTTTTAATGTGTACTGATGTAAGATAGGTGATTTGGGTTTCTTTTGTTTTTTTTCTTTTTTCTATTAACTTCTATTTTAAATAGAACACCCGGTATATTATTAGATTGTTGAATTCAACTTAAAATTTTAGCAAAAATTTGTCTCTTCAACCAACGTTCTATTTTTTCGGTTTCTGTAGAATTTGTAATTTTTGAAAATTTTTGACAAATGCTAAAAATTATAAATGAATATTTTGGCTAATTATAATACACCGTAAAAGAAAGTTGTGTGCCTGTATCACACCAGATTTTTTTCAACTACTTACCTCGTTAAAATTCCTGAAATAAATCATGGAATTGGGAAAATCTGTCTGAATCAAGTCAAACCTTTGTGTCGCAGTAAATTTCTATTACCCATACTCAAGATGAAGTTACCCAGAAAAACGATGTAAATGTTGAAAATAATGTTAGCAACACCAAGAATGTTACTTTAAGTTGTGACAGTGATGGTAAAGATTGGAGAAAATCTGATGCAGTTAGTGTAGTGCGTAATGAAAATGTGCGAGCAAAAAAATACAAATTATATATAAATATCATATTTTAAAGGAAGTAGTATTGTGATATTTATTTAAGCTTAGTTTCGCTTGCAGTTATCGGAGTTATTGCGTTTTGTGGAGTTCAATTATAGTTTTGAAAAAGGGCGCAATAATCCAGTTAAACTATAGATCATTAATTTTTCTAGACGCCTATATTTGTCTAGCAACTCTTTAACAAATTAGCAAGATATGTTAAAGGTAGTGATTGGCATCTGGTAAACAACAACGATATATTAATTAATGACGTTGATAACATTTTCTTTTATGTTTACGAAAACGCCACAACGTCACGAACATTTATTATGTCGCGGCATTTTTGTTTACTAGGTCACAAATACTACCCATTGTTTTTGTGATCATTGCTACTTGATAATTGCAGTTTTTAATGATAACCCAAAACTTTGATAAGAATTTTAAAACGTTTGCTTTTAGGCTTATTAAGAGTGCTTTCATTTTGTGCTTTTTAATTCTCTTTCAGATTACAACCTAACATTTTAAAAAAGTTACAGATAACAAAGCTCGAGCTCAAAAACTAAGAAGATAGGTAAAGGACCTCTTACAGTCAATTTTAGTTTACGAAAATATTTCCATTAGTGCAGTAAATAGTGAATTTGTTTACAAAGCTGCAATCGATATCTTTACATTTGCGAAAATTAACATAAAAATAAAAAGTAGAAAATTGAACTTCTCACTGGAGGAACTTTGTACCACGGTTTACTACTACTAAAAATCTTTGACCAATCGGTATCGCATTCTTTTTGAGACACCCTGTATATGAATTTTCCACTAAAAAGTGTAATTTCAAATTAACAAAAAACATCTTTCTTGATAAAAAAGTGCCAATGCAAAGTAAGAAGTCTGGGATGAAATGTTGAACACAATATTTGCTAAATGACCGCCTCGGCTTTTATAACAAATGGTCATCCTTCTAAGGTAATTTTTCAATATGTTTTCAAATAACTGTGGCTCTATTCCGCGAACAGTTTGAACATTATCTGCGAGAGCTTGAATTGTTTGTAGATTAATGGCATAGACTTTGTCCTTTACGTATCCCTAAAGGAAAAAGATAAGCATTGTTAAATCTCACGATCTAGGCGGAGAATTCGTGTATTCGTTTCGAAAATTCGTCTCAGCAAAATGTTCGCCATATTTTGTAGTGATTTTTTTATATGTTTATGGGTTGTTGCAGTATATGGTTTCACCTCTATATTTGACAGTTAAAAAAATCGAGCAGTTTAAAATGAAACCTCTTATTAAAAAACCCTATAGTTTTCGCTCATCTCTAACAAAGCAAATATTAGTATTTTAACTATTATCACAACTTAATATCTCATTCAAATACGTATTTCAGCTTCTTTAAACTATAATTTCAGTAAATCTGCTGTTGGATACTAATCTAGAAATAATACGTGGTACGGATTTATCTTGTAGGTAATAATAAAACGTGTCATATTTTTTAAGTTTGTAATTCGTTATAAACTAGTTTAATGTTTTATTGGTACTATTAGTTACTTACTAATTATAGATATACGAGTATTTTCAAACAAACGTATAAACATTTTCATAACCAACTACAGATGCAACAAATTCAAAAATTAGTTTCACAAGTATTAGATAGCAGTGTTGATCAATATTACGAATGTTAGAACAATTTTATCACCATAAAAGTTTCAGGAACCACTGTCCAACATGAGAATGTAGTTACACATTCCGTTCAATATAGTTCGAACATCTTCTTCTTTTGAAATAATAGCTTTATCTATGATAAGTGACGGCTTCCATATGTTGTTGTATGTAAAGCTGCAGAGTGTAATGCCTGAAAAAATAAAATTGTATAACGTTAACATTTATTCAAACGTGAACCAAATGGATGTGCCGAAAACACAATAATTTGTTAACTAAGGTAGATAGGGGAGAGTGCCTATCAGTGAGACACTGCCAACAGTAAGACAGCGAAAAAGTTTTTGGTTTAACATTGTTTTAAGTTCACACGATTCTATACAAATGTCGTGTTTTGAAGCAAGTATAGCTTTCTGGTTACACATTTCAGTTGCAGTTGAAAGTTTGTCAGTAGTGCATGATGTATGTTTTATAGGAAACAAAAGTAAGCTTTTTCAGGTTCAAACATTCTCAATTTAGGCTGCTAATGTAAAACTTGTTGCAAGCTTTTACCGAGATGAAATCAATATACTTGTGACAAGTTTAGGGTTACCTTTCTATTTTTATTAAAGTTTATTGTTTTGAAGAAAATGGTAGTTCAGTTTCCAAGCGTGCATGGTTAACAGTATATTGCAGACTCAAACACTTAACCTGCCCAAAACGCCTTTATCTAAAACAAGTGTTTCAGGAAGCTTTATATCTCCTGAGCAGATGAGAGATACCCAAAAGCTAAACCAAGAGTATCAAATAGAGCCCTAAGAAAGCAAGGCAAATGCATAATAGCAGCGGATACCACAGAAAAGTTGAAGATAGGGGAGATAGCTATACAGCTACAATCGGCTCGCTAAATAATTTTAATACGTTAAAATCCAATTTGAGAGAGGTCAGACACGAAACGATCCACAGATACGTCTATCTAATAAAGACCACTCAATCTTGAGAGCTACAAAAGGTTTTAAACGTCCCATACTCACAGTTTTCCGTTTCGAAAACCTGATAGCAGCTGGGCAATATCTTGCAGAGATATTGCGAGATGTTCATCCCCGACAAAAAGACAATAATGCAATTATCTGGGGCAGAAACCGGACACAATGGCAAGTAGCACTTTCCCTGAAAGGAGTTTCAGCCAGTCAAGAAGAATCAATATCTTGATCACGCTGACGCAATGAAGAGATTCGATATAAGGACAGACAGGGCAAGCACCAAGATATTCGTCTGCATACCGTACCCGTATTCGACATTATACCTGTACCGCATTGCGTTCGAGCATTCCGCGACTATTATCCGTCTAGCCCATTTCAACCTTTCGAATCCGGGTCAGTAATTGCGTTTTTTCAACTTCGCCTATTAAAATAAGTTTTCCATCACCCAATTTAAAAAAGAAAGTAGAAAATTGCACAACTCACACTGTGATAAAGGTAAAAATTTTTTTAACGAACGTTAACAACAATGTTATTTAGAAGGAAATGCAACGTTGGAAAAAATAGTATACACAACTTGTTATTAAAGTGCTCGAAGACCCTTTCAACACTCGCTGACGCTCGTGTTTAGAATGTCTAGCTCGTTGAACAATGCAGTACTTTCATAACTTGTAGTGTAATATACTGTTATTCTCTAAGCCCTATCTAAATAACACGGCACGTTTAACTGTTAACACCCTAGTTGTTTTATTTCGCACTACATGTATTTGTGTTTGTCATTCTGCATTTATGTATATATGTGTGTCAAGATTATTAAATTTTGTTAAGGAATAAATAAAGAGTTGTTATCTACAACGTATTGTCATTTCCGAATGCTCTGGATGTTCGTTCAACATCCTGCTCAAGTTTTCCAAGCACATATAAACCAAATGCAGAAATCGAGGGATTTTCAGATGCAACGCTCCAATTAATTATCCCCTCCCATTCTTAATTTTTTAAATAAAGAAGTCGAGAAAAAAATAAAATACCTAAACAAGATAAACGTCTGGGTAAGGCGTCATTTTTGGTATGGTGAATCAAGGCAAGCAGCATTAAAAATAAAAATCGCCTCAGCAAAATACAAAGAATGGTAGTAGAGGCGGAAGCGACACTAGGGGCATACAGGCTGAAAACACAAGGGTATGATCGGTATCTTGGACACCTTACCAGTTCCAAAAACCGTTACAAGTATATCTTCCCGAGCTGAAATAGTGGAACGAAGAAGAAGTCCTAACCAAACTAAAGGGAGCAGTCTGGTACACAGACTGATCAAGAACAGAAAATGGAACAGGTCTGGGTATTTATGGCACGGGATCAGGAAATGCAATAAGCATAAACCTGGGACAATATGCAACAGTATTCCAGACCGAGGTAACAGCAATTCTAACCTGCGCCCAATTAATGTTGCAGAGACCCTACAAAGGTAGGAGAATGCATATCCTGGTGCATAGCCAAACAGCTTTAGAGGCACTGTCACCCAACCAGTTTAACTCAGAACTGGTATATGAATGTCACAGAAAACTGGTTGAACTGGGAGAACATAACAAATTGAGCTTGTTGTAGGTTCCAGGCCACCAGAGGCAACGAAAAAGCCGATAAATTAGTAAAGTCAGCCTGCACAATCCAGCTGATAGGACCAGAGCCTACCTGTAACATAGCTTATAGCATGATCAGAGAGCAAACTAGAAGCTGGTTACGAAATAAACATCGCAAATTCTGGTACGACTACCCTAAAGCAAGGCACTTTAGAAACTTCATAAGGGAGCCGTCCAAGAAAGCGACGCTGGCACTCCTGAAAAATGGAAGGGAGAAAATAAAACACATAACAAGGATAACTACTGGACACTGTTATATGAACAAACATATGCACACAATAAAAGTGGCAACAAACACATACTGCAAATTCTGTGAAGAGGAGGACCAGACTCCAATTCACTGGTTATGCGAGTACTAGGAACTCACAACTCTACGATAAAAACACTTTGGAGAAACAACAATCCAACCCGAATTGCTGATAAACACCTCACTAGTCGCATTATTATGCTTTTTCGAAGACATTGGAATACCTCTGTGAGGCAAAGTGAATCACTAGGAAGCATAATAGGTCTTTTATGCCGCAGTGCAAAAGGGGGGACAAACCCAACCAGAAAAACGTTAATAATAAAAAGGCTTCATTACTGGTACGGTCTTATTGGAACTTGTTACGGTCTTAAACTGACTTTACGACACCGCACCGGCTCATACAATAACGAAACGGCCAGCGCGGGCAGTAACTGACGAAATCGGGACGAAATATCTCCTAGGCCGCCACCCACGCCGCAACAAGTTAGGCCGAGCTAGACTTTCAGTGGAGATGGGCGGGTCCTTTAACGAGATTATCTGAGGGTCACGGCCAGAAGGTCGGTAACTAACGGTAAAATAATGAGGGCGCCACCAAGCCTGTCTTAACCCGACTAACCGGGCCTGGGCGGTTAGACGGGGGCGAAGCATTCAAGATACTCCGTCGATAGGGTTACTCATGAGTTGCAAGTTCACATAATAATTTCGGGATTGCCTTATGCAAAGATTGTAATTAGGTGCCAATCCGCGACTACGCAGCTGTCTCACCCACCTGTACGCTCAAGGCTCCCTCTTCCCGTCGCACATTAATCGTTACACTGTAGGGGCGCTTATCTGAAACAGAACATGCACAAGTCGAAACAAAACAATAATTCCCTTAATTAACAAGTCATATATTGAATCACAAGTTACAATAGGGCAGCGGAGTGCGTCGTCCTGTATATATATATTATATCTAAGAAAACACCAACTGGCGCACGTTCTAAACCTAGCGACAGATGTACAGAATAAACAAAATAGCACTAGGCGCAAGCCCGTGCAAAGATACAGTCTAAAATTCGAAATGAATGCGCAGCATGTGGGCGCGAAGCCTTATGCAACATACAGTAATGCAAGCCCTTGTAAATAGAAAATCGGTAATTTGAAATGAACGCACAGCATGTGGGCGCGACGCCTTATGCAACATACAGTAACGCAAGCCCTTGTAAAATAGACAGTCTGTAATTTCGAAATGCGGGCAAATATGACGACAGTGCCTGTAGGCACAAGAGACGTGACGGACCTGCTCGCGGCGTTCCAAAACAACTCGCACACGGGACTTAATGCTCCCCGCGGGACAGGAACACTCGCGTTCACAACGGTAATCAGTTCAAAGACACATACCTTAATACGTAGGCGGTCGGGAAGCCTGGTACAGTTGAGTTGCGACAGGCTGCAGTCTTAGGTGGCAGGTACATTCGATATTCGACGGTTATAGTGATGAGTGGGTATCCGCCATAATGGCGACGTGCGACGCGTCGGGACGCGTACAACTTGACGACGAAAATGGGCCACTTACGTTCTGCGGGACAGATCCTCGAATGTCGAGAGGAAGGGGACGACCCCTTACTTACGGGAGCAGAAACTGGACTCAAGATGCACCCACACTACGCCGAAACAATTCGGAGCTCGCACAACCACAACACCTCTCGAAGGTGAAACAATTCTCGCAGCGCTCGTTGCAACACCTCGAAACGGGCAACACCAAAGGGGGCCTCCACCGCAACAATATTAATCAACAGCGGCAGGCGTCCTCGGGCACCTAAGGGGCCAAAGGACGCCGCCTGGATAACACAACCACCAAACGAACGCTTTCTGCAACGCGCTGCGATCAACTGCCAAGAGGGAAACGCTGCAACATGACACATCGGTCGCGTCCCCACGTGACTATATCTCGGCAGCCAATGGCGAGGCGCCCAATAAAACAAATAAGTGCCGGTGACAAAAACAGCCAATGGCGAGGCGCCTAATAAAACAAATAAGTGCCGGTAACGAAGACAGCGCGAGACCTCGCAGTCACACCAACAGCGTAAATTCTAGAAGGTTCGGAAATCCTGCGAGCGTTAACCCCCGATTGTCAAAGTACCAACAAAGGGGTGCCCCGGATGACAAGAAATACTGCGCTTGAGGCCAATTATGTGCAAAATCATTATTATGGAATTAGGCGATGAAGCCAAATAAGTAACTAAAAGGGTTTAGCATACGGGCACGCTGCCCTAAAGCCTAGGTGGCTAATTAAAATACAAAATGACCTGACAAACTATCAGCATATGCATTATAATTTATAAGGGTTCTAACTCTCATATCGCTTGCAAACAAAGTCCCGATTTATAAAATCATACTTAAAGATTTCAGCATACGGTCTAGAGTTACAGGGATTTTGTAGTATGCCCAATTTAAATATAACACCAAGATTTCGGTATAAAGTTCTACGACAAATAATTGTACGTATCTAACCAAACCCTTCATACTGATGTAAAAGATTCTTTCGTAAAGGAAGAGGTCTATCTATGCACCCAAACCCTTATATCAAAACCCAAATGGAAAGGCCAGCCTTAAAACGTGTTAAAAAAAGGCCTCTAGACTTGACAAGCACCCATTAATATTTTCAGGGTAACGCAAATAATCATGCCCTTTACGCCAATGCGCCAATGCGATGAGCTCATAGCTCATCAGCTTATATGTATTATTTATTATAAATATTATATAAATTTTATAATTAAATTATTCTGATTATTAATTCATGAAGGTTGCCCTCAGGGTTCGTGCTCCGGGCCGGTGTATTGGAAACTGGTGTACGAGCGCGTCTTTTGGGAGCTCCTACCCGAGGGCTGCTCGGTGTACGCCTACGCGGACGACAGCATGCTGATAGCTAACGCAAAGCAGTATAAGACGCTAAAGAGCCGAGTTAACCAGGGCTGGATATCCTCAACAGGTGAGCTCGAAGCAGCAAGCTGACCTTTAACGTGGCCAAGTCGGATGCTCTATTATACGGGAAGACCCCTCGACAGCGCCGCCCTACCTTCCTACTACGACAAGCGCATCTATTGTCGAGACTCCATCCGCTACCTGGGCGTCATAATGAACCCCAGGCTCTCGTGACACCAGCACGTCAAGAAGTCGAGCGACAAGGGAAAGGAAGTCGCGCATAAAATCGAAGCTGCAGCGAGGCTGAAGTGGGGCTTCAGAGGCCCTGACCAAAGTGTTCGAAGGAGCCGTGCAGCCAGGGATCCTCTATGCGGCGTCGATCTGAGCCGAAGGCTGCAGAGTCAAGCAACGAAGGCAACTCTTTGGAGCCCAGAGGATCCTCGTGGTCAGAGCCACCGCAGCCTACGGAACAGTGTCAACGGAGGCAGCACTTATGCTGAGCAATATCCCGCCAATCGACCTGACGCTTCAGGAGCTCGCACAAAGGAGCGCGACAATGGCCCACAAGGACTCGGCCCACCTCCGACTACTGGGCATTGAGGACCAGGAGGTGGAGGACGTGGTGGACATAACCGCAGTTACCCACCCCGCCGAGACGTTCGTACCAACCTTCAACTTAATGAGGACGACGCACATGCCACGAAGTGCTACACGGATGGTTTCAGACGAGATGACATGACGGTGCAACGGGGGCAGAGTTTATCATTGTCCGAGAGGCGAAAGAAATTTACAGCGGGAATGTGAAGCTAGCTGATTGGATCACCGTCTTTCAGTGCGATCTGGTCGGGTTACGAGCTGCGTTGAGATATATTCGCAGCAACCTCTACGCCTTCTCCGCTATCTCGATACTCACCAGCGAAGCTAGCAATCGATTCTGAATCAATCTCCACATACTAACCTTAAGCTTAGTGGCATGTCAAGTTAGATAAATAAAGAATTGTAGGGTTAACAAGGTTCATCCAAGCCATTTCCTCTCTGGTAATGGATGGCTGTCCGAATCAGGGTAGGAATATGTGGTGGGACCATCCTCCCCCCCCCCCATTTCTTTGACGTCGGCGCTCATGACACTATACACAATATATGCGAAGGCCCACCGAGCTCCAGGTGGAAGTGTACGCACCACTCCGGTAGTTTCTGAGAAAAACGATAAAAACCACCGCAATGCGTGTTAGGGGTGGTTTTTGGGGATGAAACTACCACTTCGGAGTTGGGACATCTTTTGTTTTTGAAAGCTCTTCCATTGGTGTGTATAACCTCCAAACGGCAAAACTTTATAATTTCTTTTTTCAAATTTTGCTAATATGAATGGACTACTGTTAATTACCTATAGGTTAAAGAATGTAGACAAGCGGCAGCTGCGCAGTACCAAAACGAGTGTAATGCCAAAAAACGAAACACCTGTCCGAAGATATTAGAATTATGTACGCCAAGTAAATGAAATGTTAATTCATGAGTTAATTAAAACATCTAACAATAAGCTGTACAGCAGCTGCGAAATAAGGCGTTTGTATAAAAATTTGTAACAAAAAAAAAGAATTATATTGTAAACAGACCGAAATAGAAAATGTATGTATGTAGAAAATTAACATAAACACAAATAAAAGTAGTCGCTAATATTTTTCTACAACAAAATACACAGAAGTGTTTCCAACATACCTGCATATCCCTTATTAGCAGCAAAACCAACCATATCCTTGACTTTGTATTTGCCAAATACGGTAATGTTTGGCATACCAACCATATTCGTAACCCCTACTGCAGTGTAAAACGTTTTCTTAACCGCCATCTCAACAGCTGGATAGGGAAGAATTGGAAGTACTTCAGTCAAAAACCAGTAGTATATCTTCAAGAATTATTGCTAACATTTTCCACAAATTACAGTACGAAAGCATAATACTTACCTCCCGCTCAGCACATTCCTTGAGAAGAATTCTTTCCCTCTTAAGAAACTTTAAGGCATCCACAACGCTTTGTGTATTTCCTGTACAAGAGACTCCGGTAGGAATCTTCCGCAAATAGCCAGAAAGAAGATTTTTGCAACTGACGCCTTCTTTCCGTATTTTATGTAATCCTTGATCAGCTAGTCTAGGTAATTCGGGTACCGACACAATTTCACCTACCAGATATTCAGGTATTTGTTGCGATTGCTAAAACATAGTACACGTTTTAGGAATGAAAGGAACACTTTTAAATTTAAATTGAAAGAAAATTACAATTGGCACACAACTTAGTCGAAATTGTAACAGTAGTACTCGGACTCTGCTTCGGTAGACTTGTTCCTGCAAGTAGTATCATGGGAGTTATAGAAGACTTAACGAAATAATGGATAATACAGTATACTATGTTATAGGCTAAAACCCAGTTACTGTCTCCAACAGACTTAAAAAGTTGCCACTGCCAACTACTAGTGGAATGGGCAGGGTCTTAAACCGGAGGAATAGTGTTTGTTTGCAAAAGGCAAATCAGTCGGCACGGGCAAAATGCTTTTGTTATTTTTTACTGCGCCACTATGGTTTTGAATGCCTGTGCAGAGGTGGAGGTTCCGTGGATTTGGACCTTACCTTATTTCTAAATCTTTGGAAATGTTTACTCTGCTGCAAAACACGCGAAATCGCATTGCTTTTTGCAAATAAAAATAATACAGGAAAAAGCTCTGTTAAGATAACATTCTTAATATTATTACATTGGAGCATTGCAGCTTTGACCTCAACAAATGGTTTCCAAAAGCAATCTAAAAATTCCACAGCAAAGAATTTCTTCGAAAAAAATAGTAGTGACACAGGTGCAGTGCGCTGAAGGCATTATTGCACTACGAACGAGAATATCTAAAATCCAAAAACGCCGAATCGAATAAATTGCATTGGTACTAAACAAAGGTTTAAAAGAGTGCAACAAGAATAAAAACAGTGAAATTAAGTTTCATATAGACTGTACATGCCTCTCTATAGTAGTCGCTCAAGCTAACACTAAAAGCAGCTAAGAGTATGTCTTCGAATGAAGAATCCGAAAATTTTCGTCTGATTCTCTTCATTGCTAGCAGATATTGCTGAGATTCGTCAACAACGGCGCAGATAATTTTTTTATTTGTCAGTCGAGGTCCATGCAATAAATTCGGCTTGGTTTTTTGCAGCACAGAATTGAAAACAAGCTGCGCAGGTCCAAGTGAAATAATACGCAGTTTGTTGATAAACTGCTTCACGTTGTTTGTCCATATGTCGATTCTCTTAGTATACAATGGCATTTCTTTTAACCTTGAATTAACTACACCTGCGATTTCCTTATCATCGGTAAACATTGCAATAACGCTTTTAAAGATGTGCATTGCGTCCCCCAAAATGTGGTGTCCTTTAAGGACCACCGGATATGATTTTGTGGAGCTATCTTGGCCTGCGTTTCCGTAGCTGATCGGCTGTGTACCAATTAACACCTCCCATAAGGCTTTGTTGCCTACTGGCAGAGAAGAATCGCTGTAATCACTCAATATCTTTGTTAAGTCATCTAAAGTTATATCTCCTGTATGGGAAGATACAGGTTCCAGTATGTTCAAACAATCTTCAAAAGTCACCTCGTCTCTCAACAAATAGAAATACCCCCAGAACTTTTGAACAATTCCGAAACTTTTGGGGCATTTTATAAATTTAGTTAGTAAAGCCTTCCGTATTGATTTCTTTGCGAAATCGTAAAAGGATTCTGCATTACTTGCGTCATACTCGACTACGAATACGAAATGATATATAGCTTCCTTGGATATAGCGAAAATCACATCTGCGTCTTTAAGTAATCCACCGAACTTTCTTCCATGTCTTAATGATAGAATAAGTGTTACCATCTTGTGGTAAATCTTTAGCAAAGGTGTAATTATTAAAAGAACTGGTAAACTCAACAGACCCACTATTAGGAACGGTGTTACTCTATAGAGGGTTGTCTTAGCTTTCGCGAGTCTCTGAAAGATTAGGGTGATTACTTGAAATTGTTCATTTCAGAACATACTTGATATTCTTTATAATTCATTCGACATATCAACGCAAAAAGAAGTCCCAAGGTCCACTTCGTACAGCTTTCAAAGGTCCACTCCATATTGTAAATTGTAACCTAAAAATTGTTTGAATTAGAAGGAAGAATGTCTTGCAACAGTAGTAATTTATTCTAGTAGAATTTGAATATGACCATTGTACTCGGTGTCTACCATGCCTCTTGCTCATAACAAATAACAACACAATATTAAATAGAGTTGTTGCATGATACTCCAATTAAGAATTATATATATCTAGCGATTCTAACATCAAAATAGTTTCAGCGTACCACTTCGAAATCAGCAGTATTTCTATCATGGAATTAGTAAAACAAAATCTGAGACTAAGATACGTAAAGTCAGAGCAATAGCAAGAAGGGGAAGAACAAAAACAAGAGAGTAAAAGTGGCTTAAAAGGAACTGAATTTAAATGGAGCGTGGTGAAAATCTATTTTTAAAACTGCGATATAAAAACTAAAAACAATTCCCAAAATGAAACGGGCCAATTAGTGCCACCTGTATTTATATACTTTATACCATTTTCTTATATACACTATTAGTAATAAAGCTTAACCGCATGTGTTATTATGTCGTAGTCAAGTAACAGCGTAGTATAAGTATAGAAAATATGTATGAGTGGCCGCGTATTATAAGCATCTGGACTCGATATCGCGAGTGAAAACGTGAGGAAATTTGCGTATTCAGCATTATAGTTCCGAGAGCGGCGAAAAGCCAAATTGGAACAACGCTGTGGGCCGCGGGAGATCCATTCGCCCCCAAGCTGGTAAATGGTGAGGGTCGGCCTTTTGAAGTCTCTGTGGAAGTTTGCGTGTGCAAGCAGCCGCCGACATGCATCTCCAGCCGAGGTGCAGTGAAACATCACCTTGGAAGTCATTCCGCGGTATCCCCATTCGACATCGTCCGAAGCTACGATTTTGACCTCAAGGAAGCACTCAACGCTGTTTCCTGCTCTTTGATGGAAGGCTTAAAAAAGGTTAGTTCCTGCTTGAAATCGCTATACGAAATAAAGGAGCAATTACAACATTGTTGACAATAGTTTTAATGAATAATTGCGCAACCGCCGGCAGTTTCTGACTTGGCGTTCAGAATATAACGCTTGCAGCATCAGTGCATACAGAAAATAGACAACTTCGAGCGAGTTATTTGTGCGCGGGCTTATGGGCTTTGACTTTACGTGTATAGCTAAACTTTCAGGATCTATTTAAGGCATTTTCCTATATGTAGCGCGCAACCGTTTTGCGTATTTATTTTGTTTACCGGTATTTTCTTGTGTTTGTGTTTTCTTACAGATTATACGTTATTCATGTAAGCTGTTGGGTTTTATTACTGGTGGTATTTGCATGAGTAAGTACAACATTACAGGTGACAACGAGCGAACCCCAAACAATATTAGCTTCCCCTTAGCTATACTGGCTATACTAATAGTGCCTCATACCTCACCGACTAAATAAGCTAGCGACCCAAGTAATAATTAGTACAGTAGAGTGTAGGGCTGTATAAAAAATACCGTTACAGACTTTTCCTACAGCGACCGATACAACAGTTAGTGCTGCGAATTTGGATACTGATAAGATTCTATAGAATGGTGCGGTATTACTGAGTAATTGGAACGTAGTACAAGTACATGAATGGTTAATCAAAAATTTAGTAAATGATTAAAGAAATATAATGTAAAATATAATAGTTGTCTGACAGCTAACCAAGAAAAATAGCAAATGCAGCCGACTACTCAGCCGAAGCTAGTCATGGATTAATATTAAACCAATTCTTTAAAAAAAAGAGGAGGGCAAGAACGCATAAATTTAATTCTCATAAATAGGTAAGGTGCAGTATAATTTTATCAATGAAAGTCGGTAGTATAACACAATACAACAATATCAGAGTACCAACATTACAGTACAGTTCAAAACACGCAAAAAGTGAATTTAAAACCAAGAATTAAATTTAGCATTGGTCTGAAATTAAAACACATAAAAGTCATATATAACAATAATTAAAAGTAATAAATACTTAGAAATAGTGAATTGTACAAATTGACTGGAGATGAACAATTCGCATTGGTAAAATATTAAACGGTATCTATTTCGAGATCGTGATATTACTCTGTAGCAGGTGGAAGCGCATTAAAAAATAGCGTCACTTAATAGCTAACAGAAGGTCCCTCATACGCCAAGTACTTGGTTTAGATTCGGTACCGCAATTATTCCCGGAAAATGTTTCGAATTTAATTAAAATCACAAATGTCACAAACTTGATGAAAAGCCCAGATATTGAAAAAAGTAAGTTAAAGCTTGTGGAATTACATTACAAAAATCCTTGATCTAATAGACTTGTCCGGGACGCTGTTTCAGCAGCCAAACCGTAAGAGATAGAAAAAAAAGTTATGAAAGTTATATGTTTGGAATGGTCATGTCAGGTCAGGAACCGAATTTCAGTTACGTGACACTTCCGGTTTTCGATAAATCACGTGATTTCCGTCCGTCCGGGACGCTGTTTCAGCAGCCAAACCGTAAGAGGTAGAGAAAAAAGTTATTAAAGTTATATGTTTGGAATGGCCATGTCAGGACAGGAACCAAATTTCAATCACGTGATTTTAAAAAATATTATTGTTTTTATTTAATACGCGTTCTATTTGAAAAACGGTTTTTTTTGTTTTATTAAATGAGACATTTGTCTCACTGGTTGCTAGTTTAATTATAATATATTTAAATTAATAAAACCTACAGCTATGGTACCTAAGACGCACCCAATTCACTCAAATATATTTTGACAAAATATTATAAGTAAATAATAAGTTTAATTATATTTTAAAATTGCTTTCCACGGTAAGTTACTAGTGAGGTATTATAATTTACTTAAGTACCAAGTTAATCTGGTACTTGGAAAGATTCATCAACATTAACACAAAGCAACGATTGCATCACAAATAATTCCATTTTACAGGTTGTCAGAGTCCAGCATTTATACCTCGGGAAACATAATTGTTAAAAACAGACCTTCTGTTACGAGTCACTGTATGTCACCAGGCAGATAGTGGATACCTAGAAGGTAGTCAAGCACCAGTTTAACTACAACCCCCAGCTTGTTGGCAGCTAGAAGGGGTATCAACAGCCCAATGCTTAAGCGATTATTTCATATTGCAGCCCCCAGATGGAATCCTAAAAACGGACTGATGTAATGCTTTTAGCAGAAAGAAAATCCAAATACACTAGTTAATCAGTCACAACAGGAAGCGTGCTTATTCCCAAAGCGAGAAAGAGTGTTTGCCCACATGACAAGGAACTTTCGCCTGTAACTGAAAGAATCTGTAAAGTGAAACGCTTAGAATAGATCCAGCTATATAAAAGAAAAACAGACCCTAGTGTTTGAGATGTGCTGCTGTCGCTGCCAATAAATTGTTACATGCGCCTGCTGTCAAGTAAAATCCGCAAAACGAGTGTTTTTGGGAGATCATCAGAAATACTGCTTGCATGCACTTCATCCAGTTTTCAGAAATAAAACGGCACTACAAAAATGTATTACTCAAAATGATTGCATAGCGGTGAGTCTAAATTAATGGACATTTTTCTTGAAAATTTATTTCACATGGCAGCCTTGCTACACTAGCACGATATGGCAAATGGCAGAAAAAATAAGCTCATAGCCAAGAGTCTTAAAAATTCGTGAAAATTAAAGATATGCAACCACGATACCTCGACGTCCGAAATGTTATATAAGAGGACTATTTAAATTAATTGGGAATATTATACATTGCGATATTACTTATTGTTTAATTATGTTATCGTGTAACGCTAGCGTCTGCTGCAAATTATAATTATACATCAAAAATTTATTTAATTTGTACATCGCTCAATCAGGCGTTACATCTAACCAACGCTCGAGCTGGTAATAACAAATCATGCATCCGCTATGCGCGCTAAGAAGCAATGATTGCGCCGCCTTCCACTTAATGGTACTTGGGGCGGCTGTACAGATAAAGTCGTTTAAAAAGTATAAAAGAAAGTTTCACAACCATTTTAAATCACTTGAGTCTACCGCTCCCGACCCGTCTCTAGAATTAACTTTCCTCCCATTCTCTCTTAACCCTAAAATGGCACAGCGCTTACTGTCTCCTAGAGCAACTCCCTGAAACCTGCTAATGCCTTAGAATGTGACAGCGCTTAGCGCTTACTGTCTCCTAAAGCACATCCTTAAAACCTGCTAGGGCATTGGAATGTAACAGCGCTTACTGTCTCCTAGTGCATTCACTGATAACTCAAAACCACCGCAATTCTCCGTCCTTGACACTACCGGAATCAACGAGACGGTTATAACGTTATAATCAACATACCTGGAGGTTTCGCATTGTACGCCAGCGACGTCGTCCTGACCATTGTTCAAAGGCAGATTACACTGCTCCGGTACGAACGTGGAGGCACTCACAGCGGTCGAGCACCGGCGCCGTTAAATTCATCGGCCGCTAAACAAGCGAATTTAACCAGGTACAATCTCACGTTGCCGTTACTCTGGCAGAACTTTATTGGAAGAGGCCTAGCATCCAGGAATATATGTGGGCCCCCAACACTAATAAAATTCTCTCGACTGATGATGGGCCTCCCTTGAGTTGAGGGCTTGGGTTCTTCGAACCCTCTGAACCCCCTAAATTGTCCATATAAATGAGAATCACATAAACAGTTATCCAGGCCTTTTAAAACAAAGTGCTGCGGATCACGATCAACTTTACATACCACATTACTTTTTTTAATTGTTAAGGATATTTGCAGCTAAAGATTTTTTTAAATATCTTGAAATGAAAGAATTGGTTAAAAAATTCTTGTAGAAATATGTTTTTACACATTAGTGTCATCTTCAGTCTACTTGGTACAAGTAACAAATTAACATCTGTAAGTTAAAACCTATTAAAATAAGTCAGCGAACAATTTAAAATTCTCAAAAAAATCTACCGTTTTAGTTAAGAAGTATTTTCAATTACAATTAAAAATTTGTTTCATTTTCCAATTAAAACTCTCTAATTGAGGTAAATAATAATTTCACTTGGTATTTTTGATTAAATATTTCTACTTAAATAAGAAAAAAGACTGTTATTTAATCACCTACTGTTCAGTTAAGAATAGATTCAGCAGAAGAATTATTTCCAAATGCTAATCAAATAAGCCATTTATAAATTTCAAGGTTTAAATAAATCAAGGCAAATCTGATTAATTGTTTGTGAATGGCAAAAATTTCTATTTATCTGCAAAACAAGTTCAAAAATTACGTATCAAGTAATAAAACGTATTTAGTTAAATATCAGAAACAAACCTTTTCAATGGCTTCTCATTTGGAGATTTAAATATACAGGGTGTTAATTAAGTACGTAGACAAACTTTAAGGGGCGATTCCTTGATTAATTCTAAGATAAAAAGTTCATATACACATGGGACCTAAACGGCTTTGTTTTCAAGATACAGGGTGTTGAAGTTTAAACAAAAAATTCATTTTTTCAAAAATCTGGAAAACGCCTAGAGGTATTCTAATGAAACTTGGTGTATGATAGTATTTCATAAAGTGGCATTGTTTGCTCAAAATAAATTTAATTTATTTTTACCAGTGGCGTGCATCGGGGAAACCTCAGTTATCTTATTTTAGAAAAATCTGATACGCCACTGTTTTTTAGTCAACACGACAAGTTATTCAGCTTCACCCATTGAAACTATAAAAAAGATAGCTCTTTTATTTTTTTGATAGAATAAACCTTTTTCGAAAAAAACGGAAAAATCTGTAACAGCAATTTCGTTAATTGGACTTTAATGGGATCTAAACGGCTTCGTTTTCAAAATACAGCTTAAAAAAGTTTTAAAAATATATCATTTAATAACAAACAATCTTACAATAGCTACAAACCTTTTGGCTAAAAAACAGTGGGGTACCAGATTTTTCTAAATTCGCCCCGATGCACGCCACTGGTAGAAATAAATTTAATTTATTTTGACTGAACAATGCCACTTTATGAAATACTAACCTACACCAAGTTTCATTAGGATACCTCCAACCGTTTTAATAATTTTTTAAAAAAAGTTTTTTGTTTAAACTTCAACACCCTGTATTTTGAAAACGAAGCCGTTTAGGCCTTATGTTTATATGAACTTTTTATCTTAGCATTGATCAAGGAATCATTCTTTAAAGTTTGTCTACGTACTTAATTAACACCCTGTATTTGCGAAAAGAAACTATTAAGATAGAGACTCCATTTTGGCGTCTCGCGCGAAGTGCATATTTTGGATGTTATTTTATGTAAATAGTATCTGTAATAAGACAATAAAAATGAGCTAATGTATCAATTATTTTGTTAATTGTACTTACATAATAATTTCATAGCAAGAAATGAAGATTAGTGCACTCACCTAGGAGAAATCGTTCATAGCATTTGACAGAATATATATGCAAATCAGGAGCAAGCGCTAAAAATGGTTTTTCAAATTACAAATCTCATAGAGCACAATAAGTTATTTAGTCAGTTCCTATTCATGCTAATGAAATTAAACAAATATAGGTATATTATTTTTTTAAATTATATTTAAAAGAATGAATTTAGTATAATAAGTTGTGTTAAATGATGTTAATTTTTCAATGTCGGATCTATAATTAATTGCTTTGGGACTTTTTTGGTTTCAATAATTTCATATATCAATCGCTTATGTAAGATATAAGTTATTCTCTTTATGTGAAATATTTCTGTTGAAGAAAAATTAAAGTTGTAAGGTATTTAGAAAAGACAAACCGGAAGTTATTTTATCTTAATAGAATTTTTGTGTTGATTCAGTAGTTTTTTTTTTGTTTAGATTGGCCAATGTAATTGGCAACACAATTATTGCAATTTATTTGGTAAATAATATTTGATTCATTGTTCAGTTGAGTTTTATCTTTAAGATTGCTAAAAAATAACTATCCATATAATTACAAACTTACATCATGAATTTATTTTAAAAAACTATTTCCTTTATCTATATTTTTAATTGTTCACTGATTTATTTTAATATGTTTTAACTTGCAGATTTTAATGTGTTATTTGTACCAGTTAGACTAAAGGAGACACTAATGTATCGAAATATATTTCTGCAAGAATTTTATTTAACCAATTCCTTCATTTCAAGGTGGAATGTTCTATAAAAAAATTCTTTAGTTGCAAATACCCTTAACATTTTTTTTTTATTTATAACAATTGCCAGCTACCTCTATATATGTATTAAAAAATTATTATTAGTAGGGTTGCCAGATCTCATATATTTTATGTCTCATAGTTTTGAAACCAATTTCATATCTCATATTGAACTTGAAACTTCTCATATATTTCCTCGAAAAACTGCTTTATGTACTTAATTTTTAATGTTACTGTATTTTCGATTTTCGGTATTCACCATTTCCGCAATAGATGTAGCTAAAATCAAAATCATAATAAAGTTACTAGATATCTAGTGACTTTAAATCATAATAAGCATTGCTTGTTGTGTGGTGCACTCTATCACTCATGACTCCACTTGTTACGTGACACTCCACGCCACAGCGGTACAGTCTACATTAGGTATTGTTCTATGGTCCACAGTCGTCAGAGTATTGTTCTGTAGTCCACAGTCGTCAGGGGAGGGGAGGGAAAAGGAGAGCTCATGCATCTCTGTAACGAGAGGAGTAAATTTTTCATTTGCGCCTTGAAAGCAAAATATTTAGGCAACTGTAGATGCATTACTTCGTTTTATATAGAATGCCGAAAGCAGATTATTTCGGTAAGTACCTTATCTGTTAATCTATTACCTGAGACGAAAATTCTATTTATAACTGAGTTGGTCCAATATGTCCCTACGTTTATTACTCAAAACAAATGTATATCTACAATTTTATCTGGCTGAGTAATTATTGTACTTGGAAGAAAATCTACTATATTAAGTAAAGACACAAAGATTTTCTTTGCAAATTTTCATAAATATCAACTTACCATGGCCAAAGCCAAGCTATGCTTGTCGAAACTTAGAAAAAGTAAAAAACTAATTATGAAAAGGCTCCGACTACTTTGTAAATAGTTCTCTTTCTTTACTATTTTATAGTATGTTTTTTAATAATTTATTTAAATACAACTATATAAAAAACTTAATACTGATTGAAAAATTTAAATCATGTACAATTTTCCCAAAAAGTGTGCAGCAAGTGCAAACTTTTATTATTGATTTCTAAAACAATTTACTCTACAAAAATTTCGATTATTATATTCAGGATGGGTGGTCATACCTCTGAACATAGGCAATTTACATGGCTTATCACGGTTATGCATATTCCTGCTCACCGTTTTGTGGAAAAGATGGTGGTGTTACTAAATTAAAGAGAATATTTTTCCGCGTCGTTTAGTTTTAAAAAGTTATTGGATAATGTTAATTGTGCATAAAATTATCAATTTTAAAATTTAGATATTCCCAAATATATGTGAGTGTAATACCTAAATTTTAAAATTAATATTTTTATGAGAAAAATAAATTCTTCATATTACATATTGGCGCTTCTAATGTTAAAAGAACAAAGAATGTTTTGTGATCACTGTGCAATACTTTACAAAATCTACTGATGGAACTGAAACGGTGGAAGTCGTTTACAGACTATTAGATTTTGTAGAGAATCCCAATGAAACAGTTATCGGTATGTTCAACATGATTGAAGAGTGTTTAGCTAGTTACAAATTATGTATCAATAATGTGTTGTTCGTTAGTGCAGACAACTGCAATGCTAATTTCGGTCAAAGCCATTCACTTTTCACTTTTAAAACAAGAAAATCTTCGTATTTTTAAGGAAAATTGTCATGCACATCATACCTATATAATAATGCACAACACTACATGCCGTGTTAAACGGGCAAAAGTGCCGTGGTTGCATTCTACGGTTACTATTTTCGGGTTTTTGTCAACAAACTTCCCATTACTTTTAATACCGATATTATCACAGAAATCAATTGGTTGTGTTTTTAAAACTACGAACGCAAGTACATTTCATTTAATGATAAGGAGGGTTTATTATTTTCTTGCTGAATGAGTCCAAACGATCCGTTTAAACCCAACTTTACAAATCGATTTTCCGAGGTCGCTGTCCGATACAAGTTCGGGTGGCATTCGTGACAGAAGATTTGCGCGCATCTCATACTAACGCTCGCAACTTTAAATAAGGCATGCGCCGCGTCCTACAGCTAGTATTCTACATAATGCGATAAAACATGCCATAGATAAGTGTGATAAAACATGCTGTAGATAAGTTAGACTATGATGTTTAGAATTTGATTTTAAAATGTTATGCCCATATCAGTTTGTCAGCTAAAAGACGAGAAACACTTAAAGAAATTAGTGAATTTAATGACACAAAATATAAAGACCTTCACCATGTTTCTACACCCTGGTTGTTCTTATATCCATGTATAGAAAGAGTATTAAAATCTTTCATATTTTCGTAGTATGCGTGACGATGAATACCCTAAACAAATTAAAAAGCTACTATATATTAAAGACTAGCTGACTCGGCAAACGTTGTTCTGTCCAAAAATAATTTGTTCTTGTAAAAATAAATGCCATTTTCGCAATCAACGTCCCAAAAAACCTAAATAACTACACACATATAGATTTTTAGGCTTATTTACCCCATTTCACTCTCTAAGGGGTTGATTTATGGAAACTCACGAAATACATGTTTGCTTATTTGTTTTTAGTACTCCTAGGAAGTTTCAAGTCGAAATGTTTATTTAATATTGATTTTCCGTACAAAATTGCAACCCCCATTTTACCCCTTTAGGGGTTGAATTTGAAAAATGTCCTTCCTTGTTCCTTGTATACATCATAAAGGAAACTTCTGTGCAAAATTTAAGCTTTGTAGGTCCAAGGGTTTGGGCTGGGCGTTGATGAATCAGTGAGTCAGCTCTTTACTTTATATACAGGGTGAGTTTTTATCTAATGCTTAGCATGGGGATCTCGAAAAGTATTAGAGATAGAGAGACGGTTAAATAGGAAAAGAATTGCAGTTTTACGAGATAACACAGTCTAACTCAATTTTTTATTTAAGCTATAATTTTTAAGTTATGACACAAACTTGTGTTTTTTCCAATGAAAATTATAGTCGGCCATGACATTATAAAAAAGGCTATTTTTAAAGATTCTAACGATATACCACTTGATTTAATTATTTTTATAAATAAATAAATTATTTTCACTATGTTGATATAATAGTTTGCATTATGAGGCACAAATGGAATGAACAAGTGGAACTCAGCTGACTTAATAAAAGCTGAGCTTTTGGTGACTTTAAATTTTGATTGAAATTGTTAAGGTTTTTTTAATTATATGCAAAATTATAAAATTTTGTTAAAGAAAGTATACTCTTAAAAAATATTCATTTTAGTTTTTTTGTGTAAGTTACAAATTGAACCCAATAAAATTTAAACAACTTCTATATTTTGTCTTAATCTCATATAGTTTTAATTAATATCTCACATACGAGGTTTGGTCAATTAATACGGTGAATATAGGCACAGTTTCGGACATACCGAATCAAAAGTTGATTGCTACAAAAACAGTATCTAGCAATGAAACTGACAAATTTAGATGCCACCACTTCATTTGTTTAATCTTTATTGCTGTCTTTGCAAAGTTATTTATAGCACTTTGTAGCAAAAATGTATAGAGAACAACGCGTGAATATTAAGTTTTGTTTCAAACTTGAAAAAACTCCGACAGAAACAAATGAAATCTTGAAAATAGTTAAGGAGAATCTGCAGTAACTCTTAAAACTGTTTACAAGTGGTTTGACAGATTTCGAAGAGGTTTTGACTCTATCGACGATGAAGAAAGATCTGGACGCTCTGCGACTGCTTGATCTGATGATCTCCACATCTCATTCGGGTAGGTACAAAAGATTTTAACTGAAGATTTGAACATGAGACGGGTGAGTGCAAAATTTGTTCTGCACATTTTGACACTCGATCAACAATTTTTGTTGAATAAAAAAATAACGTGTGCCCGCACCCGCCGTATTCGCCTGACTTGGCGCGATTTCTGGATTTTCCCAAAACTAAGAATCACCATGAAGGGACGACGATTTCAGTCAATACAGGACATTAAAGCGGCTACGACAGAGCACTTAAAAGCTCTCACAAAAAGTGATTTCCAAGAGTGTTTTGAGAAATGGCATCATTGTTGGAGTAAGTATGTGGCAACCCAAGGAGAGTATTTTGGAAGGGATTAAATATTATTTGTAATTGAATTAATAGACTTCTATATATTCATTCATTTACCGTATCAATTGAACAAACCTCGTATTTCAGGATTAAAATCTGGTAACCCTATGTATTAGTAATAATGATCTGCACCGAAATCTTGGATTAGCTGAAAAGCACGAATCAAGATTACATCGCCACCCAAATGTCGACGCTCTCCAACTCCTCAACAACTGAAAGAGATAAAACCCTTCAAACTATAGACCGTCTGAAGGTGAGTTTGCAGTACTGCAAGCATAGGGCAATGTAAATCTTAGGGAAGTTATTTATCCTGTATTGCCAAGTCTGAGCGGCCGGCCAGCAGGTAAGTCCGTTTAGCATTACAAAGTTATGCCGCAGGTAAAATATTGCACGTTAATGACAAGCGCCACTTATCGAAAGTATTTGTAAATAGAAATATTTTGTACAGGCATTCTGAATATGAGCCAAATCAGACCATAAATACACATGTTCGACCAGTGATTTAGCCATGATGACGTTACATACATATGCACCAATGTCTTTATATATGTAGATATCAACATTATTTTTAAAAAAATTAAGAATCACTTACTAACATTCCTATTGCAAAGATGCACCACTTTTGAAAAATTTTAAATGAGCAATGGTCTTTCCAAACCAGATACCAGGTAAAAATGTACCAAATCCCAGTAATGGTTGTTCATCAACATCGCTTACTTGACTGGGCGAATCTTTGTTGACAATTTGGCAACTACATACCTGTTAGTTAAAACGGGAAAACGCTGCGTTTTAGCAAGTGTACTAAATTAACCAGCTTGATCAATATGCAATCATCTTTTTATCGCGTTAGCCAGAAGGAATTAATGAATTGAATAACAAGTGTTGTGAAAACACGTTTTAATCTAATATATCGAGTGATTTATGACAGATCTAGTTGGCTGTGACTTCATACAAACCTAATGTAATACCAGCCAAGGTAAAGACAACCCTTCGAACTATCGACCGTCTCAATGTGAGTGTGCAGTACTGCAAGCATGAGGCAATGTAAATCGTATGGAACTTATTGATCCTGTATCAGGGCCGGCTGTTGACGTGGGTAATATGGGTAGTACTACCCACTCGAAAATATCCGTGTGGGTAATTACCCACTCGAAACTTTCGAACAAAACCTAAAATACCGGGATCTTCTTGTTCTAATGAAAGAAGTTTTTCAGTTTTGCGTCGAAATTATTTAAGATCGACTATGGCACAGAATCGGCTAAACCACGTTGCTATTTTGCATTTCTACCCGGATTCAGTTGATGGGCTCGATTTAGATGAATTTATTGTTCATAATAAAAAACAAACGTTTTGTTTCGCCCTACCGAAATGATTTATTTGTATCTTTAAACGAAAGCAAATAAATTGAACTTTGTGATATCTCAAAGTATATTTTTATCAATTTTTGATCGTAACCCTGTATCTCTCATCCCTTCATATGAGTGTATTGTGAAAAATCACTTGGAACTCCCCCCATCTTACTACCCACTCGGGCTAAAAGTGTGACGCCGGCCCTGTCCTGTATTGCCAAGTCTGATCGGCTAACCAGCAGGTAGGTCAGTTTAGCATTACAAAGTTACAAAGCAGGTAAAATATTGCACGTTAACGAGAAGCTATTTGTATAGCAAAAGCAGAATTAGTTTATGGCCGACGGGTGTATAATTGTATATCTACTTCAAAACAACTTTTTGCAGAACTGTGAAATCGCTGTTTTCTATAAGACCCTGTATTGTAAACTCCCTTTAAGACGGTCTATAGTGTTAGTAGTGTAGTGCCTAAAGGGCAAACGAAGAAAACGATAGGACACCGTTGAATAAACTTATTTTAAACATTTTGCGTTTTTAAAATTTTAGTAAAAAGGGAATGTTTGTTCCAACTGAATCAGTTTTAAATGTCTCATATAAAAACAACTTCAGGCAATTATGGATTCTAGTAAATTATACTATCAAATCAAGCACACCTCTACTATCTTGGACATTTTAGCCTCATCTTAAATTGTTTTCATGTGTGATTTATATTATAAACACCTATGTTGGAAGGTACACGATGGTCGTATACTTTGGAACTTTTTCAATAATTAAAAAAACAAAAGTAGTGACGCAAAATAAACATTAGGGAGTTTTTGCATTACGTTCCGTTTTATAATAGCGGTCCGCTAAAGCTTATATTACCTAGCGACGTCAATAATACAGCCAATCCAAATCAGGTTTTTTTTCTCTTAAAGTAACGTTATGCAACGTTTTTTTAACGTGGTTTATTGCAAAAACTCCCTATAGTCATTAACATACATTAACGAGTTGCTCACTATTTCTGAAACGCACGAAAATATCTAAGAGCCAAGGGAATAAACAAGCAGTGCCAATTTTACACATATTGAGATGGAATGTTGCCTATGGCAATTATAGTTCATTTATTATTATTAAATAAATGTTAATTAATTAAAAATCAAACATGAACAGAATTGGTACTTTATTAATCGCTACAGATAGAAATATGAGAATTAAACATTGATTGATTTATAAATCATATACTTAATACAGACCACAACTAATAACAGACACTAAACTCAGAACCCCAAAGAAGGTACCCTCAAACCCTACGAAAGAATTAAACTAGAAGAACTATAAAATGCAGAAAAACAAGAGAAACATCATAACAAAATAACAGGTTAGATTATTTCATTGTGTCCATTCCCAGCGTATTATTTCCCGAACCGCAGTTATTTTTGAACACCAGAATCGAGTTTATAGCATTCAAATGAGGTAAATTTAGACACAGACTACTCTATTATTCTGGCTAATCGCGGTCTAATCACGTCACAGTTTAATAGCTTCCAGCGACAGATCGCCGGGAGTTGAAATCAAGTCGTAGATCGTCGAGAAATTTCCCGCGGGCGGCCTCTCGTTCCTTGTGCAGGTGTTATCGCGTAAGTTACATTGTAATAAGACAGTCCCCTATTATTTAAAGTGCAAGCTTGTAACCTTGTATGCACGAGATTTCCTGCCCCGTGCATGCTTGGAAATTAGGTGTATCTTAGTAGATTAGAAATACCATACTACTGTATGATATCTTATCTTTAGTTCTATACGTAGCAGCAAGTTTAGTTCTATGCATAACAGTAGGTACTTGACTTGCGTTAGATGTAAGAAATTGTCTAACTGTGTATTTGAGCTCTAACTATTCTTTACCCCGCAGAGCCGCAGTATTTACATTTATATGAATCCATTATTATTACAAAAGTTTACCAGATTAAAAATAGAATTACATTTATCTTTGAAATACCCCTTACTTCCAAAACCAGCAATTATCAAGTGATACAATTAATACCATTTCCAATTTTTATTTAAAACTATCAATTCCATATGATCATTCCTACCTATAATACTTTATTATTCAATGTTAAAAATAGTATTCCTGTCGAAATAAGTCACTGCAAACTTTTAACCCTAGATACCTATTTTTGTAATCAAAATAATTATTTTGAAATCCCTGGACGTTAAATGTAATAAACAAAATTTTAGAAAAGCAATATTCGGCTCTAACCTTTTGCACTTAAGTTTAGACTGTGTTGTTTTAATAAATCAAGAACATATGTGATTTACTGCTAAAATCACCTCGAACAAACTCGTTAATTTGAAAATTTCAAATATTGACCGTTTAATAATTACCGAATCAAATCATATAAACCTTGCAAAAATCGACTTGATTCCCATCGATACTCAAAAATTGGTTGAAGACAGAATAAAACTTAATAAATACGAAAATTTGTAAAAACAAGAAAATTATGATAAATCAAATAATCTAAGTGTGTCTGCAATTATATTTACGCTGCTAACCATTCTTATAATAATTATTTTTATGTCATATATGGTTATGGTGATATTATAATTGAATTTTAATTAATTTAATTGCCCTATTTATTTATTTATTTTGAACAATCACAATTATTTTCTGCTAGCCCCAGTAGATACACTTGACTAAAAATCAGATTGGATTCCTTTGAATCTAAATTGCTTATATTCTGAAATGTGATGTTCCTATTTTATTATGACAACTCAAAACGTCTGTCAACTGATACTTAAAACTAGTTTCAAAAATTCAATTACAAATACTTCATCGTTACATTTGTCATACGACAATCTCAAATAGTAAATACTTCCTTAATTAAAATTAACTCACTTTACTCTTTAGTTTCTTTCAGTTCTTATTTTAAATTACCTGGATTCTGTTACCTTTTATTAAACTTGATACTCTCCTCTGATAAACCCAATTCGTCCAAACACTGCAACTGACCGCGCTACAAAACTACTCGTCTCAAAGCCACGGCGAAGGCCTCAACTGACACCCAACTGCCAAGATGTCCAGATTTCTAATCCAAATCAACACAGGAACCTAGTTTGCAACAGGAATCAGCATCTACAGTTTCACTACAGTATGCATCAAAATAGACCTCAGCCGCAAATGCGTTACTTTAAATGTTCAACCAAATCACACGTATGAAATCCGCTACAACCCAGCACCACGAATCTTGACCAGAGACAAGCCACCAGATATCACTTGACAAGCCCCACAAATCTGCTCACTCTGCTAATGATGTCGATGAAATCTTTTTCCTTTTTAAAGCGTTCCTTGTTATCCAATGTAGTTGATGAAAATGTAATTCCACAATAAACTCAATTCACATTCCCTTACTTTTATTTGCCTTTGCAGATTATAATTGTATTAAATTGCCTTTTTCACCACATTCTAGTATTCATCCATCTAGTTTTCTCATATTCATCTTTTAATATTTTAGTTTGTAGTCTTCTTTATCACTCCAATTTGTATGTAACTTTAACGCTTTTATTATGCCAAATATTTATTTTTAAGACTTTTATAAAAGGGTCTACTTCATCATTTAAAATTTTACAGAATTGTATTATATCATTTTGGTTTCGATTTTTTTTCTTATCAATAAAAACTATCTCAGCGATCTAGCTTATTTTTTGAGTCCAACACACTATTAAAGCTTTATTATTTGATTAATACCTACTATGTTAAATAGTATATTTTGAAAAAGTATTTGTCATTAACTTTCAATTTCATTTCAGATATTACATCAAATGAAAATCCTACTGTTGTAACGCTAGCTTCGGCATAAATTATAAACAAACATTAAAAATTTATTTAATTAATGCATCGCCCAGTCAAGCGTTATCTCAGGTTACATCTTGCCAACATCCGAAGAAGAGATAACGAGCGCAAACCCGAGCTGCGCGGTAAACACCAAAAGTCGATCCTCGCGCCGCTTTCCCCCACCGAAGGATATCCGAAGTGGCGACTTAAAACGACCCGAAACATATAAAAGCAGTTGCAGCGCTCATTTTGAGGGAATTCCCAATTTCTGATTTCCAAAGATTAGAATTCCGATTCCCATCCCGATAGATTCCCATTCCTGTTCCTGTCCCGTCCAGGAGATTTTTCTTTTACCGGTATCCGCTCCAGAACTATCCTGTGGTCAGTTTCGATTTGGCGACTCCAACAGAGTGTCAAATCATTGGCTTAATTATCCCGTAAATTGGCGTCGAAATCAGTTTTCGATCCCGTGATAATTAATAAAATATCCGAGCCCCGACTCGGAACAATTAAATTTAGCCCATAATAATAATAGCAGAAATTCGAGCTACGAACTGGCGCGGACAGTCAAGCATTTATTAACTATTCAGATTATAGATAGCGAACCACCTGGTAGACTCTCCGAGACGTAGGAAACTGTCCACGACCTGCAAGGACAAACAGCCGCACGGCAACATCCCCGTAGGGCGAGATTCTGCCACGTGCATTTTGAGGTTATCTCGCCTAAGGGCACCTGGTTCTCGCGGTTCGAAGGCCGCCTGCCGCACTAATAATCCACGGCCGCGTAACAATTTCCCGGGATCTTTTCGGCGCCAATTGTAGTCGCACTCCCAGGGTAAGAAATGCAGTAGTTGATGAAATTTGCTTCTGTAATTATAGCGTCATAAACAAACCCGGCTAATTTGACAGTTCGAGGTCAGTGCAATCCAGAAACACGAGGGGCTCACGAATCACGAAAGCAAACCCATTTCGCCTGCTATACACCGATGTAGAAATGGTTGCCGCAATTCCAGGGAAACGAAAACAGCATTCCTGCCTAAATTTTTAATTTACTGTAATATACATTTTGTTCTCTTGATTTTCCAATAAGCCTTAAGTTTGTACATATAGATAAACAAAATAAACTATCTAAGGTAGTATCCTGGTGTTTGTCTGCTAATCTAATATATCTGAGGGGGACAAATATCTCCGACTCGAGCTTAACCTGAGGCAGTAATTTTGGCACCCTTAGTAAGAGGGTGAAATGTCACGAAATGTCACATGTCGCTTTTCACAGGGACCTAAAAATTACGTAATGTCACACTGCTTCTCAATTAGCTCCATTTCATTAATACCATAACCATATGTATTATAATAGAAATACAACGAAAATTAAGCTTATTAGATTTTTAATTAAAGATTTTGAATCAAATAATGTAAATGCATAAGTTTCCTTTTACGTTTGTAAGTTCAATAGAGCATATTCAAAAATCCCTTATTGAACGTTTTTTAGGCGGACGAGTCAGTCCTCTATCATTTAAAGTGCAAACTTGTAACCTTGTACTCACGCGATTTCCTGCCACGTGCATCCTTGGAAGGTATATCTTAGTATATTAGAAATACTATACAAGTTAGTAGTATGATATTTTATCTTTAGTTCTATACGTAGCAGCAAGTTTAGTTCTATGCATAGCAGCAGGTGCTTGACTTGCGTTAGATATAAGAAATTGTCTAACTGTGTATTTAAGCTCCAACGAGTACCGTTGCCGTTGTAAAATAAAAGTGTTTTTTAAAAAGTCGTTTAGACGGCCTTTTTATTTAACTCGTAAGCATTTTATAACGGATCCTACCTGTGTTTCATTTAGAGGTAGCTGACTTTCAGGCTGGTACGTTTGTCGTTCCGTCGCAACTAAGTGTGCGAACCATGAACATTTATAAAAAATGGACTGAGTAATAAAAGACGGATGCTATTTAACTACTTATACTAAAATGAATAAGAACATAAGGTGAATCATACAAAAACTAGTTTGCCAAAAACATGTTCATTTCGCTTAATATGAAATAAAGGTCTCGTTCGGGCTAATACCGAAGCAAAACGACGTACTTCAGTCTTGACGGGATCAAGTCCGGACATCCGCTATAGTTTAAATACATCTTTTTTGGCTTTCCCCAAACTAAAATACATATTGCAAGACATAAAGCGGATTAGTAATAATAATAATAGTTTTAAAATCAAACCTGGTTGATGAAATTCGTCTTCCGTCGGCGAACACACACTTTATTTACTTACGAGCGGCGAATCGACTGATATTATTATGTTGCACATGGCTATTAGATTAGTTTGGAATTATTCAATTTAAGAAGCTGCTTCTCTTCCTACCCAAATGGCGCTGTTATACACATGATTTTTGAATTAATAGAATTAATCAACGGAGTTAATAAGTCATCTTTAAGACTACGTCTCTTTTTTGCCAGTGCGCGCTAGAAAATCCTCCACGGTCAAGAGCCATGTCCAAACTCATCTGCCTAATTTTTTTTCGCGTCCCGCTAAAAAGGAAGCTTGAGCCGGTTCTTGCAATTTTTATCTCAATTTGAGTTAACATTTAAAATTATTCTAAATCCAATTCATTGATCAATACTTACATGATACGCATTTGGCAAATCCTCTTTGTTACAATTTTGTGCCCTCATGCTTTCTCGATGTGCAACATTGTAATAGTCGCTATGCAGTTAAAATTTCGAAGCTGCGGATGTAAGATAGAACTAGGTAGAGACGCTCAAGACGTTGCCGCGAGAAGAGACGCGACTTCTCACTAAATTTTGATTACAAAGCAATAGTTGGTACCAGATTGAAGCAAGTGCGTTTTTTCGCGCTGCGGCCCTAGGTACCTACGCAACGAATGCCCCGGACAGCCTTTAAGTTAGCTCGAAGAACACTTGCTATCTAAATTTGATTGTGATTACCTACTAATCCAATTAAACTTACCATAAAGCAGACCATGGGTGGTGCGCGAAGTGCTCGTTTGGTTGCTACTGAAACTAGAGGCCATGAATTACCGTGCCGCTGAACGATTATACCTACCTTTCGGAGCAATATTCCAGATTTGTAAAAGGGGTCTCAGTTTCATGTGTTAAAGTTATTACGCATTGGAAGAGTGCTTGGAAGGACGAATTAACGTAGCAACCTAATTCGACCGTCGTAGTTATAAAACCCTGGATGTGTGAAGTTGCACCGATACTTGTCTGGTCTCGACCTGTCATTGGCCACTCCTTTGTTTAACACGCTGCTTCTCATTCATTCGTCGTGGACCTCCATCAAAGCAGAGTTGCCAAAACTTTAATCTTCCTCTGCTACGTTAGCCCGCTCAGGTACGGTAAAACAATGTACTACCAAGTTTCTAAACTCAAATCATTTCAGGGTCCAGCCCTGTCTTCGTTTCTAGTTTGACATAGATACAAGTATCTTAAAGATTCTTGTGAACACAACGCGTGAAAGCAAAGATTTAGTGAAATTATGCAAGATATTCGCCGTTTTTAGGAACCCTTTCTATTTTTCTGTTTCTCTGTCTAATATCCATTTTAGTAGAACACAACTCGCTGCTTTCAGGATATGGGTGTTATTCACGAAATAATGTAGTAACTGACACGTCACAATGACTAATTTTTTAAATGTTATTGCCGGTCTTTAGCCCAAATAAAGGAGGAAGGACATCAACAAACCGTGCTAGTGAGCTACTTATAGATGTACACTATAACGCTCACAGAACCGGTAAATTGCCTCGGAATTGGACGGATATTTCGATAACGTCAAAATCAAACAACCGTGACATTGACCAGTTTCGGGGCCGGCTAGCTAACTGTGAAGACGCCGTGCGGTTCTTTAAAAAAGCTTACATTCATTAAATGACACAAAATGAACTCCAATGAGTCTTTATACAACAAATGTGCTCAGATAGAAACGAGAACTCATCAACTCATATCTTCCCCAACATCACAATAATCTGAAATGCAATAAATATCTAAACTATGTCATAACTCAGTTTGCAGTAACGAATATATAACAGTCAAGTATATAAATGGAGTCTTGATCCAAATGGCATGAACAAAACTTGAAATCAAGAACATAACTACGTGCATTACAGACTCCCTCGGCAGATTACTGGCTCCCATGTATATTACTATCTCCTTGGCGACAACATAAGTCCACGTCGAAATAGGTCGATTCCGCTTTTTGAAAGGGAGTCGCTGGAAGCCTGACGCCACAAATTCCAGCACTAAAGAGATCAGGCAGCAAACCCGGACAATGGCAGTTTACGGAAGCAGCAAACTGGGCCATGACAGCACGTACACGATATAGGACGACAACACTACGGAACCAAAGCAGCTCATTGCTGGATCAGTTATCGCCTCTATTTCACAGTTCCTTCTCCTCTTTGTCGTAAATAGACAGAATTTGGGTTCTGTACGTAGGTCGGCGTAGGACCTTCATGTTTTTGCTCTTTTCGATTACTTCTAATATTTGGTTTTCATTTCTTTTCCTGCTGTGTTTTATAATTCTGCGTATTAAATTGCTTTCATTCGACATATACAATTGTGCCTTCTTTGTCGTTACTTAATCATTCTCTACGTTGTTTGAGCATTTTCCTTGCTTCTTCTGAAATTATGTTTTACTTTTTGCTACGGGATCTTATCTTCTGAACTGCTTTTTGTATTGTGTCTGTGATTACGTCTGAAACAAATTTTAGTTGTAACCTTTTTTTTTAAGTTATATTAGTATTCGTCCTTTTTCTCAATTAGTGCTTCGTTATTTATTTGTATTTTGTGTTTCCTTGCTTTTTCGTTTTGTATTCTTTTTTCCGGTGCTTCTAATTTAGCCCGTGCTATTCTGTGGTTGATTCCTACGCAGATTTTATTCATAACTGTTACGTCTGTTATATAACTTCAAATCATTTTCAATTTTGTTGATTGGCTTGCATTGGATACTAAATAACCAGTGCATTTTTGTTGGCCAAAGTATTTAAGTATTCTCTACTGTTTAATTATTTTTGTAATTTTACTTTTGGCAACACTAGATGTACAACTTTGTTCTCCAAACACAATAAAATAGTGGAAACTCAATCGAAAATGTTATTTGTTTAACTGAGTGGCAGCTCCGATTATAAAAATAGTTACCACTGGTATTAAAAGTTCGACGACGTTATGCAGTTCTACGCAAATGCAGTAAGCAAGTACATGTATCAATAAATCTTAGTGCATCCAACGATTGGAGTTCAGGGTACTGCCTGAAAAATTAAATATAGCTAATGAGCATATCTTTGTTAACTAATATACAATATAATTACAAGATATTACCTAAAAAGCAAGGTTCACCCTAATTATGCTACAACAGCCCTGTAACAAGACCAGGCCGGCTAAACTCAGTGGAAGCGAGGATTCGATTCCAAATAACGTAGATTAGAGTGAGATGTTGTTATAATGGTTGGTAAATGTAAAAAAAAACGAAGGAGAAGAGATGGCCGCCACGGACTTTATTAGGGAAGACACAAAAGACTACTCACCTTATTTCTTGTAGCGCTAAAATACCAAATTTATACTTTTTCATTTCTTTTCCTATTTCTTGTATTTTACCTATTGCAAACGTTGTGTTTACGTTCCACGTTCCGATCTTTATTATGTTTTCTCTATCTCTCTTACTTCTTATTGTAAGTAGTTTAATCTTCTTTCTTTTTTTGATTTTCTCCTTTGTATTTCCGTTTCCATAAAGCATTCCATTGCTTTTTTGTTGTCTGTGTGTCCGTCCTTTGATCGTCTCGTTAGTGTTTTGGAGTGTTACTTCTTATTAAGCTTGCTCCTTATATGTCGGACCTTTTGAAATTAAATTCCAATCACTTCTTGCGATGTCCTACTAGTGTTTTTGTTTTTCTGCCTATTTCTTCCTGAGCTACTTTCGTAATTGCAAGTTGCACTCTGCATTCTTCTTTGGTGAGGTCGCTGTCGATGTAGATGTTGTTTGTTAGCTTCTTCTTTTGTTTTAGAATTTCCCACCCCGTATATGGGTTTTCCACTAAAAGGTTGCTAAAAAGGTGCTGATACTTGTATTTCAATCCAAAGTAAAAACCCTGCGATGAAATGTTGTACACAATATTTGCTAAATGGCCGCCTCTGTTTTTGTGACAAATGGCCATCCTTCTGAGATATTTTTTCATCACGTTTTCGCATAATTGTGGCGCTATTTCACTAACAGTTTAAACATTGTCTTGGTGGGCTTGAATTGCTTGTAGATTATTGGCATAAACTTTTTCCTCTACGTAGCCCCAAAAGAAAAAATTAAGCAGTGTCAAATTGCACAATTTAGACCTCCAGTTGGTGGCTTTGAAATAATATATTTTAATTAAATTTTTGCAATTTCTATGCCTTGTTGCAGCGTATATCGTTTCATTTTTTAATTAGCATAGCTTGTAATTACCGGCTGTCAAGAAATCACACCTCTATGTTTGACAGTTCAGAATTCCGCGCAATTTAAAATTAAACTTCTCATTGGAAAATCCTATACTTTTCATTCATCTCTACCAAAGCAAATCTCAGTGTTTGAACCATTGCCACAACTTAATATTTCATTCAAATACGTTTTTCAATTTCTTTAAACTATAATTTCAGCAAATCTGTTGTTGGACACTTATCTAGAAATAATACGTGGTACGGGTTTAACTTGTAGGTAATAATAAAACGTGTAATATTTTTGAAGTTTGTAATTCGTTACAAACTAGTTAATTTTTTTATTAGTAAGTACTATTAGTTACTTGCTAATTATAGATATACGAGTATTTTCAAACAAACGTATAAACATTTTCATAACCAACTACAGATGCAACAAATTCAAAAATTGGTTTCACACGTATTAGATAGCAGTTTTGATCAACAGTACGAATGTTAGAACAATTTTATCACCATAAAAGTCTCAGGAATCACTGTCCAACATGAGAATGTAATTACACATTCCGTTTAATATAGTTCGAACATCTTCTTCTTTTGAAATAATAGCTTTATCTATGATGAGTGAGGGCTTCCATATGTTGTTGTATGTAAAGCTGCAGAGTGTAATACCTAAAAAATAAATAGTTAAATTAAGCAGAGAAAATTGTATAAAGTTCTATTAACAATTGTTCAAATATGAACCAAATATCTGTGCCAAAAACGCAATAATTTGATAACTAAGAGGAAAGATTGTTTTAAGTTCACTCAATTCTATACAGATGTCGTATTATGAAGTAAGTATAGATTTCTGGTTACACATTTCAGTAGCAGTTGAAAGTTTGTCAGTAGTGCATGATGTGTGTTTTATGGGAAACAAAAGTAAGCTTTTTCAGCTTTAAATATTCTCAATTTAGGCTGCTAATATAAAACTTTTTGCAAGGTTTTCCTGAGATAAAATCAATATAGTTGTGGCAAGTTTAGGGTTAATTTTCTATTTTTATTAAAGTTGATGGTTTTGTAGAAAATGGCGATGCAGTTTCCAAGCATGCATTGTCAACAGTATATTGCAGGCTCAAACGCTTAACTTGGCCGAAACCCCTTTATCTAAAGCAAGTGTTTCAGGAAGCTTTATATCTTCTGAGTAGAGGCGAAGATACTCAAAATCTAAACCAAGAGTATCAAATAGAGCCCTAAGAAGGAAAGGCAAATGCATGATAGCAGCGAACGCTCCAGAAACGTTGAAGATAGAAGAGAGAGCTATACAGCTACAATCGACTCGCTAAATAATTTTAATACATTAAAATCCAATTTTAGAGAGATCAGAAACGAAACGATCTACAGATACGTCTATCTAATAAAGACCACTCAATCTTGAAAGCTACAAAAGTTTTGAAACGTCCCATACTCACAGTTTTCCCATTTCGAAAACCTGATAGCAGGATCTTGCAGATATATTGCGAGATGTGCATTCTCGGCAAGAAGGCAATAATGCAATTATCTGGCGCAGAAACCGGACACAATGACCAGTAGCACTCTCTCTGAAAGGAGTTTAAACCAGTCAAGAAGAAGCAATATGTTAACTACACTGACGCAATGAAGAGATCTGATATAAGGACAGACAGGGCAAGCACCAAGATATTCGTATGCATGTCGTACCGGAATTGCGTTCGAGCATTCCGCGTCTATTATCCGTCTAGCCCATTTCAACCTTTCGAATCCAGGTCAGTAACTACTTTCTTTCGACTTCATCTATGAAAATGACTCACTCAATTTAGAAAAGAAAGTAGGCAATAGCACAACTCAGTGATGAAAGTAATTACTTTCATTACTAGTGACGAAAGTGAAAATCCGTTTTTTAAGGCAAGTTAATAACAATGTCATTAAGAGAAAATTCAACGTCGTAAAAAGTAATATATTACACAACTTGTTATAAAAGTGTCATTGTTCAACTCGAAAACACCTTCAACACTCGCTAACGATCGTGTTGAAAATGTCTAGCTCGTTGAATAATGCAGCACTTACATAACTTGTAGTGTAATACACTATTATTCGCTAAGCAATATTTAAATAACAAAGCACGTTTAACTGTTAACACGCTAGTTGTTTTATTGCGCACTATATGTATTTGTGTATGCATGTATGTCCAGATTATTAAATTTTGTTAAAGAATAAATAAAGAGTTGTTATCTACAACGTATTGTCATTTCCGAATGCTCTGGATGTTATCATTTAAAGCATGGTAACCATGCCAACTTCGATTTGATAGGTATGAAGCTGAAGTGTTCGCTCAACATCTTGCTCAAATTTTTTCAATCACATACAATTAAACCAAATGCAGGAATCGATGAATTTCTAGATGATTATCCCTGCCCATTCTTAATTTTGCAAATAAAGAAATAGAGGAAAAAATAAAATACCTAAACAAGAAAAACGTCTGGCTAATGCTTCATTACTGATACGGTCTTATTTGAACTATCAGAATATGCATTACCATTTATAAAGGTACAAACCCTCATTTTGCTTAAAAACAAAGTCCTGGTTTATAAAATCATACTTAAAAATTTCAGCATACGGTCTAGAGTTACAGGGATGTTGTAGTATGCCCAATTTAAATATAACACAAAGATTCCGGTATAAAGTTCTACGACAAATAATAGATGCACCATTGTACGTATCGAACCAAACCCTTCCTACTGACATAAAGGATTTTTTCGTAAAAGAAGAAGTTCATCAATGCACCCAAACCCCTACATCGAAACCCAAATGGAAGCACCAGCTTTAAAACGTGTTAGAAAAATGCTTCTAGACTTGACAAGCAACCATTAATGTTTCCAGGGTAACGCAGGTAGATATGCCCCTTTAGGCCAATGACCATCAGATCAGCTCATAGAACTTATATGTAATACATCTAATAAATATTATATAAATCTTATAATTAAATTGTTCTGATTGTTAATTTATGAGTTAACTAAAAAACTAACAATGAGCTGTACAGAAGCTGCGAAATAAGGAGTTTGTAGAAAAATTAGTAAAAGAAAAGAAATATATTGTAAACAGACCGAAATAGAAAATGTTTTTAGAAAGTTAACACAAACGAATAAATAAAAGTAGTTGCTAATATTTTTCTACAACAAAATACACAGAAGTGTTTCTAACATACCTGCATATCCTTTATTAGCAGCAAAACCAACCATATCCTTGACTTTGTATTTGCCAAATACGGTAATGTTCGGCATACCGATCATATTCGTAACCCCTACTGCAGTGTATAACGTTTCCTTAACCATCATCTCAATAGCTGGATAGGGAAGAATTGGAAGTACTGCATCCACAAACCAGTTGTATACCTTCAAGCATTATTACTAATATTTTCCACAAATTACATTAAAAAAAGTAAAGTTCGGGGCACTTCATTCCACACGTAGGAATATGGCCTGAGACACGGCAAGTGAGGGTCGCCGAAATATCCTTTTTCGAAACCCAGTCAATCTGGCACACCATTGACGGCGTACTGGGTGATGTGGTTAGCATCACGCCTTCGACGATTGCCTTTTAAATACTTTCCCTACTTCCACAACTGTGGTTTTGGTACCCCATTTTTAAAGCGACTGGGTGGGCCGCCCGTCAGTTGCCAGACGTGGGGATTGAACCCCGTACCGTGGCACCGCAGCCTGAGCTCCCTAACAGCTCGGCCACGCTGGCGATCCACGAAAGCATAATACTCACCTCCCGCTCAGCACATTCCTTGAGAAGAAATCTTTCCCTCTTAAGAAACTTTAACGCATCCACAACGCTTTGTGTATTTCCTGCACAAGAGACTCCGGTAGGAATCTTTCGCAAATAGCCAGAAAGAAGATTTTTGCAACTGATGCTTTCTCTTCGTATTTTATGTAAACCTTGATCAGCTAGTCTAAGCAATTCGGGTACCGACACGACTTCAGCCACCAGGTATTCAGGTATTTGTTGCGATCGCTAAAACATGGTACACGTTGTAGGAATCGAAGGAATATTTTTAAATACAATTGGCAAACAACTCAGCCGAAATTGTAACAGTAGTACTCGTACTCTACTTCTTTAGACTCGTTCCTGTAAGTAGTATCATGCAAGTTATGGAAGAGTTAACGGAATAATGGATAATACGGTATACTATGTTATATGTTAAAACCCAGTTACTGTCTGCAACAGACTTAAAAAGTTGCCACTGCTAACTACCAGTGGAATGGGCAGGGTCTTAAACTGGAGGAACATCCGTTTGTTTGCTAAAGTCAAATCAGTCGGCACATACAAAATGCTTTTGTTATTTTTTAGGGCGCCACTATGGCTTTGAATGCCTGTGAAGACGTGGATGTCCCGCCATAAAAGTGCTCAACCCGTGGATTAGAACCTTATCTTATTTCTAAATCTTTGGAAATGCTTACTTAGCTGCAAAACACGAGAACTGCATTGCACTTTACAAATAAAAATAATACAGGAAAAAGCTCTGTTAAGATAACATTCTTAATATTATGATATTTGAGCTTTGCAGCTTGGACAGAATCAAACGGTTTCCAAAAATCCAAAAACTGCGGTATCGAATAAATTGCATTAATACTAAATAAAGGTTTAAAATGGTACAGTAAAAATAAAAACAGTAAAATTATATTTTATATTAAGTTCTACATAAACTGTATATACCTCTCTACAGTAGTCGCTCAAGCTAACACTAAAGACAGCTAAGAGTATATCTTCGAATGAAGAGCCCGAAAATGTTCGTCTAATTCTCTTCATTGCTAGCAGATACTGCTGAGATTCGTCAACAACAGCGCAAATATGTTTTCTATTTGTCAATCGAGGTCCATGTAATAAATTTGGCTTGGTTTTTTGCAGCACAGAATTGAAAACAATGTGCGCAGGCACAAGTGAAATAATACGCAGCTTCTTGATTAACTGCGTCACTTTGTTTGTCCATATGTCGATTCTCTTAGTATACAATGGCATTTCTTGTAACCTTAAATTAACTTCACCTGCGCCTTCCTCATCATCGGTAAACATTGCAATAACGCTTTTAAAGATGTGCATTGCGTCCCCCAAAGTGTGGTGTCCCCTAAAGACCACCGGATATGATTTTGTGGAGCTATCTTGGCCTGCGTTTCCGTAGCTGATCGGCTGTGTACCAATTAACACCTCCCATAAGGCTTTGTTGCCTACTGGCAGAGGAGAATCGCTGTAATCACTCAGTATCTTTGTTAAGTCATCTAAAGTTATATCCCCTGTATGAGAAGATACAGGTTCCAGCATGTTCAAACAATCTTCAAAAGTCACCTCGTCTCTCAACAAATAGAAATACCCCCAGAACTTTTGAACAATTCCTAAGCTTTTGGGGCATTTTATAAATTTAGTTAGTAAAGCCTTCCGTATTGATTTCTTTGCGAAATCGTAAAAACATTCTGCATTACTTGCGTCATACTCGACTACGAATACGAAATGATATATAGCTCCCTTGGAAAGAGCAAAAATTACATCTGTGTCTTTAAGTAATCCACCGAACTTTCTTCCATGCCTTAATGATAGAATACGTGTTACCAGCTTATGGTAAATCCTTAGCAAAAGTGTAATTATTATAAGAACTGGTAAACTCAACAGCCACACTATTTGGAACAGTGTTATTCTATAGAGGGTTGTTTTAGCTACCGCAAGTCTCTGAAAGATTAGGGTGATTACTTGAAATTATTCATTTCAGAACATACTTGATATTCTTTATAATTCATCAGACATATCAACGCAAAAAGAAGTCCCAAGGTCCACTTTGTACAGCTTTCAAAGGTCAACTCCATATTGTACATTGTAATCTAAAAATTGTTTGCATTAGAAGGAAGAATGTCTTGCAAAAATAGTAATTAATTCTAGTAGGATTTGACTATATTACCATTGTACTCGATATCTACGATGCTGTATGCCGCTTGCTCATAACAAATAACAACACAATATTAAATAGAGTTGTTGCATGATACACCAATTAAGAATTATATATATCTAGCGATTCTAACATCAAAATAGTTTCAGCGTACCACTTCGAAATCAGCAGTATTTCTATCATGGAATTAGTAAAACGAGATCTGAGACTAAGATAGGTAAAGTCAGAACAATAGCAAGAAGGGAAAAAACTAAAACAAGAGAGTAAAAGTGGCTTAAAAGGAACTGAATTTAAATGGAGCGTGGTGAAAATCAATTTTTAAAACTGGGATATAAAAACTAATAACAATTCCCAAAATAAAACAGTCCAATTCGTGCCACCTGTATTTATGGGCACGGGCCAACTCTTAACTTTTTAATCCGGGATTTAATTTAGCGATTCACACAATAGGCAACACGTAACCGAGGTACCTTCGGGGACCGGTTATCTCGTAACCAGCGATTGGCCAACTGGTTACCCAAGAATTTCTAAGAATTACCTACATGACTGAATATACTTCTTAAAGCTCTATATAGCTGTAAAACACGATCACTTATTTTATACCTGAAAGAAACACATAAATAAAATTTGAAACAAATAACTTTAGCACGATTTTATTACTATTCTTAACAATACATGACAATGCCTTATTTAAGTACTTAAATCTAAAACTTGCACTATCGTATGTCGAATTATTAAAATTATAAATGTCATTCACAAATTAAAATTATTTACACCTTATACCTATGTTTAACGGATTTAACAAACTCGTATTGACTAATACTACCCGACTCTGATTAGTGCAGTCTTTTGTTGGACAAATATTTCTGCTCGACGCACAGCTTTCTTTGAATTTTTATATAAACGGAAGTTTGAAAATGTAAGAGAGTAGCAAGAAAGATGTTAATATTAGGGTAGGTATGATAAAAAGAATCAGAAAAATTATCATTAACGGGCATTAACATTAACTTAACATTTTCGATGAACCTTACTTTGATGTTGCCTCCGCAGATATTGCATTTTATAATGAATTTGAGTGAAAATCCCTGTAAAAGCAAAGAGCACAGGGATTTCTGCCGATAATCGCAAATGGCATGTAATTAGGCAGCAGGTAGTCGAGTTACGAGTTCACCGGTGTCGTAAAGGTACATTCAAAATTACCTGACTTGTTTCGGTTACCAGTTGGCCGGTTGATAAGCCTAAAGCTTAAATTTTGTTACGAGTTCACCGCCGCCCGTATTTATATAATTTATACATTTTTCTTATATACACTATTAGCAATAAAGCTTAACCGCATGTGTTATTATGTCTTAGTCAAGTAACACCGTAGTATAAGTAGAAAATATGTATGAGTGGCCGCGTATTATAAGCATCTGGACTCGATATCGCGAGTGCAAACGTGAGGGAATTTGCGTATTCAGCATTATAGTAAATGGTGAGGGTCGGCCTTTTGAAGTCTCTGTGGAAGTTTGCGTGTGCAAGCAGCCGCCAACATGCATCTCCAGCCGAGGTGCAGTGAAACATCACCTTGGAAGTCATTCCGCGGTGTCCCCATTCGACATCGTCCGAAGCTACGATTTTGACCTCAAGGAAGCACTCAACGCTGTTTCCTGCTCTTTGGTGGAAGGCTTAAAAAAAGTTAGTTCCTGCTTGAAATCGCGATACGAAATAAAGGAGCAATTACAACATTGTTGGCAATTGTTTTAATGAATAATTGCGCAACCGCCGGCAGTTTCTGACTTGGCGTTCAGAATATAACGCTGCCAGCATCAGTGCATATAAAAAATAGACAACTTCGCGCGAGTTATTTGTGCGCGGGCTCATGGACTTTGATTTTACGTGTATAGCTAAACCTTTGGGATTTATTTAAGGCATTTTTCTATATGTAGCGCGCAACCGTTTTGTGTATTTATTTTGTTTACTGGTATTTTCTCGTGTTTGTGTTGGGTTTTATTACTGGTGGTATTTTCAAGTACAACATTACGGGTGACAACGAGCTAACCCCAAACAATATTAACTTCCCCTTAGCTACACTGGCGATACTAATAGTGCCTCATACCTCACCGACTAAATAAGCTAACAACCCAGGGCAATATAAAGTAATAATTAGAACAGTAGATTGTAGGGCTGTATAAAAAATACCGTTACAGACTTTTCCTACAGCGACCGATATAACAGTTAGTGCTGCGAATTAGGATACTGATAAGATTCTAGTGAAAGAGAATGGTGCGGTATTACTGAGTACTTGGAACGTAGTACAAATACATGAATGGTTAATCAAAAATTTAGTAAATGATTAAAGAAATATAATGTAAAATATAATGGTTGTCTGAAAGCTAACCAAGAAAAATAGCAAATGCAGCCGACTACTCAGCCGAAGCTGGTCATGGATTATTATTAACCCAATTCCTAAAAAAAAAGAGGACGGCAAGAACGCATAAATTTAATTCTCATAAATAGGTAAGGTGCAGTATAATTTCATCAATAAAAGTCGGTAGTACAAATAAAAATCCAACCGAAAAGTTTACCAAAAACACAATACAACAATATCAGAGTACCAACATTACAGTACAGTTTAAAACACCCAAAAAGTGAATTTAACATCAAAAATTAAATTTAGCATTGGTCTGAAATTAAAAGCAAATAAAAGTCATATATAATAATAATTAAAAGTAATAAATACTTAGAAATAGTGAATTGTACAAATTGACTGGAGATGAACAATTCGCATTGGTAAAATATTAAACGGTATCTATTTCGAGATCGCGACATTACTCTGTAGCAGGTGGAAGCGCATTAAAAAATAGCATCACTTAATAGCTAACAGAAGGTCCCTCATACGCCAAGTACTTGGTTTAGATTCGGCACCGCAATTATTCCCGGAAAATGTTTCGAATTTAATTAAAATCACAAATGTCACAAACTTGATGAAAAGCCCAGATATTGAAAAAAGTAAGTTAAAGCTTGCGGAATTACATTACAAAAATGTAATTATAATATATTTAAATTAATAAAACCTACGTATATGGTACCTAAGAAGCACCCAATTCACTCAAAGATATTTTGACAAAATATTATAAGTAAACAATAAGTTTAATTATATTTTAAAATTGCTTTCCACGGTAAGTTACTAGTGAGGTATTATAATTTACTTAAGTGCCAAGTTAATCTGGTACTAGGAAAGATTCATCAACATTAACACAAAGCAACGATTGCATCACAAATAATTCCATTTTACAGGTTGTCAGAGTCCAGCATTTATACCTCGGGGAACATAATTGTTAAAAACAGACCTTCTGTTACGAGTCACTGTATGTCACCAGGCAGATAGTGAATACCTAGAAGGTAGTCAAGCCCCAGTTTAACTACAACCCCCAGCTTGTTGGCAGCTAGAAGGGGTATCAACAGCCCAATGCTTAAGCGATTTTCATATTGCAGCCGCCAGATGGAATCCTAAAAACGGACTGATGTAATGCTTTTAGCAGAAAGAAAATCCAAATACACTAGTTAATCAGTCACAACAGGAAGCGTGCTTATTCCCAAAGCGAGAAAGAGTGTTTGACCACATGACAAGGAACTTTCGCCTGTAACTGAAAGAATCTGTAAAGTGAAACGCTTAGAATAGATCCAGCTATATAAAAGAAAAACAGACCCTAGTGTTTGAGATGTGCTGCTGTCGCTGCCAATAAATTGTTTCATGCGCCTGCTGTCAAGTAAAATCCGCAAAACGAGTGTTTTTGGGAGATCATCAGAAATACTGCTTGCATGCACTTCATCCAGTTTTCAGAAATAAAACGGCACTACAAAAATGTATTACTCAAAATGATTGCATAGCGGTGAGTCTAAATTAATGGACATTTTTCTTGAAAATTTATTTCACATGGCAGCCTTGCTACACTAGCACGATATGGCAAATGGCAGAAAAAATAAGCTCATAGCCAAGAGTCTTAAAAATTCGTGAAAATTAAAGATATGCAACCACGATACCTCGACGTCCGAAATGTTATATAAGAGGACTATTTAAATTAATTGGGAATATTATACACTGCGATATTACTTATTGTTTAATTATGTTATCGTGTAACGCTAGCGTCTGCAGAAAATTATAATTATACATCAAAAATGTATTTAATTTGTACATCGCTCAATCAGGCGTTACATCTAACCAACGCTCGAGCTGGTAATAACAAATTGTGCATCCGGTATGCGCGCTAAGAAGCAATGATTGCGCCGCCTTCCACTTAATGGTACTTGGGGTGGCTGTAACGATAAAGTCGCTCAAAGAGTATAAAAGAAAGTTTTACAACCATTTTAAATCACTTGAGTCTACCGATCCCGACCCGACTTGAGTCTCTAGACCTAACTTTCCTCCAATCCTCTCCTGGCCCTAAAATGTCACAGCGCTTACTGTCTCCTAAAGCACATCCTTAAAACCTGCTAGTGCATTGGAATATGACAGGGCTCACTGTCTCCTAGTGGATTCTTTGATAACTCAAAACCACCGTAATTCCCCGTCCTTGACACTACCGGAATCAACGAGGCGATTATAACTTTATAATCAACATACCTGGAGGTTTGGCATTGTACGCCCAGCGACGTCGTCCTGACTTTTGTTCAAAGGCAGATTACACTGCTCCGGCACGAACGTGGAGGCATTCCCAGCGGTCGAACACCGGTGCCGTTAAATTCATCGGCCGCTAAACAAGCGAATTTAACCAGGTACAATCTTATGTTGCCGTTACTCTGGGAGTTTTTCATCCTAAGATACAACAACAATCCACACCAGGTAATACACTGCCCCGGAACCACCGGTATTTTGTAATTTCTGTATTTCATGAATGTGTTTGCAGCCATGTCGTCCGCAAAGGTAAACAAACTGCCGCACTCGTAGGCCACGCCCGCCGCTTCGGTCACAAGTTATACTAGACAGTGAATGTACTTCACCCCATGTATAATGCAGCCGCCAACCACACATACGTGCTGGTTGAGCTGCGCACCAACCAGAAACGTAGAAAATGCGAGTTCAGAAAGAAGTGTAATTTTATTAATGGACATAAAATTAAGTATTATTTTATATTGTGAATGAAGTAATATAATTACAATGACAGGTTTGTGGACATGTAAAGCCAGACCAAACGACAGTAATTGACACAAAAATGTTGTTACGTGCATAAAAGGAACTTAGTTATCAATAAAAGCAAAGGACTAAAAAAATTGTGAGCAAGCTGAAGAGCAAAGCAAGATGAAAAAAATCTAGAAAAGTGCAAATAGCAATTCCTAAATGGAGGCAACAGAAAAGCAGCAAACGACGTGAAAAGTGCGGAACTCAAAAATTAGTGCTTTAATAATTAAAAACATAGTGCAAAAGCAGAGTAGTAAAATTAAACCGTTTGTAAGTGCGACGCTATAGAACAATATTAGTTATAAGCAAAAAGACAATATTTTAGATTAAGAAAATGTTAGATTATAATTTATGTAATCAAACTTTATTCTATTTGTGGTAAATATTATCAAACCTAATTTTCAATTAAAAATCTGGTGTGATGCACTCACACAACTTCCTTTTACAGTGTTCTTATAATTAGTCAAAAATTTCATTTTTAATTTTTAGCCATTTGTCAAAAATTTTCAAAAATTACAAATACTACAAAAACGGTACAAAATAGAGTGTTAGTTGAAGAGACAAATTTTCTCTAGAATTTTAAGGTGAATTCAAAAATGTAATAATATACCGGGTGTTTTATTTAAAATGGGAGTTAATAAAAAAAATAGCAAAAAAAACAAAAGAAACCCACTTTAGAAGTATTCAACTGGAAAATCACCTATTTCACATCAATACACATTAAAAATGTAGTAAAAATGTAAAGTTTAAAAAAATCGTTAGAGCCGTTTTTGAAAAAATCGAAAAAAACTGAAAAATCACAAGAGTAAACACCTACTTCCGGTTATGCGATTTTCCTCAAAAGCTTGCTGTCTCATCTACATAGTACACAAAACTTATATATGAAGTTTCAATGCCATACCTCTTTTCGTTTTTGAGATATTCTGTTCACAGACAAACACACACACAGACACACACACACACAGACAGACCAATGAAAAAAAAATATGTTTTTTGGGATCAGGGGACTCTAAAACGTGAAGATCCGTTGAAAACTCAATTTCGAATTTTTGGGGTGAATCCAATACTTCCTTTATAGTAAAAGGAAGTAATAGTAGAATAACACTGTATCTTAGCAACATAATGCTTTTTTGTCATTAACAAAGAGAACAATTGAATAAAATTAATTTGAAGGGTTGTCGAACTTGTGCTCCACATTTAATTAATGTTTTATAATAATAAATAAGCATTTTATAATATAAAAAGTGGTCCATTTGATTTCCAATGTGGTAGTGTACCTGTGCTAACGTTTGCAGCAATTTCTGCAACGAAAAGTTTATATTTTTACTGTAGTGTTTATTAATGTATATATATTTACAGTTATTTACACGGTTTATTATTAACTAACATAAGGACACAACATAAAGCACATAACATAATAACATAACGTTCATAATAATAATGCCGCAAGTTAACTCGAACTGCCGCCTCTGAGGGTTGCGCCGTTGTGGTGCGCACCCTGTACTTTGGCATTGATGCGGGGACGTCACATGTTTGGCAAGTGTGTTGCCTATCCGTAAGGCGTATTGCTGTAGTGCAAGTGTGTTGCCTATCCGCCAGGAGCACTCACCGCATTACAAATCTCATCTCCGAGGATTCGGAAGCCGTCCAACTGAAAATTACGATCTTCGACTACGACGGAAATTACCATCGAAATCCAGAGGTCCGAATCAACATTGGCAGGCAGGGAAGCAGCTACAACCTGAGATATTCAGCAGCGTTACTACGACCAGCTCCGAAGCCAGCAACGAAGCGAACTTCACGAGGTAAGTCAGAGTTCGGTAAAACCATTTAAATCAAAGATTAAACCATGCCCAAGAAGCCTAGCGTTTTTCCAAAAGTCCAATTACTTCGTGGTTTTCGAAAATCGAACGGCGCCACCAGGTTTTGGCGAAATCGGCCAGAATCGAGCTTCATAAACAAATGAAAGATCGACGTGCATTCTACGTCATCCTGAGAATAACCATCAAAGCGAGTTTGACGTCATCCTGAGAAACAATGAAGGCGATGTTTTAATAGTTGCCAAGCGGAAATATTCAAATAATTTACCTGACACGTTTTCACTGTGTTTCACGGTTTTTAACATTCAATTCCAGGCTGTACGCAAAAACCATTTTGTGTTCATCTGTCAATTTACGAGCTTGTGAATTTTATCTACTAATAACGAACAAACAAGCTACGTTGAGACACACAGGCACCAGATAGAGGTTCTTTTGCAAATTTATGTCTCCCAACGTCGGGGCAAAGGTGAATTTTAATTTATTCAGACTGTCCCATTCAAAATAACAAGAAAGTGACCTGCCTAAGAACTACATTGTAAATCTGGCCACATATGCAGATGATCCTTCTGTGCTAGCAGTAGGATCCAATATAGAAAAAATGACCAGCAAAATTTAGCAAGCGACCTTTACAAACATAAGAATTCTTAATCTTCCATAAGTTAACTTAAATAATGTGTCGCCTCCATTATGAAAATACTGCAAAATATTTGTGCTTGAAACTCGATACAAAATTAAGATGGATTAAACACGTTAAGACGAGTAGAAAAAGCTAGGACTTAAATATAAACAAATTTATTGCTTGTTTAGAAGACACTTTCATTGTTCCAGTGGCAGAACTTTATTAGAAGAGGCCTGGCTGCCAAGAATATATGTGCGCCTCCAACACTAATAAAACTCTCTCGACTGATGATGGGCCTCCCTTGAGTTGAGGGCTTGGGTTTTTCCAACCCTCTGAACCCCCTAAATTGTCCATATAAATGAGAATCACATAAACAGTTATCCAGGCCTATTAAAACAAAGTGCTTCGGACCACGATCAACTTTACATAACACATTAGTGATTTTTTTAATTGTTAATAATATTTGCAGCGAAAGATTTTTTTTAATATCTTGAAATGAAAGAATTGGTTAAAAAATTTTTGTACAAATATGTTTTGACACATTAGTGTCATCTTCAGTCTACTTGGTACAAGTAACAAATTAACATCTGTAAGTTAAAACCTATTGAAATAAGTCAGCGCACAATTTAAAATTCTCAAAAAATCTACCGTTTTAGTTAAGAAGTATTTTCAATTACAATTAAAAATGTTTCATTTTCCAATTAAAACTCTCTAATTGAGGTAAATAATAATTTCACTTGGTATTTTTGATTAAATATTTGTAATATAAATGTATTACAAACCTTAAATAAGAAAACAGAAGGTTATTTAATCACCTACTGTTCAGGAATAGATTCAGCAAAAGAATTATTTCCAAATGCTAATCAAATAAGCCATTTATAAATATCAAGGTTTAAATAAATCAAGGCAAACCTGATTAATTTATCTGAAAAACAAGTTCAAAAATTACGTATCAAGTAATAAAACGTATTTAGTTAAATATCAGAAACAAACCTTTTCAATGGCTTCTCATTTGGAGATTTAAATATACAGGGTGTTAATTAAGTACGTAGACAAACTTTAAGGGACGATTCCTTGATCAATGCTAAGATAAAAAGTTCATACAAACATGGGACCTAAACGGCTTTGTTTTCAAGATACAGTTTAATACAGTTTAAACAAAAAAATTCCTTTTTTTAAATCTGGAAAAAGCCTAAAGGTATTCTAATGAAACTTGGTGTATGATAGTATTTCATAAAGTGGCATTGTTTGCTCAAAATAAATTTAATTTATTTTCACCAGTGGCGTGCATCGGGGCCACCTCAGTTACCTTATTTTAGAAAAATCTGATACGCCACTGCTTTTTAGTCAACACGACAAGTTATTTAGCTTCACCCATTAAAACTATACAAAAGATGGCTCTTTTATTTTCGTGATCGAATAAACCTTTTTAAAAAAAAACGGAAAAATCTGTAACAGCAATTTCGTTAATTGGACTTTAATGGTATCTAAACGGCTTCGTTTTCAAAATACAGCTTAAAAATCTTTTAAACATATATTATTTAATAACAAACAATCTTACAATAGCTACAAAACGTTTGGCTAAAAAACAGTGGCGTACCAGATTTTTCTAAATCAGGTAACTGAGGTCGCCCCCATGCACGCCACTGGTAGAAATAAATTAAATTTATTTTGACTGAACAATTCCACTTTATGAAATACTACCCTACACCAAGTTTCATTAGGATACCTCCAGCCGTTTTCAAAATTTTTGAAAAAAAGTTTTTTGTTTAAACTTCAGCACCCTGTATTTTGAAAACGAAGCCGTTTAGTCCCTATGTTTATATGAACTTTTTATCTTAGAATTGATCAAGGAACCACTCTTTAAAGTTTGTCTACGTACTTAATTAACACCCTGTATTTGCGAAAAGAAACTATTAAGATAGAGACTCCATTTTGACGTCTCGCGCGAAGTGCATATTTTGGATGTTATTTTATGTAAATAGTATCTGTAATACGACAATAAAAATGAGATAATGTATCAATTATTTTGTTAATTGTACTTACATAATAATTGCATAGCAAGAAATGAAGATTAGTGCACTCACCTAGGAGAAATCGTTCATAGCATTTGACAGAAAATGTATGCAAATCAGTAGTTAGCGCAAGCGCTAAAAATGGTTTCTAAAATTTGAAATCTCATAGAGCACAATAAGTTATTTAGTCAGTTCCTATACATGACAATCAAATTAAACAAATATAGGTATATTATTTTTTTAAATTATATTTAAAAGAATGAATTTAAATAAGTTGTGTTAAATGATGTTTAATTTTTCAATGTCGGATCTATAATTAATTGCTTTGGGACTTTTTAAATTTCAATAATTTCATATATCAACCGCTTATGTAAGATATAAGTTATTCTCTTTATGTGAAATATTTTTGTTAAAAAAAATTAAAGTTGTGAAGTTTTTCTACTGCATGCTTTGATAATACGGTATTAGTATGTTTGGGGAAGTTACTTTATCTTAATAAAATTTTTGTGTTGATTCAATTGTTTTTTGTTTAGATTGGCCAAGTAATTGGGAACACAATTATTGCAATTTATTTGGTAAATAATATTTGATTCATTGTTCAGTTGAGTTTTATCTTTAAGATTGCTAAAAAATAACTATCCATATAATTACAAACTTACATCATGAATTTATTTTGAAAAACCATTTCCTTTATCTATATTTTTAATTGTTCACTGATTTATGTTAATATGTTTTAACTTGCAGATTTTAATGTGTTATTTGTACCAGTTAGCCTAAAGGAGACACTAATGTATCGAAATATATTTCTGCAAGAATTTTATTTAACCAATTCCTTCATTTCAAGGTGGAATGTTCTATAAAAAAATTCTTTAGTTGCAAATATCCTTAACATTTTTTTTAATTTATAACAATTGCTAGCTACCTCTATACATGTATGTATAAATTGTTATTATAGGGTTGCCAGATCTCATATATTTTATATGAGTCTCATAATTTTGAAACCAATCTCATATCTCATATTGAACTTGAAACTTCTCATATATTTCCTCGAAAAACTACTTTATGTACTTAATTTTTAATGTTACTGTATTTTCAATTTTCGGTATTCACCATTTCCGCAATAGATGTGGCTAAAATCAAAATCATAATAAAGTTACTAGATATCTAGTGACTTTAAATCATAATAAGCATTGCTTGTTGTGTGGTGCACTCTATCACTCATGACTCCACTTGTTACGTCACACTCCACGCCACAGCGGTACAGTCTACATTAGGTATTGTTCTGTGGTCCACAGTCGTCAGAGTATTGTTCTGTGGCCCACAGTCGTCAGAGGAGGAGAGGGAAAAGGAGAGCTCATGCATTTCTGTAACGAGAGGAGTAAATTTTTCATTTGCGCTATGAAAGCAAAATATTTAGGCAACTGTAGATACATTACTTCGTTTTATATAGAATGCCGAAAGTAGATTATTTCGGTAAGTATCTTATCTGTTAATCTATTACCTGAGACGAAAATTCTATTTAGAACTGAGTTGGTCCAATATGTCCCTTCGTTTATTACTCAAAACAAATGTATATCTACAATTTTATCTGGATGAGTAATTATTGTACTATACTCTACTATATTAAGTAAAGACACAAAGATTTTCTTTGCAAATTTTCATAAATATCAAGTTACCATGGCCAAAGCCAAGCTATGCTTGTCTAGACTTAGAAAAAGTAAAAAACTTGTCAGGTCATTTTGGCACCCAACCGTAATTTAATTAGCCACTTAGGCTTTAGGGCAGCATGCCCGTATGTTAAACTCTTTTAGTTACTTATTTAGCTTCATCGCATAATTCCATAATAATGATTTTGGACATATTTGGCCTCCAAGCGCAGTATTTCTCGCCATCTGGGGCACCCCTTTGTTGGTGCTTTGATATCCGTGTGTTAACGCTCGCAAGATTTTCGAACCTTCTAGAAATTAGGCTGCTTGTGCAACAAGGAGGGGTAGTGCGCACTCTCGCGCGAAAAGTCGCGTGTCTAGGAAATTCTGTGTTAGGATTGGCTGGAGCGTTTTTCCCATGAAGCTCAGGGGCACCGGACGCACGCGATTATCGCGGCAGTCGGCAAGGGCTCGCTAAACAGTCGACACGTGTGAAACAGTTGGTGCTCTCGGTGCAACAAGCCGTCGCAGGAACACAGCAACATGCCGATTTATTAGCTTAATAACCGCAGTTCTTTGAGTAAGCGTGCGGGATAATAATCGCTGTGTCCATTTATTGCAACGGCGATGTCCTCAAGTTCTGCATAACCTAGATAGGTCGTCGCAGACTTCTCCCAACAAGGGGACTTGTGAGTAAGCCAGTCATTTTCGCCTTCCCCATCGTTTGAGCTTCGCCGCAATGCCAAGTCCCGCATACCAGTTGCTGCAGGAAAGTTTCCCCATCTGCAAGATGGCCGAGCTAGCCAGGTAACGCTTGAAAAATAACATTTGTGAATACTGACGCTTGCTTTGATCAACTAATTTTGTGAGTACCGCATCTCGCATACAAATTGCTGCAATGCGAAGCCAGAGCGTGGTACACTCCTAGTAAAAATAGCATTTGTGGGTACTGACGCTTGCTTTGTTCAACTAATTTCGTGAGTACCGCATCTCGCATACAAATTGCTGCAATGCGAAGCCAGAGCGTGGTACACTCCTTGTAAAAATAGCATTTGTGCGTACTGACGCTTGCTTTGTTCAACTAATTTCGTGAGTACCGCTTCTCGCATACAAATTGCTGCAATGCGACGCCAGAGCGTGGTACACTCCTTGAAAAAATAGCATTTGTGCTTACTGACGCTGCAGTGCGGTGCCAATCATAATCGCACGTTGTGGGCGGAACACTTTGTGTAATAGAGTGCAGTGAAAGTACACTGCTGAAAAATCCAGTGGTGTGCGTCAGTTGGCGCGCCGTTAGCCCACTTAATCGACAGCGCCGTCAGCGCCTAAATTTAAGATTAACTATCGTTGGTTTGTGCCGCCAGGCAATTTTATCACGACCTAGTACAGGGTGTTCAGAGGTTTCGGGCCCGAATTCAGGATTTGTTTGCACGCGTAACGGCGACCGGCCGTTGGGTTTAAGCCCACGTTTATCCATTACACCTGGCCTGGATGAGGTACCCGACTCGACTGTACGCCAACCCCTTAGGCATTAAGCGCTTTTCCCCAGCTGGGCTTAACCATTAAGTTCTTTTTAAAAAGCCATGATGTTTTGTAACCTGTGTATATCTGTATGTATTTATATCACCCCCAGGGATCCAATAGACGTATTAATATTATCGCCGTTTTGTTTCTTCTTGACACTATTGTGTTGGTGTATACATATTACAGGGCGACTGTGTCGCTGTGCCACTACAGCTGTGAGGCGAGGACCAGACGCGGAGGGTAGGCCTTCCAGGTAGGTGATTGCGGCTGGCATTGTACGGCGATTTTCTCGAAATAGTTATTCGCGTATTTTCTCGAAATAGTTATTCGCGTATTTTTTCAAGATAGTTAGTCGCGTATTTTCTCGACATAGTTAGTCGCGTATTTTCTCGAAATAGTTATTCGCGTATTTTCTCGACATAGTTATTCGCGTATTTTCTCGAAATAGCTATTCAGGTGCTACTCGAAGTAGTACTTGATTGTAACCCCGCCCCGTTCCGCCGTCCAGTTCCGGCAGAACGTGGAGATCCCGAGTCAGAGCTGGTGGCGCCCATTCTTTGATAACCATCAACACGTATTAAGTGACGCTCGCCCTGTGGCGTGTCGGTGTTAACCCCGCCCATCTCCTTGAGCGCATTTCAGCTGGGGCCTTTAGCCTGTTTTATCGATCTTCCAATGTGAGCGTACCACATTTCCCGAATTCGTCTAGCGATCGGTGCCTGCCCATCGGCAGGCGTCGTAAGAACCGTTTGATACCTTAACAAACTAATTATGAAAAGGCTCCGACTACTTTGTAAATAGTTCTCTTTCTTTACTATTTTATAGTATGTTTTTTAATAATTTATTTTTCCCGCTGCTGATCATGTAAGTCAGTGATACAGCCTTAGTAACAAAAAAGTGTAAATCGGTGATTATATTTGTTTGTTGCTTTTTCTTGACAACGGAACTTAATATTATTATTAAGTTCCTAGAATAATAAAATTAGCAAAGCAAGATGCAGATTTAGACATTTTGTTTATAAATTGCAAGTGTTTATGTGACATGTGACACTCACAGGTAACACGACTCACGAAAACTAGTCCTGGTGACAGGTGACAAACCAAACGATTTTTTCAAAAATCTAGGAAAATTTCGATAAGCAGTGGGAAAAATATAATAAGATAACTCGGAATGTATCGCCTATTAACATTTTCGGCAGGCAACAAACCGCGACTTCGTCTTGGCTTGTACTTGCCTACCTCAAATGTTAATACATTCCTTGTTACTTAAATAGCTATAAATAGAACTATATAAAAAACTTAATACTGATGCATATTCCTGCTCACCATTTTTGTGGAAAATTAAAGAGAATATTTTTCCGCGTCGTTTAGTATTAAAAAGTTATTGGATAATGTTAATTGTGCATAAAATTATCAATTTTAAAATTTAGATATTCCCAAATATATGTGAGTGTAATACCTAAATTTTAAAATTAATATTTTTATGAGAAAAATAAATTCTTCATGTTACATATTGGCGCTTCTAATGTTAAAAGAACAAAACATGTTTTGTGATCACTTTACAAAATCTACTGATGGAACTGAAACGGTGAAAGTCGTTTACAGACTATTAGATTTTGTAGAGAATCCCAATGAAACACTTATCAGTATGTTCAACATGATTGAAAAGTGTTTAACAAGTTACAAATTATGTATCAATAATGTGTTGTTCTTTAGTGCAAACAACTGCAATGCTAATTTCGGTCAAAGCCATTCACTTTTCACTTTTAAAACAAGAAAATCCTCGTATTTTTAAGAAAAATTGTCATGCACATCGTACCTATATAATAATGCACAACACTACATGCGGGCAAAAGTGCCGTGGTTGCATTCTACGGTTACTATTTTCTGGTTTTTGTCAACAAACTTCCCATTACTTTTAATACCAATATTATCAATAGTAATATAACAAGGGCGAGACATACTTACCGATAATTTTGCACACGCCATGGGTCGAGTGCTGGTTGCAATAAAAACTGTCTCAAGGGCTTGCCCGAGAGCAGTTTTCTAAGTGCAACCAGCACGATGACTCTTGGCAAGGGCAAAATTATATGTAAGTGTGTTGCCCGCGTTTATATTTTGGAGATTATTACTCGAAACCCGTATACGAAATATGATTTCAAATTGATCTAACAATGCTAAAAAAACTCAAATTGCTTGTTTCTTGCATTTCTATTTCTAATTATGACACCATCCACGGAGTCGATAATCATCCCTAGGGCGCTTATCGCTTGGTAAGCATAGAGACCCTAGAAATGAGAGACTGACCATTGGCCGTCGCTGGCCTGATTGATTGACGCGAACCTTGTCCCTAAAATGGCGGCGCCAATGGTGTGCTCTCAAATATGGAGGGAATTTCAAACTTAAATGTATAATGGAAGTGACTCTTAAAATAGTATATTATGTTATTAGGAGCAAAAGTTATACTTTATGTGGCGAGGTTGGACGGGTTATCTGCCGAGCGTGCGAGGCAGATAAGTACATATTATCTAATGATCGAAATTTGGCGACATCCTTTGGTAGATTTACATGAATTTTTTCATAAATTGAGATATCACGCTTGCAAAGTTACATAGACAAAATTTGTATTGACTAAACAAAATTTTATATTCAACAAAAATACTTTACTTGTGTGTAGGTTGTAGAAACTTGAAATTTCCGACAACCGAATTTAGAGGTTAAATACACTTGCAAAATTAGGTTAAAATTGTACGTAGTTTACATAATTCGAGATGGAAGGTTTGGAACAATTCTTAGCTCTACAGATGCAAAAAATGCAGTTGGTAACCAGCCAAATACAAGAATTGCAGAAGAAATCAGCAGAAAGTACCGCATGTAGTTCTTCGTTCTTCGAATGTGCCATGGCCAAAGCCATTGCAGGTGGATACAGGTGAGATTCGTCCAACTGGGAAACATACGTTGTTGCTACTGGAATGGACAGTTTGTAACACGTTTTTTCTTTTTACACCATATATCTGTTTTCTACTTGAGACCCTGAGTCCTCGTTCAACTTTATATCGAGATATTTAACTTTTTCCACTTCTGACAATGGTATATTATTGATAAAAGCTAAAGCTGTGTTTTCTTTGCAGTTGATCGTGTTTCATATGGAAGTGCGGTTCTTCTAGGTATGATTTGAGAGGAATGTAGTATGGGAGACTATCATGCCACACTTTATTATATCCCAGGTTGTCATCAAACAACGCTATTATGGAGTAAAGTTTCTCCTCAAAGGATTAGTTGATTATAGTCGACTACAGCAAGGACCTGCTATATGGTGGGATGCCATCGCATGGTGCTTGCTCATTGTCTATCTTCGTAGTTACATCAGTGAGATACTTCTACATACTTTGGACGACTTCCCACTTAACGTGTTCAATTATACTAATCCAAATCACTGCAAACTGCATATTAATCAGTTATCTTTAATACATTACTTGAATGTTTACTGCAATAACTGCAACTGTTCTGCACATTTTGACACTCGATCAACAATTTTTTTTGAATAAAAAAATAACTGTGTGCCCGCACCCGCCGTATTCGCCTGATTTGGCGCCTTGCGATTTCTGAATTTGCCCAAAACTAAGAATCACCATGAAGGGACGACGATATCAGTCAATAGAGGACATTAAAACGGCCACGACAGAGCACTTAAAAGCTCTCACAAAAAGTGATTTCCAAGAGTGTTTTGAGAAATGGCATCATTGTTGGAGTAAGTATGTGGCAAGCCTAGAAGAGTATTTTGGAAGGGATAAATATTATTTGTAATTGAATTAATAGATTTCTATATATTCATTCATTTACCGTATCAATTAAACAAACCTCGTATTTCAGGATTAAAATCTGGTATCCCTATGTATTAGTAATAATAATCTGCAGCGAAATCTTGGATTAGCTGAAAAGCACGAATCAAAATTTTACATCGCCACCCAAATGTCGACGCTCTCCAACTTCTCGACAACTGAAAGGGATAAAACCCTTCAAACTATAGACCGCCTGAAGGTGAGTTTGCAGTACTGCAAGCATAGGGCAATGTAAATCTTAGGGAAGTTATTCATTCTGTATTGCCAACTTTGAGCGGCCGGCCAGCAGGTAAGTCCGTTTAGCATTACAAAGTTACGCCGCAGGTAAAATATTGCACGTTAATGACAAGCGCCACTTATCGGAAGTATTTGTAAATAGAAATATTTTGTACAGACATTCTAAATATGAGCCAAATCAGACCATAAATACACATTTTCGACCAATGGTTTAGCCATGATGACGTTTCATACATATGCACCAATGTCTTTATATATGTAGATATCAACATTATTTTAAAAATCTGGTGTGATACACGCACACAACTTTCTTTTACAGTGATCTTATAATTAGCCAAAAATTTGATTTTAAATTTTTAAGCATTTGTCAAAAATTTTCAAAAATTACAAATTTTACAAAAACGGTACAAAAGAGAGTGTTAGTTCAAGAGACAAATTTTCTCTAGAATTTTAAGCTGCATTCAAAAATTTAATAATATACCTGGTGTTCTATTTAAAATAGGAGTTAACAAAAAAAAATAGAAAAAAAAACAAAAAAACCCATTTTAAAAGTATTCAACTGGAAAATCGCCTATCTCACATCCATACACATTAAAAATGTAATAATAATTTAAAGTTTAAAAAAAATCGTTAAAGCTGTTTTTGAAAAAATCGAAAAAAACTGAAAAAGCAAAAGAGTAAACACCTACTTCCGGTTATGCGATTTTCTTCAAACGCTTGCTGTCGCATCTAAATAGTACACAAAACTTATATATGAAGTTTCAACGCCATACCCCTTTCCGTTTTTGAGATATACTGTTCACAGGCAGACAGACAGACACACAGACAGACACACAGACAGACAGACAGACAGACCAATAAAAAAAATATGTTTTTTGGGATCAGGGGACTCTAAAACTTGAGGATCTGTTGAAAACTCAATTTCGAATTTTTGGGGTGAATCCAATACTTCCTTTATTGTAAAAGGAAGTAAAAAAATGTAAGAATCACTTACGAACAATCCTATTGCAAGGATGCACTACTTTTGAAAAATTTTAAATGAGCACTGGTCTTTCCAAACCAAATATCAGTTAAAAATGGACGAAAGCCCAGTAATGGTTGTTCATCAACATCGCTTACTTGATTGGGCGAATCTTTGTTGACAATTTGGCAACTACATACCTCTTAGTTAAAACGGGAAAACGCTGCGTTTTAGCTAGTGTACTGAATTAACCAGCTTGATCATTATGCAATCATCTTTTTATCGCGTTAGCCAGGGGGAATTAATGAATTGAATAACAAGTGTTGTGAGAACACGTTTTAATCTAATATATCGAGTGATTTATGACAGATCTAGTTGGCTGTGACTTCATACAAACCTAATATAATACCAGCCAAGGTAAAGATTTTTTTTTGAGAATTTTTAATTGTTCACAGACTTATTTTTATATTTTTATCTTACAGATTTGAATTTGTTATTTGTACCAAGTAGACTGAAGAAGACACTAATGTGTCAAACTGTATTTCTACAAGAAACATGTTTAACCAATTCTTTCATTTCAAGATGGAATAGAAAAATAGAAAAATAGAAAAAAGATCTTTAGCTGCAAATATCCTTCACAATTTAACAAAAATAACAACTACCAGCTACCTATGTATAGTATGATAAAAAAAATTGTCATCTACTATGGCCATCGAATATTTTCTAATTTATGACTGCAACTATAAGTCATTTAAAAATGAGATGTCAAGTTTGACATTTAAATAAAAAAGTAGTTGCATTCATAAATTACGAACTATTCCACAGCCATACAGATAAAAATAATTTTTGATCATTCTTTATAAATCGTATTAGTAATAATGATTTGCACCGAAATATTGTTATCCATACAGTCACTGATACGTAAGATAAGACGATTAGCTTAAAAACATGAATCAAGATTACATCGGCACCCAAATGTCGACTCTCTCCAACTCCTCGACAACCACAAGCTACACCGACAACTAAGGAGGATAAAACCCTTCGAACTATAGACCGTCTCAATGTGAGTGTGCAGTACTGCAAGCATGAGGCAGTGTAAATCGTATGGAACTTATTGATCCTGTATCAGGACCGGCTGTTGACGTGGGTAGTACGGGTAGTACTACCCACTCGAAAATATCCGTGTGGGTAATTACCCACTCGAAACTTTCGAACAAAACCTAAAATACCGGGATCTTCTTGTTCTAATGAAAGAAGTTTTTCAGTTTTGCGTCGAATAAAAAATTATTTAATATCGACTATGGCACAGAATCGGATAAACAACATTGCTACTTTGCATTTCTACCCGGATTCAGTTGATGTGCTCGATTTAGATGAATTTATTGTTCATAATAGAAAACAAACGTTTTGTTTCGCCCTACCGAAATGATTTAGTTGTATCTTTAAACGAAAGCAAATACATGAACTTTGTGATATCTCAAAGTATATTTTTATCAATTTTTGATCGTAACCCTGTATCCCTCATCCCTTCATATGAGTGTATTGTGATAAATCACTTGGAACTCCCCCATCTTACTACCCACTCGGGCTAAAAGTGTGACGCCGGCCCTGTCTCGATCCCGTGATAATTAATAAAATATCCGAGCCCCGACTGGGAAAATTAAATTTAGCCCATAATAATAATAGCAGAAATTCGAGCTACGAACTGGCGCGGACAGTCAAGCATTTATTAACTATTCAGATTATAGATAGCGAACCACCTGGTAGACTCTCCGAGACGTAGAAAACTGTCCACGACCTGCAAGGACAAACAGCCGCACGGCAACATCCCCGTAGGACGATATTCTGCCACGTGCATTTCGAGGTTATCTCGCCGAAGGGACCTGGTTCTCGCGGTTCGAAGGCCGCCTGCCGCACCAATAATCCACGGCCGCGTAACAATTTCCCGGGATATTTTCGGCGCCAATTGTAGTCGCACGCCCAAGGTAAGAAATGCAGTAGTTGATGAAATTTGCTTCTGTAATTATAGCGGCATAAACAAACCCAGATAATTTGACAGTTCGAGGTCAGTGCGCTCCAGAAACACGAGGGGCTCACGAATCACGAAAGCAAACCCATTTCGCCTGCTGTACGCCGATGTAGAAATGGTTGCCGCAATTCCAGGGAAACGAAAACAGCATTCCTGCCTAAATTTTTAATTTACTGTAATATACATTTTGTTCTCTTAATTTTCCAGTAAGCCTTAAGTTTGTATATATAGATAAACAAAATAAACTATCTAAGGTAGTATCCTGGTGTTTGTATGCTAATCTAATATATCTGAGGGGGACAAGTATCTCCGACTCGAGCTTAACCTGACGCAGTAATTTTGGCACCTTTAGTAAGGGGGTGAAATGTCACATCCCACCCTTCACAGGGACCTAGAAATTACGTAATGTCACACTGCTTCTCAATTAGCTTCATTTAATTAAATTATAAATTCTATTTTCTTTCTTTTCTAAATGCATCTTAATAATTTTGATATCCATTTCACATCTAAATTCATATTTATAATTTCTAATACTGTATTCTTAATCTTATTAATCTGATTTTTAGACCCCTATACCAATACCATAACAATATGTATTATAATAGAAATACAACGAAAATTAAGCTTATTAGATTTTTAATTAAAGATTTTTAATCAAATAATGTAAATGCATAAGTTTCATTTTACGTTTGTAAGTTCAATAAGGCATATTCAAAAATCCCTTATTGAACGTTTTTTCGGCGAACGAATCAGTCCCCTAATTTAAAGTGCAAACTTGTAACCTTGTACGCACGCGATTTCCTGCCACGTGCATCCTTGGAAGGTAGGCGTATCTTAGTATATTAGAAATACTATATAAGTTAGTAGTATGATATTTTATCTTTAGTTCTATACGTAGCAGCAAGTTTAGTTCTATGCATAGCAGCAGGTGCTTGACTTGCGTTAGATGTAAGAAATTGTCTAACTATGTATTTGAGCTCCAACGAGTATCGTTGCCGTTGTAAAATAAAAGTGTTTTTTAAAAAGTCGTTTCGACGGCCTTTTTATTTAACTCGTAAGCATTTTATAACGAATCCTACCTGTTTCATTTAGAGGTAGCTGGCTTTCAGGCTGGTACGTTTGTCGTTCCGTCGCAACTAAGTGTGCGAACCATGAATATTTATAAAAAATGGACTAAGTAATAAAAGACGGATGCTATTTAACTACTTATACTAAAATGAATAAGAACATAAGGTAAATCATACAAAAACTAGTTTGCCAAAATCATGTTAATTTCGCTTAATATGAAATAAAGGTCGCGTTCGGGCTAATACCGACGCAAAACGACGTACTTCAGTCTTGACGGGATCAAGCCCAGACATCCGCTATAGTTTAAATACATCTTGTTCGGCTTTCCCCAAACTAAAATACATATTGCAACACATAAAGCGGATTAGTAATAATAGTTTTAAAATCAAACCTGGTTGATGAAATTCGTCTTCCGTCGGCGAACACACACTTTATTTACTTACGAGCGGCGAATCGACTGATATTATTATGTTGCACATGGCTATTAGATTAGTTTGGAATTATACAATTTAAGAAGCTGCTCCTCTTCCTACCCAAATGGCGCTGTTACACACATGATTTTTGAATTAATAGAATTAATCAACGGAGTTAATAAGTCATCTTTAAGACTACGTCTCTTTTTTGCCAGTGCGCGCTAGAAAATCCGCCACGGTCAAGAGCCATGTCCTAATTCGTCTGCCTAACTCTTTTTTGCGTCCCGCTAAAAAGGAAACTTGAGCCGGTTCTTGCAATTTTTATCTCAATTTGAGTTAACATTTAAAATTATTCTAAATCCAATTCATTGATCAGTACTTACATGATACGCATTTGGCAAATCCTCTTTGTTACAAGTTTGTGCCCTCATGCTTTCTCGATGTGCAACATTGTAATAGTCGCTATGCAGTTAAAATTTCGAAGCTGCGGATGTACGATGGAACCAGGTAGAGACGCTCAAGACGTTGCCGCGAGAAGAGACGCGACTTCTCACTAAATTTTGGCCACAAAAACAATAGTTGGTACCAGATTGAAGCAAATCAGAAGTGCGTTTTTTCGCGCTGCGGCCCTAGGTACCTACGCAACGATTGCCCCGGACAGCCTTTAAGTTAGATCGAAGAACACTTGCTATCTAAATTTGATTGTGATTACCTACTAATCCAATTAAACTTACCATAAGGCAGACCCTGGGTGGTGAGCGAAGAGCTCGTTTGGTTGCTACTGAAACTAGAGGCCATGAATTACCGTGCCGCTGAACGATTATACCTACCTTTCGGACCAATATTCCAGATTTGTAAAAGGGGTCTCAGTTTCATGTGTTAAAGTTATTACGCATTGGAAGGGTGATTGTAAGGACGAATTAACGTAGCAACCTAATTCGACCGTCGTAGTTATAAAACCCTGGATGTATAAAGTTGCACCGATACTCGTCTGGTTTCGAACTGTCATTGGCCACCCCTTTGTTTAACACGCTGCTTCTCTTTCATTCGTCGTAGACCTCCATCAAAGCAGAGTTACAAAAACTTTAATCTTCCTCTGCTACGTTATCCCGCTCAGGTACGGTAAAACAATGTACTACCAAGTTTCTAAACTCAAATCATTTCAGGGTCAAGCCCTGTCTTCGTTTCTAGTTTGACATAGATACAAGTATCTTAAAGATTCTTGTGAATACAACGCGTGAAAGCAAAGATTCAGTGAAATTATGCAAGATATTCGGCGTTTTTAGGAACCCTTTCTATTTATATATATATATATATATATATATATATATATATATATCCATTTTAGTAGAACACAACTCGCTGCTTTCAGGATAAAAATGTTATTTTAGAAATAATGTAGTAACTGACACATCACAATGACTAATTTTTTAAATGTTATTGCCGGTCTTTTGCCCAAATAAAGGAGGAAGGACATCAACAAACCGTGCTAGTGAGCTACTTATAGATGTACGCTATAACGCTCACAGAACCGGTAAATTGCTTCGGAATTGGACGGATATTTCGATATTTAACGTCAAAATCAAACAACCGTGACATTGACCAGTTTCGGGGCCGGCTAGCTAACTGTGAAGACGCCGTGCGGTTCTTTAAAAAAGCTTACATTCATTAAATGACACAAAATGAACGCCAATGAGTCTTTATACAACAAATGTGCTCAGATAGAAACGAGAACTCATCAACTCATATCTTCCCCAACAGCACAATAATCTGAAATGCAATAAATATCTAAACTATGTCATAACTCAGTTTGCAGTAACGAATATATAACAGTCAAGTATATAAATGGAGTCTTGATCCAAATGACATGAACAAAACTTAAAATCAAGAACATAACTACGTGCATTACAGACTCCCTCGGCAGATTACTGGCTCCCATGTATATTACTATCTCCTTGGCGACAACATAAGTCCACGTCGAAATAGGTCGAATCCGCTTTTTGAAAGAGAGTCGCTGGAAGCCTGACACCACAAATTCCAGCACTAAAGAGATCAGGCAGCAAACCCGGACAATGGCAGTTTACGGAAGCAGCAAACTGGGCCATGACAGCACGTACACGATATGGGACGACAACACTACGGAACCAAAGCAGCTCATTGCTGGATCAGTTATCGCCTCTATTTCACAGTTCCTTCTCCTCTTTGTCGTAAATAGACAGCATTTGGGTTCTGTAGGTAGGTCGGCGTAGGACCTTCATGTTTTTGCTCTTTTCGATTACTTCTAATATTTGGTTTTCTTTTCTTTTCCTGCTGTGTTTTATAATTCTGCGTATTAAATTGCTTTCATTCGACATATACAATTGTGCCTCCTTTGTCGTTACTTAGTCATTCTCTACGTTGTTTGAGCATTTTACTTGCTTCTTCTGAAATTATGTTCTACTTTTTGCTACGGGGTCTTATCTTCTGAACTGCTTTTTGTATTGTGTCTGTGATTACGTCTGAAACGAATTTTAGTTGTAAGCTTTTTTTTAATTTTATATTAGTATTCGTCCTTTTTCTCAATTAGTGCTTCGTTATTTATTTGTATTTTGTGTTTCCTTGCCTTTTCGTTTTGTATTCTTTTTTCCGGTGCTTCTAATTTAGCCCGTGCTATTCTGTGGTTGATTCCTAAGCAGATTTTATTCATAACTGTTACGTCTGTCATATAACTTCAAATCATTTTCAATTTTGTTGATTGGCTTGCATTGGATACTAAATAACCAGTGCATTTTTGTTGGCCAAAGTATTTAAGTATTCTCTACTGTTTAATTATTTTTGTAATTTTACTTTTGGCAATACTAGATGTACAACTTTGTTCTCCAAAAATAATAAAATAGTGGAAACTCAATCGAAAATGTTATTTGTTTAACTGAGTGGCAGCTCCGATTATAAAAATAGTTACCACCGGTATTAAAAGTTCGACGACGTTATGCAGTTCTACGCAAATGCAATAAGCAAGTACATGTATCAATAAATCTTAGTGCATACAACGATTGGAGTTCAGGGTACTGCCTGAAAAATTAAATATAGCTAATGAGCATATCTTTGTTAACTATAATTACAAGATATAACCTAAAAAGCAAGGTTCACCCTAATTATGCTACAACAGCCCTGTAACAAGACCAGGCCGGCTAAACTCAGTGGGAGCGAGGATTCGATTCCAAATAACGTAGATTAGAGTGAGATGTTGTTATAATGGTTGGTAAATGTAAAAAAAACGAAAGAAAAGAGATGACCGCTACGGACTTTATTAGGGAAGAAACAAAAGACTACTCACCTTATTTCTTGTAGCGCTAGAATACCAAATTTATACTTTTTCATTTCTTTTCCTATTTCTTGTATTTTACCTATTGCAAACGTTGTGTTTACGTTCCACGTTCCGATCTTTATTATGTTTTCTCTATCTCTCTTACTTCTTATTGTAAGTAGTTTAATCTCCTTTCTTTTTTTGATTTCCTCTTTTTTGTTGTCTGTGTGTCCGTCCTTTGATTGTCTCGTTAGTGTTTTGGAGTGTTACTTCTTATTAAGCTTGCTCCTTATATGTCGGACCCGTTGAAATTAAATTCCAATCACTTCTTGCGATGTCCTACTAGTGTTGTTGTTTTTCTGCCTTTTTCTTCCTGAGCTACTTTCGTAATAATTGCAAGTTGCACTCTGCATTCTTCTTTGGTGAGGTCGCTGTCGATGTAGATGTTGTTTGTTAGCTTCTTCTTTTGTTTTAGAATTTCCCACCCCGTATATGGGTTTTCCACTAAAAGGTTGCTAAAAAGGTGCTGATACTTGTATTTCAATCCAAAGTAAAAACCCTGCGATGAAATGTTGTACACAATATTTGCTAAATGGCCACCTCTGTTTTTGTGACAAATGGCCATCCTTCTGAGATATTTTTTCATCACGTTTTCGCATAATTGTGGTGCTATTTCAGCAACAGTTCAAAGATTGTCTTGGTGGGCTTGAATTGCTTGTAGATTATTGGCATAAACTTTGTCCTCTACGTAGCCCCAAAAGAAAAAATTAAGCAGTGTTAAATTGCACAATTTAGACCTCCAGTTGGTGGCTTTGAAATAATATATTTTAATTAAATTTTTGCGATTTCTATGCCTTGTTGCAGCGTATATCGTTTCATTTTTTAATTAGCATAGCTTGTAATTACCGGCTGTCAAGAAATCACACCTCTATGTTTGACAGTTAAAAAATACCCCGCAATTTAAAATTAAACCTCTCATTGGAAAATCCCAACTTAATATTTCATTCAAATACGTATTTCAATTTCTTTAAACTATAATTTCAGCAAATCTGTTATTGGACACTTATCTAGAAATAATACGTGGTACGGGTTTATCTTGTAGGTAATAATAAAACGTGTACTATTTTTGAAGTTTGTAATTCGTTATAAACTAGTTAATTTTTTTATTAATAAGTACTATTAGTTACTTGCTAATTATAGATATACGAGTATTTTCAAACAAACGTATAAACATTTTCATAACCAACTACAGATGCTACAAATTCAAAAATTGGTTTCACACGTATTAGATAGCAGTTTAGATCAATAGTACGCATGTTAGAACAATTTCATCACCATAAAAGTTTCACGAATCACTGTCCAACATGAGAATGTAGTTACACATTCCGTTTAATATAGTTCGAACATCTTCTTCTTTTGAAATAATAGCTTTATCTATGATGAGTGAGGGCTTCCATATGTTGTTGTATGTAAAGCTGCAGAGTGTAATACCTAAAAAATAAATAGTTAAATTAAGCAGGGAAAATTGTATAAAGTTCTATTAACAATTGTTCAAATATGAACCAAATATCTGTGCCAAAAACGCAATAATTTGATAACTAAGGGGAAAGATTGTTTTAAGTTCACTCAGTTGTATACAGATGTCGTATTATGAAGTAAGTATAGATTTCTGGTTACACATTTCAGTAGCAGTTGAAAGTTTGTCAGTAGTGCATGATGTGTGTTTTATGGGAAACAAAAGTAAGCTTTTTCAGTTTTAAATATTCTCAATTTAGGCTGCTAATATAAAACTTTTTGCAAGGTTTTACTAAGATAAAATCAATATAGTTGTGGCACGTTTAGGGTTAATTTTCTATTTTTATTAAAGTTGATGGTTTTGTAGAAAATGGCGGTGCAGTTTCCAAGCATGCATAGTCAACAGTATATTGCAGGCTCAAACGCTTAACTTGGCCGAAACCCCTTTATCTAAAGCAAGTGTTTCAGGAAGCTTTATATCTTCTGAGTAGAGGCGAAGATACTCAAAATCTAAACCAAGAGTATCAAATAGAGCCCTAAGAAGGAAAGGCAAATGCATGATAGCAGCGAAGGCCCCAGAAACGTTGAAGATAGAAGAGAGAGCTATACAGCTACAATCGACTCGCTAAATAATTTTAATACATTAAAATCCAATTTTAGAGAGATCAGTAACGAAGCGATCCACAGATACGTCTATCTAATAAAGACCACTCAATCTTGAGAGCTACAAAAGTTTTGAAACGTCCCATACTCACAGTTTTCCCATTTCGGAAACCTGATAGCAGGATCTTGCAGATATATTGCGAGATGTGCATCCTCGGCAAGAAGGCAATAATGCAATTATCTGGCGCAGAAACCGGACACAATGACCAGTAGCACTCTCTCTTAAAGGAGTTTAAACCAGTCAAGAAGAAGCAATATGTTAACTACACTGACGCAATGAAGAGATCTGATATAAGGACAGACATGGCAAGCACCAAGATATTCGTATGCATATCGTACCGGCATTGCGTTCGAGCATTCCGCGTCTATTATCCGTCTAGCCCATTTCAACCTTTCGAATCCAGGTCAGTAACTCCGTTCTTTCGACTTCATCTATGAAAATGACTTTTCCATCACTCAATTTAGAAAAGAAAGTAGGCAATAGCACAACTCAGTGATGAAAGTAATTACTTTCATTACTAGTAACGAAAGTGAAAATCCGTTTTTTTAAGGCAAGTTAATAAGAATGTCATTAAGAGGAAATTCAACGTTGTAAAAAGTAATATATTACACAACTTGTTATAAAAGTGTCATTGTTCAACTCGAAAACACCTACAACACTCGCTAACGATCGTGTTGAAAATGTCTAGCTCGTTGAATAATGCAGCACTTTCATAACTTGTAATGTAATACACTATTATTCGCCAAGCAATATGTGAATAACAAAGCACGTTTAACTGTTAACACGTTAGTTGTTTTATTGCGCACTATATGTATTTGTGTATGCATGTATGTCAAGATTATTAAATTTTGTTAAAGAATAAATAAAGAGTTGTTATCTACAACGTATTGTCATTTCCGAATGCTCTGGATGTTATCATTTAAAGAATGGTAACCATACCAACTTCGATTTGATAGATATGAAGCTGAAGTGTTCGCTCAACATCTTGCTCAAATTTTTTCATTCACATACAATTAAACCAAATGCAGGAATCGATGAATTCCTAGATGAAAATGCTCCAATTAATTATCCCTGCCCATTCTTAATTTTGCAAATAAAGAAATAGAGGAAAAAATAAAATACTAAACAAGAAAAACGTCTGGCTAATGCTTCATTACTGATAAGGTCTTATTTGAACTACCAGAATATGCATTACAATTTATAAAGGTACAAACCCTCATTTCGCTTGAAAACAAAGTCCTGGTTTATAAAATCATACTTAAAAATTTCAGCATACTGTCTAGAGTTACAGGGATGTTGTAGTATGCCCAATTTAAATATAACACAAAGATTCCGGTATAAAGTTCTACGACAAATAATAGATGCACCATTGTACGTATCGAACCAAACCCTTCCTACTGACATAAAGGATGTTTTCGTAAAAGAAGAAGTTCATCAATGCACTCAAACCCCTATATCGAAACCCAAATGGAAACACCAGCTTTAAAACGTGTTAGAAAAATTCTTCTAGACTTGACAAGCAACCATTAATGTTTCCAGGGTAACGCAGGTAGATATGCCCCTTTAGGCCAATGACCATCAGATCAGATCATAGAACTTATATGTAATATATCTAATAAATATTATATAAATCTTATAATTAAATTGTTCTGAAGGTTAATTTATGAGTTAATTAAAAAACTAACAATGAGCTGTACAGCAGCTGCGAAATAAGGAGTTTGTAGAAAAATTAGTAAAAGAAAATAAATATATTGTAAACAGACCGAAATAGAAAATTTATGTAGAAAGTTTAACACAAACAAATAAATAAAAGTAGTTGCTAATATTTTTCTACAACAAAATACATAAAAGTGTTTCTAACATACCTGCATATCCTTTATTAGCAGCAAAACCAACCATATCCTTGACTTTGTATTTGCCAAATACGGTAATGTTCGGCATACCGATCATATTCGTAACCCCTACTGCAGTGTATAACATTTCCTTAACGATCATCTCAGTAGCTGGATAGGGAAGAATTGGAAGTACTGCTTCCGCAAACCAGTTGTATACCTTCAAGAATTATTACTAATATTTTCCACAAATTACATTAAAAAAAGTAAAGTTCGGGGCACTTCATTCCACACGTAGGAATATGGCCTGAGACACGGCAAGTGAGGGTCGCCGAAATATCCTTTTCCGAAACCCAGTCAATCTGGCACACCACTGACGGCGTACTGGGTGATGTGGTTAGCATCACGCCTTCGACGACTGTCTTTTAAATACTTTCCCTACTTCCACAACTGTGGTTTTGGTACCCAATTTTTAAAGCGACTGGGTGGGCAGCCTGAGCTCCCTAACCTCTCGGCCACGCTGGCGATCCACGAAAGCATAATACTCACCTCCCGCTCAGCACATTCCTTGAGAAGTAATCTTTCCCTCTTAAGAAATTTTAACGCATCCACAACGCTTTGTGTATTTCCTGCACAAGAGACTCCGATAGGAATCTTTCGCAAATAGCCAGAAAGAAGATTTTTGCAACTGACGCTTTCTCTTCGTATTTTATGTAAACCTTGATCAGCTAGTCTAAGCAATTCGGGTACCGACACGACTTCAGCCACCAGGTATTCAGGTATTTGTTGCGATCGCTAAAACATAGTACACGTTGTAGGAATCGAAGGAATATTTCTAAATACAATTGGCAAAAAACTCAGCCGAAATTGTAACAGTAGTACTCGTACTCTACTTCTTTAGACTCGTTCCTGTAAGTAGTATCATGCAAGTTATGGAAGAGTTAACGGAATAATGGATAATACAGTATACTATGTTATATGTTAAAACCCAGTTGCTGTCTGCAACAGACTGCCACTGCTAACTACCAGTGGAATGGGCAGGGTCTTAAACTGGAGGAACATCCGTTTGTTTGCTAAAGTCAAATCAGTCGGCACATACAAAATGCTTTTGTTATTTTTTAGGGCGCCACTATGGTTTTGAATGCCTGTGAAGAAGTGGAGGTCCAGCCATAAAAGTGCTCAACCCGTGGATTATAACCTTATCTTATTTCTAAATCTTTGAAAATGCTTACTTAGCTGCAAAACACGAGAACTGCATTGCGCTTTACAAATAAAAATAATACAGGAAAAAGCTCTGTTAAGATAACATTCTTAATATTATGATATTTGAGCTTTGTAGCTTTGACAGCATCAAACGGTTTCCAAAAATCCAAAAACTGCGGTATCGAATAAATTGCATTGATACTAAATAAAGGTTTAAAATGGTACAGTAAGAATAAAAACAGTAAAATTATATTTTCTATTAAGTTCTACATAGACTGTACATACCTCTCTACAGTAGTCGCTCAAGCTAACACTAAAGACAGCTAAGAGTATATCTTCGAATGAAGAGCCCGAAAATTTTCGTCTAATTCTCTTCATTGCTGGCAGATACTGCTGAGATTCGTCAACAACGGCGCAGATATGTTTTCTATTTGTCAGTCGAGGTCCATGTAATAAATTTGGCTTGGTTTTTTGCAGCACAGAGTTGAAAACAAGGTGCGCAGGCACAAGTGAAATAATACGCAGCTTCTTGATTAACTGCGTCACTTTGTTTGTCCATATGTCGATTCTCTTAGTATACAATGGCATTTCTTGTAACCTTAAATTAACTTCACCTGCGCCTTCCTCATCATCGGTAAACATTGCAATAACGCTTTTAAAGATGTGCATTGCGTCCCCCAAAGTGTGGTGTCCCCTAAAGACCACCGGATATGATTTTGTGGAGCTATCTTGGCCTGCGTTTCCGTAGCTGATCGGCTGTGTACCAATTAACACCTCCCATAAGGCTTTGTTGCCTACTGGCAGAGGAGAATCGCTGTAATCACTCAGTATCTTTGTTAAGTCATCTAAAGTTATATCCCCCGTATGAGAAGATACAGGTTCCAGCATGTTCAAACAATCTTCAAAAGTTACCTCGTCTCTCAACAAATAGAAATACCCCCAGAACTTTTGAACAATTCCTAAGCTTTTGGGGCATTTTATAAATTTAGTTAGTAAAGCCTTCCGTATTGATTTCTTTGCGAAATCGTAAAAACATTCTCCATTACTTGCGTCATACTCGACTACGAATACGAAATGATATATAGCTCCCTTGGAAAGAGCGAAAATCACATCTGTGTCTTTAAGTAATCCACCGAACTTTCTTCCATGCCTTAATGATAGAATAAGTGTTACCAGCTTGTGGTAAATCCTTAGCAAAAGTGTAATTATTAAAATAACTGGTAAACTCAACAGACCCACTATTGGGAACAGTGTTACTCTATAGAGGGTTGTTTTAGCTACCGCAAGTCTCTGAAAGATTAGGGTGATTACTTGAAATTATCCATTTCAGAACATACTTGATATTCTTTATAATTCATCAGACATATCAACGCAAAAAGAAGTCCCAAGGTCCACTTTGTACAGCTTTCAAAAGTCAACTCCATATTGTACATTGTAATCTAAAAATTGTTTGAATTAGAATGAAGAATGTCTTGCAAAAATAGTAATTAATTCTAGTAGGATTTGACTATATTACCATTGTACTCGATGTCTACGATGCTGTATGCCGCTTGCTCATAACAAATAACAACACAATATTAAATAGAGTTGTTGCATGATACACCAATTAAGAATTATATATATCTAGCGATTCTAACATCAAAATAGTTTCAGCGTACCACTTCGAAATCAGCAGTAGTTCTATCATGGAATTAGTAAAACCAGATCTGAGACTAAGATAGGTAAAGTCACAACAATAGCAAGAAGGGAAAAAACTAAAACAAGAGAGTAAAAGTGGCTTAAAAGGAACTGAATTTAAATGGAGCGTGGTGAAAATCAATTTTTAAAACTGGGATATAAAAACTAATAACAATTCCCAAAATAAAACGGTCCAATTCGTGCCACCTGTATTTATGGGCACGGGCCAACTCGTAACTTTTTAATCCGGGATTTAATTTAGCGATTCACACAATAGGCCAACTCATAACCGAGGTACCTTCGGCGACCGGTTATCTCGTAACCAGCGATTGGCCAACTGGTTACCCAGGAATTTCTAAGAATTACCTACATGACTGAATATACTTCTTAAGCTCTATATAGCTGTAAAACACGATCACTTATTTTATACCTGAAAGAAACACATAAATAAAATTTGAAACAAATAACTTTAGCACGATTTTATTACTATTCTTAACAATACATGACAATGCCCTATTTAAGTACTTAAATCTAAAACTTGCACTATCGTATGTCGAATTATTAAAATTATAAATGTCATTCACAAATTAAAATTATTTACACCTTATACCTATGTGTAACCGATTTAACAAACTCGTATTGACTAATACTACCCGACTCTAATTCGTGCAGTTTTTGTTGGACAAATATTTCTGCTCGACGCACAGCTTTCTTTGAATTTTTATATAAACGGAATTTTGAAAACGTACGAGAGTAGCAAGAAAGATGTTAATATTAGGGTGGGTATGATAAAAAGAATCAGAAAAATTATCATTAACGGGCATTAACATTAACTTAACATTTTCGATGAAACTTACTTTGATGTTGCCTCCGCAGATATTGCATTTTATAATGAATTTGAGTGAAAATCCCTGTAAAAGCAAAGAGCACAGGGATTTCTGCCGATAATAGCAAATGGCATATAATTAGGCAGCAGGTAGTCGAGTTACGAGTTCACCGGTGTCGTAAAGGTACATTCAAAATTACCTGACTTGTTTCGGTTACCAGTTGGCCGGTTGATAAGTCTAAAGCTTAAATTTTGTTACGAGTTCACCGCCGCCCGTATTTATATAATTTATACATTTTTCTTATATACACGATTAGCAATAAAGCTTAACCGCATGTGTTATTATGTCTTAGTCAAGTAACACCGTAGTATAAGTAGAAAATATGTATAAGTGGCCACGTATTATAAGCATCTGGACTCGATATCGCGAGTGCAAACGTGAGGGAATTTGCGTATTCAGCATTATAGTAAATGGTGAGGGTCGGCCTTTTGAAGTCTCTGTGGAAGTTTGCGTGTGCAAGCAGCCGCCAACATGCATCTCCAGCCGAGGTGCAGTGAAACATCACCTTGGAAGTCATTCCGCGGTGTCCCCATTCGACATCGTCCGAAGCTACGATTTTGACCTCAAGGAAGCACTCAACGCTGTTTCCTGCTCTTTGGTGGAAGGCTTAAAAAAAGTTAGTTCCTGCTTGAAATCGCGATACGAAATAAAGGAGCAATTACAACATTGTTGGCAATTGTTTTAATGAATAATTACGCAACCACCGGCAGTTCCTGACTTGGCGTTCAGAATATAACGCTGCCAGCATCAGTGCATATAAAAAATAGACAACTTCGCGCGAGTTATTTGTGCGCGGGCTCATGGACTTTGACTTTACGTGTATAGCTAAACTTTCAGGATCTATTTAAGGCATTTTCCTATATGTAGCGCGCAACCGTTTTGTGTATTTATTTTGTTTACTGGTATTTTCTCGTGTTTGTGTTGGGTTTTATTACTGGTGGTATTTGAATGTGTAAGTACAACATTACAGGTGACAACGAGCTAACCCCAAACAATATTAGCTTCCCCTTAGCTACACTGGCGATACTAATAGTGCCTCATACCTCACCGACTAAATAAGCTAACGACCCAGGGCAATATAAAGTAATAATTAGTACAATAGAGTGTAGGGCTGTATAAAAAATACCGTTACAGACTTTTCCTACAGCGACCGATACAACAGTTAGTGCTGCGAATTAGGATACTGATAAGATTCTAGTGAAAGAGAATGGTGCGGTATTACTGAGTACTTGGAACGTAGTACAAATACATGAATGGTTAATCAAAATTTAGTAAATGATTAAAGAAATATAATGTAAAATATAATGGTTGTCTGAAAGCTAACCAAGAAAAATAGCAAATGCAGCCGACTACTCAGTCGAAGCTGGTCATGGATTATTATTAACCCAATTCCTAAAAAAAAGGACGGCAAGAACGCATAAATTTAATTCTCATAAATAGGTAAGGTGCAGTATAATTTCATCAATAAAAGTCGGTAGTACAAATAAAAATCCAACCGAAAAGTTTACCAAAAACACAATACAACAATATCAGAGTACCAACATTACAGTACAGTTTAAAACACCCAAAAAGTGGATTTAAAACCAAAAATTAAATTTAGTATTGGTCTGAAATTAAAAGCAAATAAAAGTCATATATAATAATAATTAAAAGTAATAAATACTTAGAAATAGTGAATTGTACAAATTGACTGGAGATGAACAATTCGCATTGGTAAAATATTAAACGGTATCTATTTCGAGATCGCGACATTACTCTGTAGCAGGTGGAAGCGCATTAAAAAATAGCATCACTTAATAGCTAACAGAAGGTCCCTCAGACGCCAAGTACTTAGTTTAGATTCGGTACCGCAATTATTCCCGGATAATGATTCGAATTTAATTAAAATCACAAATGTCACAAACTTGATGAAAAGCCCAGATATTGAAAAAAGTAAGTTAAAGCTTGCGGAATTACATTAAAAAAATTTAATTATAATATATTTAAATTAATAAAACCTACAGTTATGGTACCTAAGAAGCACCCAATTCACTCAAAGATATTTTGACAAAATATTATAAGTAAACAATAAGTTTAATTATATTTTAAAATTGCTTTCCGCGGTAAGTTACTAGTGAGGTATTATAATTTACGTAAGTACCAAGTTAATCTGGTACTTGGAAAGATTCATCAACATTAACACCAAGCAACGATTGCATCACACATAATTCCATTTTACAGGTTGTCAGAGTCCAGCATTTATACCTCGGGGAACATAATTGTTAAAAACAGACCTTCTGTTACGAGTCACTGTATGTCACCAGGCAGATAGTGGATACGTAGAAGGTAGTCAAGCCCCAGTTTAACTACAACCCCCAGCTTGTTGGCAGCCAGAAGGGATATCAACAGCCCAATGCTTAAGCGATTATTTCATATTGCAGCCCCCAGATGGAATCCTAAAAACGGACTAATGTAATGCTTTTAGCAGAAAGAAAATCCAAATACACTAGTTAATCAGTCACAACAGGAAGCGTGCTTATTCCCAAAGCGAGAAAGAGTGTTTGCCCACATGACAAGGAATTTTCGCCTGTAACTGCAAGAATCTGTAAAGTGAAACGCTTAGAATAGATCCAGCTATATAAAAGAAAAACAGACCCTAGTGTTTGAGATGTGCTGCTGTCGCTGCCAATAAAATGTTACATGCGCCTGCTGTCAAGTAAAATCCGCAAAACGAGTGTTTTTGGGAGATCATCAGAAATACTGCTTGCATGCACTTCATCCAGTTTTCAGAAATAAAACGGCACTACAAAAATGTATTACTCAAAATGATTGCATAGCGGTGAGTCTAAATTAATGGACATTTTTCTTGAAAATTTATTTCACATGGCAGCCTTGCTACACTAGCACGATATGGCAAATGGCAGAAAAAATAAGCTCATAGCCAAGAGTCTTAAAAATTCGTGAAAATTAAAGATATGCAACCACGATACCTCGACGTCCGAAATGTTATATAAGAGGACTATTTAAATTAATTGGGAATATTATACATTGCGATATTACTTATTGTTTAATTATGTTATCGTGTAACGCTAGAGTCTGCAGCAAAATATAATTATACATCAAAAATTTATTTAATTTGTACATCGCTCAATCAGGAGTTACATCTAACCAACGCTCGAGCTGGTAATAACAAATTGTGCATCCGCTATGCGCGCTAAGAAGCAATGATTGCGCCGCCTTCCACTTAATGGTACTTGGAGCGGCTGTACCGATAAAGTCGTTTAAAGAGTATAAAAGAAAGTTTCACAACCATTTTAAATCACTTGTGTCTACCGATCCCGACCCGACTTGAGTCTAGACTTAACTTTCCTCCAATCCTCTTTTAACCCTAGAATGTCGCAGCGCTTACTGTCTTCTAGAGCAACTCCCTAAAACCTGCTAATGCCTTAGAATGTAACAGCGCTTAGCGCTTACTGTCTCCTAAAGCACATCCCTAAAACCTGCTAGTGCATTGTAATGTAACAGCGCTCACTGTCTCCTAGTGCATTCCCTGATAACCCAAAACCACCGCAATTCTCCGTCCTTGACACTACCGGAATCAACGAGGAGATTATAACTTTATAATCAACATACCTGGAGGTTTGGCATTGTACGCCAGCGACGTCGTCCTGACCGTTGTTCAAAGGCAGATTACACTGCTCCGGCACGAACGTGGAGGCACTCACGGCGGTCGAGCACCGGCGCCGTTAAATTCATCGGCCGCTAAACAAGCGAATTTAACCAGGTACAATCTCACGTTGCCGTTACTCTGGGAGTAACGAATTTTTATTCTAATCTACAACAACAATCCACACCAGGTAATACACTGCCCCGGAACCACCGGTATTTTGTAATATCTGTATTTCATGAATGTGTTTGCAACCATGTCGTCCGCAAAGGTAAACAAACTGCCTCACTCGTAGGCCACTCCCGCCGCTTCGGTCACAAGTTATACTAGACAGTGAATGTACTTCACCCCATGTATAATGCAGCCGCCAACCACACATACGTGCTAATTGAGTTGCGCACCAACCAGAAACGTAGAAAATGCGAGTCCAGAAAGAAGAGTAATTTTATTAACGGATATAAAATTAAGTATTATTTTGTACAACTAACATGTCAGCAAACGAAAATGAAATCAAGCTTGGCTTTGAAATATTTGTTACATGAATACTATGTTGGTGCCACTGTATGTCTATGTCAAATTCGAGGTTAGCAGGTTAGGTTTTGCGTCAATCTGTGTCAAAACTGACGGAAAACCTAACCTGCTAACCTCGAATTTGACAAAGACCTAAAGTGTTACCAACATATTATTCATACAACAAATATTTCAAAGCCAAGCTTGACTTCATTTTCATTTGCTCACATGTTTGTTAACAACATTATACCGTTGATTTATAAATTGTGTTTCCTGACCTCGTACGATTTAAATTGAGTTAACTTTTCTTCGATTGAGTTTATCGAGGTAGAAATTAATAAAACTGTGCGCGTTTCCGAAATTAATGGAAGTCATAAATTTCTAGAATAATTTACCAGCACTAAAATTAACTTCGGAAAGTTGAAACCTTACAATTACCGTATTAGTTTAATAGTGGTGAGAAAATTAACTATCTAAAATTTTGTAGATTACTTTTAACTCAATACATGGTAGTACAAAAGACAAAAAAATATTATACTGATACTTGATATAGCTTAAGCTTTTGATAGCTCTGACATGAAGGACTGATTTATAAATTAAATAGAATTGTGCCATAAGAATTCGTTAAGTTGCTAACACTCAATGTATCTGATAGATTGTTAGGTATCAAGTAAATAAGACAACGAATACTTAAACGTCAAAGAGATAAAAACTGAGTTGCCTCAAGGTAGTTTTTCTGGTCCCATCATCTACTTGTCATATATTGAAATGGTATTTTTGTCTTTAAATTTTGATATCCAGATTTCGGTAAATTCTTGTGTTGTGTTTGTGAAAATGGAAGAATTTATGACCGCGACGAGAGATCACCTGTCAGCTACCAGCACCGACTTCAATTTGGCGTTCCTGAAGCTTCACCCAGGAGGATTTTGAAAATTGGATTGCTAATATTGCGAGGTTAAAAGGGGAATTTGATTAATCTGACCGATATGCTCTGGTAAGAGTGGCATGTTTTATAAGTTCTGTTAAATGTTGGTATGAGGAACGGAACCCTTCCAATCGTAAATGGAAAAATTTAAAAATTGATCTACAAATTGCGTTTTCTCGAAAACGTAATGCTGGTCTTAGGTTATCTCAGGTTTGTAATTTTAACAGTGATTTGTTTTGTTCTTATATGAGGAGTATATGAGGGACAAACATGAAAAATTAAAGTAAGAAGCGAATTGGTCCGAGTCGGTTTTAGTGGAAATGATTCTTTTTCTGATCCTTATTAGAGTCTCATCTACAAACTCAAATTGTCAAATTATACCCGAGCTAGTAACTGCGATTTTATCATTTTCACTTAATAAACGCTGGCTCGATGAGCCTCGTACTGACTCGTTTACAAAACGGCGCTTTGAAAAACTCAGTGTTGAAATTACAATAATGAAAACCGTAAATGTTTCCGCTGCCAAAAATTTGGTAGTTCGAAAGTCTAAGACCTGTGTGGTTGTTGGTAAACTGTGTTGTAAAAGAGGCCATTTCACTAGCTGTTGCTGGACGAAGAATCGTGTTGAAAAGTACATATTTAAATATACTTACTTGTTAAGAACTGCCCATAACCGATGCTGCTAGCATCGGTATACAATACAGTTTCTGGATTAGGATGAAAGAATCGAGAACAGGTCGGGTCGTTAACATATTTGTTAAGATTTGAATTCTGGCCGTTCTGCCGTGTGGAATTATTCTTTGTTAATGCTGTTAAGGGGCCGGGGCTGTTAAAGTAGCATTTTTGTTAAATAACGACGAAAATAGCTAACTAAGGGCCGGTTTCATAATCAATTTTAAATCGAATTTTAACTAAAGTAATGTTAGAATGTGCATGCTGGCATATGAAGCACTTGTCACTGTGCACATTCTAATGTCACTTTAGTTAAATGAAGCTTTACATGTGATTATGAAATCGTACCTAAGCCCATTAACTGCCAAACTTGTTTTACATTTTTCGGAACCAGAGAATTAAGTAAAGCTTCGTTTTTTTAATCAAATTTAGTGAAAGCAGAGCAGAACAAAATTGACAGAGCTCGTCATCTTAGTAATGCACTAAGGGTTGGAACCTTAGCTACAAGCAGTAGCTATTAAAGAACAAGTTGTTATTTTTATAGAAAAAGGTAGTAACTGATGCCTAAAGTGCTACTTACCCAAAGGTAATCGTTTGGGCTTTCTCCATCTCCTTCATAACGAGTATTGTTATTTATGTAGGGATGTACGTTACAGTCCAAATGGATTGTTTAGAATTCTTTCCAGGTACTGCAGCCGGTATGCAGTTTGTATTGCTTCAGAGACAGAAACAATTCCATAATTTTATCGCTGTTTTTGGTGCTCCTAGTAAATGTAAGTAGTATGGCGGCACCGAAACTGGAGCAATCAAATTAATTGACCTAATTCCGCGAATTAAATCCGCGGATTGATCTAATTAATTTCGCGGATTGATCTAATTAATTTTCGCGGATTGATCTAATTAATCACATATGAAGTTTGGTATGTAATTTACATATGTGCTACTGATTAAATTACGCGGCGGCTATTTTTAATTTGCTTCCGGAATTACGCGCCGAATGGATTAACGAAATTTCCATTGTCCCTACCTACTATAGAAAATTTTTCAGATTTTTTTTCTAAGTTCAAGTTTTTGAATTTAAACTTCCCGGGTGTCGGGCATCTTGGTTTTCTGCGCGCGCACCTCTATCGTATTTTCAAATTTTCTAATTTAGCGCCCATTTTTGAATTTGATTACGCGCCTCGTTGACATCTGTCTCTCTCTCGCTGTTGTTCTCTCTCGATCGCATTTATTTAATTTCAGTTTCAGTTATTCGGTGATATATGAATGTATGAATTCGGTAAAGAATTCAGGTGTAATTTTTAACGGTGTACTGTGATAATAGAGCAGTTCAGTTACAGTCACGGCAGATCATCAGAATAACGGTCTCGCGGTATAGCGTTTCAGTTATTCGGTAATATATGAATGTATGAATTCGGTAAAGAATTCAGGTGTGATTTGTAACGGTGTACTGTGATAATAGAGCAGTTCAGTTACAGTCACGGCAGATCATCAGAATAACGGTCTGGCGGTATAGCGTTTCAGTTATTCGGTGATATATGAATGTATGAATTCGGTAAAGAATTCAGGTGTGATTTGTAACGGTGTACTGTGGTAATAGAGCAGTTCAGTTACAGTCACGGCAGATCATCAGAATAACGGTCTCGCGGTATAGCGTTTCAGTTATTCGGTGATATATGAATGTATGAATTCGGTAAAGAATTCAGGTGTGATTTGTAACGGTGTACTGTGGTAATAGAGCAGTTCAGTTACAGTCACGGCAGATCATCAGAATAACGGTCTCGCGGTATAGCGTTTCAGTTATTCGGTAATATATGAATGTATGAATTCGGTAAAGAATTCAGGTGTGATTTGTAACGGTGTACTGTGGTAATAGAGCAGTTCAGTTACAGTCACGGCAGATCATCAGAATAACGGTCTGGCGGTATAGCGTTTCAGTTATTCGGTGATATATGAATGTATGAATTCGGTAAAGAATTCAGGTGTGATTTGTAACGGCGTACTGTGGTAATAGAGCAGTTCAGTTACAGTCACGGCAGATCATCAGAATAACGGTCTCGCGGTATAGCGTTTCAGTTATTCGGTGATATATGAATGTATGAATTCGGTAAAGAATTCAGGTGTGATTTGTAACGGTGTACTGTGGTAATAGAGCAGTTCAGTTACAGTCACGGCAGATCATCAGAATAACGGTCTCGCGGTATAGCGTTTCAGTTATTCGGTAATATATGAATGTATGAATTCGGTAAAGAATTCAGGTGTGATTTGTAACGGTGTACTGTGGTAATAGAGCAGTTCAGTTACAGTCACGGCAGATCATCAGAATAACGGTCTCGCGGTATAGCGTTTCAGTTATTCGGTAATATATGAATGTATGAATTCGGTAAAGAATTCAGGTGTGATTTGTAACGGTGTACTGTGGTAATAGAGCAGTTCAGTTACAGTCACGGCAGATCATCAGAATAACGGTCTCGCGGTATAGCGTTTCAGTTATTCGGTAATATATGAATGTATGAATTCGGTAAAGAATTCAGGTGTGATTTGTAACGGTGTACTGTGGTAATAGAGCAGTTCAGTTACAGTCACGGCAGATCATCAGAATAACGGTCTGGCGGTATAGCGTTTCAGTTATTCGGTGATATATGAATGTATGAATTCGGTAAAGAATTCAGGTGTGATTTGTAACGGCGTACTGTGGTAATAGAGCAGTTCAGTTACAGTCACGGCAGATCATCAGAATAACGGTCTCGCGGTATAGCGTTTCAGTTATTCGGTGATATATGAATGGATGAAATTCATGGTAGATCATCAGAATAACGGTCTCGCGGTATAGCGTTTCAGTTATTCGGTAATATATGAATGTATGAATTCGGTAAAGAATTCAGGTGTGATTTGTAACGGTGTACTGTGGTAATAGAGCAGTTCAGTTACAGTCACGGCAGATCATCAGAATAACGGTCTCGCGGTATAGCGTTTCAGTTACTCGGTAATATATGAATGGATGACAATCAGGGTAGATCATCACAATAACGGTAAAGCGGTACAGCGACTCAGTTATTCGGTGATGTATGTATGTAGGTACGTATGTATGTATGAATTCGATAAAGAATTCAGGATAAGAGAGCTGAGAAAAGTGATGCCAACTGTGGTTGGAATCCACTTTTCTCTCCCCTCTTGGTAACTGCAAATTATGTGTTTCAGTATTCCGGGAAACAACGGCCTAAAGGTTGAATTTGGGTGATAACCAGGTGACCCGAGGACGTGTCAAACGTCAGTCTGGCCGTGTTAGATTCCGATAGCCGATCCGTCGGAGCGGTCCAGATGTCGGCCTAATCGCTGCCCTATAATTTATGTATTTTAGAGTATTAGCTCCATAACGAAGGGCTAATAAATTATATACTTTATTATTTCTGGAATTAGTTGGCTCTGCATGTTTTAAGAGCGGTCGAATAGCGATGGCATATCTTAAACCTTGCTCGAATGAGCCTGACGTGCATTTTTGTATTGTTGTTAAGTAGATGCTGTTATTACAATTACTGCAGTCTCATTAATTCGTGATATCGGACCATCGGTAGCTAATACGTGCGTTCTACGTCATCCTGAGAATAACAATCAAGGCGAGTTTGACGTCATCCTGAGATACAATAAAGACGATGTTTTAATAGTTTCCAAGCGGAAATATTCAAATAATTTACCTGACGCGTTTTCACTGTGTTTCACGGTTTTTAACATTCAATTTCACGCTGTACGCAGAAACCATTTTGTGTTCATCTGTCAATTTACGAGATTGTGAATTTTATCTACTAATAACGAGCTACGTTGAGACACACAGGCACCAGGGGTTCCTTTGCAAATTTATGTCGCCCAACGTCGGGGCAAAGGTGGATTTTAATTTATTCAGACTGTCCCATTCAAAATAACAAGGAAGTCATCGCAATATAAGTGACCTGCCTAAGAACTACAATGTAAATCTGGCCACATATGCAGATGATCCTGCTCTGCTAGCAGTAGGATCCAATATAAAAAAAATGACCAGCAAAATTTAGCAAGCGACCTTTATAAACATAAGAATTCTTAATCTTCCACAAGTTAACTTAAATAATGTGTCGCCTCCATTATGAAAATAATGCTAAATATTTGTGCTTGAAACTCGATACAAAATTAAGATGGATTAAACACGTTAAGACGAGTAGAAAAAGCAAGGACTTAAATATAAACAAATGTATTGCTTGTTTAGAACACACTTTCATTGTTCCAGTGGCAGAACTTTATTGGAAGAGGCCTGGCTGCCAGGAATATATGTGGGCCCCCAGCGGCCCCAGCACTGATAAAATTCTCTCGACTGATGATGGGCCTCCCTTGAGTTGAGGGCTTGGGTTCTTCGAATCCTCTGAACGCCCTAAATTGTCCATATAAATGAAAATCACATAAACAGTTATCCAGGCCTTTTCAAACAAAGTGCTGCGAACCACGATCAACTTTACATAACACATTGGTGATTTTTTTAATTTTTAAGGATATTCGCAGCTAAAGATTTTTTCTAAATATCTTGAAATGAAAGAATTGGTTAAAAAATTCTTGTAGAAATATGTTTTGACACATTAGTGTCATCTTCAGTCTACTTGGTACAAGTAACAAATTAACATCTGTAGGTTAAAACCTATTAAAATAAGTCAGTAAACAATTTAAAATTCTCAAAAAAAATCTACCGTTTTAGTTAAGAAGTATTTTCAATTACAATTAAAAATTTGTTTCATTTTCCAATTAAAACTCTCTAATTGAGGCAAATAATAATTTCACTTGGTATTTTTGATTAAATATTTCTACTTAAATAAGAAAAAAGACGGTTATTTAATCACCTACTGTTCAGTCAAGAATAGATTCAGCAGAAGAATAATTTCCAAATGCTAATCAAATAAGCCATTTATAAATTTCAAGGTTTAAGTAAATCAAGGCACATGTGATTAATTGTTTGTGAATGGCAAAAATTTCTATTTATCTCCAAAACAAGTTCAAAAATTACGTATGAAGTAATAAAACGTATTTAGTTAAATATCAGAAACAAACCTTTTCAATGGCTTCTCATTTGGAGATTTAAATATACAGGGTGTTAATTAAGTACGTAGACAAATTTTAAGGGGCGATTCCTTGATTAGTTCTAAGATAAAAAGTTCATATAAACATGAAACCTAAACGGCTTTGTTTTCAAGATACAGGGTGATGAAGTTTAAACAAAAAAATTATTTTTTTCAAAAATCTGGAAAACGCCTAGAGGTATTCTAATGAAACTTGGTGTATAATAGTATTTCATAAGGTGGCATTGTTTGCTCAAAATTAATGTAATTTATTTTCATCAGTGGCGTGCATCGGGGCCACCTCAGTTTCCTTATGTTAGAAAAATCTGATACGCCACTGTTTTTTAGTCAACACGACAAGTTATTTAGCTTCACCCATTGAAACTATAAAATAGATGGCTCTTATTTTTTGATAGAATAAATCTTCGAAAAAAACGGAAAAATCTGTAACAGCAATTTCGTTAATTGGACTTTAATGGGATCTAAACGGCTTCGTTTTCAAAATACAGCTTAAAAATGTTTTAAAAAATATATTATTTAATAACAAACGATCTTACAATACCTACAAACCTTTTGGCTAAAAAACAGTGGCGTACCAGATTTTTCTAAATCAGGTAACTGAGGCCGCCCCGATGCACGCCACTGGTAGAAATAAATTAAATTTATTTTGAATGAATAATGCCACTTTATGAAATACTAACCTACACCAAGTTTCATTAGGATACCTCCAGCCGTTTTCAAAATTTTTGAAAAAAAGTTTTTTGTTTAAACTTTAACACCCTGTATTTTGAAAACGAAGCCGTTTAGGCCTTATGTTTATATGAACTTTTTATCTTAGCATTGATCAAGGAATCACTCTTTAAAGTTTGTCTACGTACTTAATTAACACCCTGTATTTGCGAAAAGAAACTATTAAGATAGAAACTCCATTTTGGCGTCTCGCACGAAGTGCATATTTTGGATGTTATTTTATGTAAATAGTATCTGTAATAGGACAATAAAAATGAGATAATGTATCAATTATTTTGTTAATTGTACTTACATAATAATTTCATAGCAAGGAATGAGAGTTGGTGCACTCACCTAGGAGAAATCGTTCATAGCATTTGACAGAAAATGTATGCAAATCATGAGTTAGCGCAAGCGCTAAAAATGGTTTTTAAAATTACGAATCTCATAGAGCACAATAAGTTATTTAGTCAGTTTTTATTCATGCTAATGAAATTAAACAAATATAGGTATATTATTTTTTTAAATTATATTTTAAAGAATGAATTTAAATAAGTTGTGTTAAATGATGTTTAATTTTTCAATGTCGAATCTATAATTAATTGTTTTGGGACTTTTTTTATTTCAATAATTTCATAAAACAATCGTTTATGTAAGATATAAGTTATTCTCTTTATGTGAAATATTTTTGTTGAAGAAAAATTAAAGTTGTGAAGTTTTTCTACTGCATGCTGTGATAATACGGTATTTAGTTTGTTTGGGGAAGTTATTTTATCTTAATAGAATTTTTGTGTTGATTCAATTTTTTTTGTTTAGATTGGCCAATGTAATTGGAAACACAATTATTGCAATTTATTTGGTAAATAATATTTGATTTATTGTTCAGTTGAGTTTTATCTTTAAGATTGCTAAAAAATAACTATCCATATAATTACAAACTTACATCATGAATTTATTTTAAAAAACCGCTTCCTTTATCTATATTTTTCATTGTTCACTGATTTATTTTAATATGTTATAATTTGCAGATTTTAATGTGTTATTTGTACCAGTTAGACTAAAGAAGACACTAATGTATCGAAATATATTTCTGCAAGAATTTTATTTAACCAATTCCTTCATTTCAAGGTGGAATGTTCTATAAAAAAATTCTTTAGTTGCAAATATCCTTAACATTTTTTTTAATTTACAACAATTGCCAGCTACCTCTATATATGTATGTATAAATTGTTATTAGTAGGGTTGCCAGATCTCATATATTTTAAATGTCTCATAGTTTTGAAACCAATCTCATATCTCATATTGAACTTGAAACTTCTCATATATTTCCTCGAAAAACTGCTTTATGTACTTAATTTTTAATGTTACTGTATTTTCGATTTTCGGTATTCACCATTTCCGCAATAGATGTGGCTAAAATCAAAATCATAATAAAGTTATTAGATATCTAGTGACTTTAAATCATAATAAGCATTGCTTGTTGTGTGGTGCACTCTATCACTCATGACTCCACTTGTTCCGTCACACTCTACGCCACAGCGGTACAGTCTACATTAGGTATTGTTCTGTGGTCCACAGTTGTCAGGGGTGGGGAGGGAAAAGGAGAGCTTATGCATTTCTGTAACGAGAGGAGTAAATTTTTCATTTGCGCCTTGAATGCAAAATATTTAGGCAACTGTAGATGCATTACATCGTTTTATATAGAATGCCGAAAGCAGATTATTTCGGTAAGTATCTTATCTGTTAATCTATTACCTGAGACGAAAATTCTATTTATAACTGAGTTGGTTCAATATGTCCCTACGTTTATTACTCAAAACAAATGTATATCTAAAATTTTATCTGGATGAGTAATTATTGTACTACTGAAGAAAATCTACTATATTAAGTAAATACACAAATATTTTCTTTGCAAATTTTCATAAATATCCACTTACCATGGCAAAGCCAAGCTATGCTTGTCGAAACTTAGAAAAAGTAAAAAACTAATTATGAAAAGGCTCCGACTACTTTGTAAATAGTTCTCTTTCTTTACTATTTTATAGTATGTTTTTTTAATAATTTATTTAAATACAACTATATAAAAAACTTAATACTGATTGAAAAATTTAAATCATGTACAATTTTCCCAAAAAGTGTGCAGCAAGTGCAAACTTTTATTATTGATTTCTAAAACAATTTACTCTACAAAAATTTCTATTATTATATTCAGGATGGCTGGTCATACCTCTGAACATAGGCAATTTACATGGCTTATCACGGTTATGCATATTCCTGCTCACCATTTTTGTGGAAAAGATGGTGGTGGTAGTAAATTAAAGAGAATATTTTTCCGCGTCGTTTAGTATTAAAAAGTTATTGGATAATGTTAGTTGTGCATAAAATTATCAATTTTAAAATTTAGATATTCCCAAATATATGTGAGTGTAATACCTAAATTTTAAAATTAATATTTTTATGAGAAAAATAAATTCTTCATGTTACATATTGGCGCTTCTAATGTTAAAAGAACAAAAAAATTTTTGTGATAACTGTGCAATACTTTACAAAATCTACTGATGGAACTGAAACGGTGGAAGTCGTTTACAGACTATTAGATTTTGTAGAGAATCCCAATGAAACAGTTATCGGTATGTTCAACATGATTGAAGAGTGTTTAGCTAGTTACAAATTATGTATCAATAATGTGTTGTTCTTAAGTGCAGACAACTGCAATGCTAATTTCGGTCAAAGCCATTCACTTTTCACTTTTAAAACAAGAAAATCTTCGCATTTTTAAGAAAAATTGTTATGCACATCATACCTATATAATAATGCACAACACTACATGCCCTGTTAAACGAACAAAAGTGCCGTGGTTGCATTCTACGGTTACTATTTTCGGGTTTTTGTCAACAAACTTCCCATTACTTTTAATACCGATATTATCACAGAAATAAATTGGTTGTGTTTTTAAAACTACGAACACAAGTACATTTCATTTAATGATAAGGAGGGTTTATTATTTTCTTGCTGAATGAACCCAACTTTACAAATCGATTTTCCGAGGTCGCTGGTCCGATACAAGTTCGAGTGGAATTCGTGACAGGAAGCTCTGCGCGCATTTCATACTAACGCGCGAAACTTTAAATGAGGCATGCGCCGCGGCATACAGCTAGTATTTTACATATTGCGATAAAACATGCCATAGATAAGTGTGATAAAACATGCTGATAAGTTAGACTACGATGTTAGAATTTGATTTTAAAATGTTATGCCATATCAGTTTGTCAGCTAAAGACGAGAAACACTTAAAGAAATTAGTGAATTTAATGACACAAAATTTAAAGACCTTCACCACGTTTCTACACCCTGGTTGTCCTGATATCCATGTATAGAAAGAGTATTAAAATCTTTCATATTTTCGTAGTATGCGTGACGATAAATACCCTAAACAAATTAAAAAAGCTACTATACAATATTAAAGACTAGCTGACTCGGCAAACGTTGTTCTGTCCAAATATAATTTGTTTTTGTAAAAATAAATTCCATTTTCGCAATCAACGTCCCAAAAAACCTCAATAACTACACACATATAGATTTTTAGACTTATTTACCCCATTTCACTCTCTAAGGAGTTGATTTTAGGAAAATCACGAATACTTGTTTTCCTATTTGTTTTTAGTACTTCTACGAAGTTTCAAGTCAAAATGTTTATTTAATATTGTTTTTCCATACAAATTGAAACCCCCATTTTACCCCTTTAGGGGTTGAATTTGAAAAATGTCCTTCCTTATTCCTTGTATACATCATAAAGGAAACTTCTGTGCAAAATTTAAGCTTTCTAGGTCCAAGGGTTTGGGCTGGGCGTTGATGAATCAGTGAGTCAGCTCTTTACTTTATATACAGGGTGAGTTTTTATCTAATGCTTAGCATGGGGATCTGGAAAAGTATTAGAGATAGAGAGACGGTTAAATAGAAAAGAATTGCAGTTTTACGAGATCAATTTAATAAGCTTTTTGTTTTTTGGAAAAAATGCAAGGCTAACTAGATGTTTAGCAAAAATGATTTTTATTTATTTTGTTCGGTGCTATAGCTCTGTTATTATTGACTTTAAAAAAAATGTGTAAAGGAAAAAGTTGTAGATAATTATGTGCTTAATAACACAGTCTAGCTCAATTTGTTATTTAAGCTATAATTTTTAAGTTATGACACAAACTTGTGTTTTTTTCTAATGAAAATTATAGTCGGCCATGACATTATAAGAAAGGCCATTTTTATAGATTCTAACGATATACCACTTGATATAGTTATTTTTATAATATAATAAATTATTATTTTCACTACGTTGAAATAATAGTTAGCAGTATGAGGCACAAATGGAATGAAACAAAGAAGTGGAGCTCAGCTGACTTAATAAAAGCTGAGCTTTTGGTGACTTTAAATTTTGATTGAAATTGTTAAGGTTTTTTTAATTATGTGCAAAATTATAAAATTTTGTTAAAGAAAGTACACTCGTGAAAAATATTAATTTTAGTTTTTTTGTGTAAGTTACAAATTGAACCCAATAAAATTTCAACAACTTCTATATTTTGTCTTAACCTCATATATTTTTAATTAATATCTCATATACGAGGTTTGGTCAATTAATACGGTGAATATAGGCACAGTTTCGGACATACCGAATCAAAAGTTGCTTGCTACAAAAACACTATCTAGCAATGAAACTGACAAAGTTTAGATATGCCACCACTTCATTTGTTTCATTTTTATTGCTGTCTTGCAAAGTTATTTATAGCACTTTTTCGAAAAAATGTATAGAGAACAACGCGTAAACATTAAGTTTTGTTTCAAACTTGGAAAAACTCCGACAGAAACAATGAAACGTTGAAAATAGTTAAGGAGAATCTGCAGTAACTCTTAAACTGTCTACAAGTGGTTTGACAGATTTCGAAGAGGTTTTGAATCTATCGACGATGAAGAAGGTCTGGACGCCCTACGACTGCTTGATCTGATAATCTCCACATCTCATTCGGGTCGGTACAAAAATGTTAACTAAAGATTTGAACATGAGACGGGTGAGTGCAAATTTGTTCTACACATTTTGACACGCGATCAACAATTTTTGTTGAATAAAAAATAACGTGTGCCCGCACCCGCCGTATTCGCCTGATTTGGCGCCTTGCGATTTCTGGATTTTCCAAAACTAAAAATCACCATGAAGGGACGACGATTTCAGTCAATAGAGGACATTAAGCGGCTACGACAGAGCACTTAAAAGCTCTCACAAAAAGTGATTTCCAAGAGTGTTTGAGAAATGGCATCATTGTTGGGGTAAGTATGGGGCAAGCCAAGGGAGAGTATTTTGGAGGGGATTAATATTATTTGTAATTAAATTATAGATTTCTATATATTCATTCATTCACCGTATTAATTGAACAAACCTCGTATTTCAGGTTTAAAATCTGGCAACCCTATGTATTAGTAATAATGATCTGCACCGAAATCTTGGATTAGCTGAAAGCACGAATCAAAATTTTACATCGCCACCCAAATGTCGACGCTCTCCAACTCCTCAACAACTGAAGAGGATAAAACCCTTCAAACTATAGACCGTCTGAAGGTGAGTTTGCACTGCTGCAAGCATAGGGCAATGTAAATCTTATAGAAGTTATTGACACTGTATTGCCAAGTCTGAGCGGCCGGCCAGCAGGTAAGTCCGTTTAGCATTACAAAGTACGCCGCAGGTAAATATTGCACGTTAATGACAGCGCCACTTATCGGAAGTATTTGTAATAAAATATTTTGTACAAACATTCTGAGTATGAGCCAAATCAGAATACCATATACCATTTTCGACCAATGGTTTAGCCATGATGAGTACATCCCTATGCACCATGTCCTTTATATATGTAGATATCAACATTATTTTTAAAAAATGTAAGAATCACTTACGAACATTCCTATTCCAAGGATCACCACTTTTGAAAATTTAAATGGACAATGGTCTTTCCAAACCAAATACCAGTTAAAAATGACCAAAGCCAGTAATGGTTGTTCATCAACATCGCTTACTTGACTGGGCGAATCTTTGTTGTCAATTTGGCAACTACATACCTGTTAGTTAAAAAGGAAAAGGCAGAATTTTAGCTAATATACTGAATTAACCAGCTTGATCATTATGCGTTAGCCGGGGGAATTAATGAATTGAATAACAAGTGCTGTGAGAACACGTTTTAATTTAATATATCGAGTGACTTATGACAGATCTAATTGGCTGTGACTTCATACAACCTAATGTAATACCAGCCAAGGTAAAAACATTTTTTTTGAGAATTTTTAATTGTTCACGGACTTATTTTATATATTTTATCTTACAGATTTTAATTGGTTATTGTACCAAGTAGACTGAAGAAGACACTAAGTGTCAAACTGTATTTCTACAAGAAAATGTTTAACCAATTCTGTCATTTCAAGATGGAATATTAAAAAGATCTTTAGCTGCAAAGATCCTTAACAATTTTAAAAATAACAATACCAGTTACCAGAGCCGGATTATAGATATGTGAGGCCAGGGCTAAATTTTTTAGAGGCCCCATTCCCATTTATGCATCGGGTACAAGGGATCTAAATAATAGAAACCGCACTAGATTATAACCTTCGAATCTTTTCGAGGCCCGAAATTCGGTGGCCCGGGCTGCAGCCCTTAGCCCCCCCCCCCTTAATCCGGCCCTGCAGTTACCTATGTATAGTATAATCAAAAATTGTTGTCATTTACTATGGCTAACGAATATTTCTAATTTATGACTGCAACTATAAGTCATTGAAAATCAAATGTCAAATTTGACATTTAAATAGAAACGTAGTTGCATTCATAAATTAGAAACTATTCCACAGCCATACTAGATAAAAATCATTTTGATCACATACTTTATTAATCGTATTAGTAATAATTATTTACACCGAAATCTTGTTATCCTTCAGTAACTAGTACGTAAGATAAGAAGATTAGCTGTAAAGCACAATTCAAGTTCACATCGCCACCCAAATATCGACTCTCTCCAACTCCTCGACACCGCAAGCTACACCGACAACTAATGAGGATAATACCCTTCGAACTGTAGACCGTCTCAAGGTGAATGTGCATTACTGCAAGCATGGGGCAATGTAAATCGTTGGAAGTAATTGATCCTGTATTGCACAGTAAGAGCGGCTAACCAACAGACGTAAGCAGTATTACGAATATCGCAGATTAGTAGGCACCGTCTCAAGGTGAATGTGCATTACTGCAAGCATGGGGCAATGTAAATCGTATGGAAGTAATTGATCCTGTATTGCCAAGTCTGAGCGGCTAACCAACACGTAGGTCAGTTTAGCATTACAAAGTTACGAAGCAGGTAAAATATTGCACGTTAACGAGAAGCTATTTGTATAGCAAAAGCAGAATTAGTTTATGGCCGACGGGTGTATAATTGTATATCTACTTCAAAACAACTTTTTGCAGAACTGTGAAATCGCTGCTTTCTATAAGACCCTGTACTGTAAACTCCCTTTGAGACGGTCTATAGTGTTAGTAGTGTAGTGCCTAAAGGGCAAACGAAGAAAACGATAGGACACCGTTGAATAAACTTATTTTAAACATTTTGCGTTTCTAAAATTCTAGAAAAAAGGGAATGTTTGGTCCAACTGAATCAGTTTTAAATGTCTCATATAAAAACAACTTCAGGCAATTATGGATTTATAATAGCGGTTCGCTAAAGCTTATATTACCTAGCGACGTCAATAATACAGCCAATCCAAATAAGGTTTTTTTATTTTAAAGTAACGTTATGCAACGTTTTTTTAACGTGGTTCATTGCAAAAACTCCCTATTCTCATTAACATACATTAACGAGTTGCTCACTATTTCTGAAACGCACGAAAATATCTAAAGAGCCAAGGGAATAAACAAGCAGTGCCAATTTTACACATATTGAGATGGTATGTTACCTATGGCAATTATAGTTCATTTATTATTATTAAATAAATGTTAATTAATTAAAAATCAAACATGAACAGAATTGGTACTTTATTAATCGCTACAGATAGAAATATGAGAATTAAACATTGATAGATTTATAAATCATAAAATCATATTCTTAATACAGACCAAAACTGATAACAAACACTAAACTCAGAACCCCAAAGAAGGTACCCTCAAACCCTAGGAAAGAATTAAACTAGAAGAACTATAAAATGCAGAAAAACTAGAGAAACATCATAGCAAAATAACAGGTTAGATTATTTCTTTGTGTCCATTCCCAGCGTATTATTTCCCGAATCGCAGTTATTTTTGAACACCAGAGTCGAGTTTATAGCATTCAAATGAGGTAAATTTAGACACAGACTACTCTATTATTCTGGCTAATCGCGGTCTAATCACGTCACGCTTTAATAGCTTCCAGCGACAAATCGCCGTGTTAGACGGGTGTTTATGTGTGTTATATTAACATTCAATTTCCCTTACTTTTGAAATGTGTCAAGGTGGTGGATGCAACTCACCCATGACCACAAAGCGGCAACGGGGTGCAAACAGTGCAGGTTCGAACATTCCTTGGCCCAGTGGCGGAGGCAGGCAGTTAAATGTAAAAGAACATAAACTTACTGACCTGTAAATCTCATCGATAATAATAATTGTACTCACCGGGGGTGGCCGCCCCCCAGGCCGCTCCGTACTCCTGGCAGTGGCATCACAATGGTGGGCCTTACATCCGTCAGCCTCAACCCTTTGGCACCTCATCGCCGCCTTCACTGGTTGTGTTAGCTGTCGGTACTTTTTGCTAATACTGCCCAATAGTAATCCACTAGATTTACTATTGTTACAACCCGTACAGAGTCGGTAATAACTACCGTAGTATACTGGTCTTTCACAGTACAGCAATTATTACCGAAAATCTTGCTATTGCTCTAACGGGGCTTATAATTTGGAACTCCATGCTTCCGGTGCGGAACCACATGCTTCCGCGAATCACTGGGCGGACTTCGTGCTCCAGATCCAGAATTCAACTCTTTGACTATCACATAGTCGACTAGCAAAACACGAATCTCTGACGTATACCGGACGCTTTAATTGCCAAAAAGTCTACCAAATGCCATTCAACTAGCTACAATAGTACGTACATTCTACTCTAGCTAAATTAATCCTCTACCTAATTATGCCTAGCTACGCTCGCCGCTTCGCCTCGCATTATGCAACTTATCACCTTATAATTAATTATTGGTTCGCATATAATTGCTTACGCCAAGAAATAATTACGCAAAACAGACCACTTTCACTCACACGTCGCGCCGCTGTCGCACCCCCAAACGTTCTGTCTTGTTTTTAATTCCATTGCTAACCGAGCCCCCTTCGACATGGTGTATTAGTTGCACATGTTCTCCGGGTCCCTGAAACAACGGACCGCGAGCCCAATACATTCGTCAAGATTATATTACATTCCAGGGCTCAAAACATGCCAGAAATGGCAAACGTACTAATTAAAACTTAAAAATAATGCGCTCTAAAACCGTCAAACATTTCATCCCTAACATTCGGCCAACCTGCATTCATTCGCGTCCTCGCGATATGGTGCTACTGGATCTCCAGTCTCCACACGTAGAGAGACCATCCATTTTATTTTCACTCTCTGAGACGCTACCTATTGGTACACATGATTTCATGTGATCCACCAAGACGACATTGACCTATTTGGCTTCTTTGCTTCTACTTGCATCCACTGCTTAAACGGAGACTTCAACTTTCGAATAGTACCATCTCCAAGGATGTTCTTGTTTATCAATAACAAGTCTTTGACTTAGTATTTCTTCGCATCTTTATCTTTACGTTGCCTTGCGCAGTTTGTTTTTGCTGATCGTTCTCTCATTGTTCTGCTATTAGTCAAACAGATTTCAGTTATAGAACATCAGTTATTGATTCCGTGGGGTTTGTAACTGCAGCGTTTGATAGAAATTGCCGTAAACGCATTGAGGTGCGTCACTACCTTGATTCTGCTCCCAACAGATACTCTTAAAATTTCTGTATGGTTTTCACAACAGCCAACGGGGAGAGTTCGTACGGGTAACAATTTCTCTTTGCAAAGCTGGTAGTAGGCTACAGGATATGGCTTCCCATTTTGCATCTTTAACAGAATTCCAGCGAGACGTTTTGCACTTGTCTCAATATGTAGTTCTGTCTGGAATGTAGGGTTGTGCAATCTAAGCACAAACTTGTGCTACAATACTTTCTTTAGGTGTTGTGATGCTGAATCTCCTGCATAGTTCAACGTCCACGCAATTAGGCCTATAAGTTGATGAACTTGATGAGCATCCATTATAGTTGCAAAAGCGCTGACTGCTTCTGTTTTGATGTAACCCGGTCGTATTCCCATGCGGAAACTTGAAACCATAAGTTAGTGGCTGATTGTTGATGTTAGAAAACAACACTTCCACTTCTCAAGATTCAACGTGAGGCATTCGTCTCTGAGCACACTATTTCTAAATGTTCCATGTTTCGGGAATCCGCCTTGCTGTGATAAGGTTGTCATTGCGATAAACTGCAGCTACCTCTCGTGCAGGAGCCAAAACTTTGCTGATTAATCCTTGAAACAGAGATGCGCCTTTGAAGGACTAAGAAGCAACCGCTTGTAATCGTAATGACCATCTGGTGATACGACAGCTGCCACTGATTTTGGAAGATTTCTCGATTGGTATTTAGTGATAAACATTCGTTAGGTCTAAGCTGGTGGGGTAAACATAACTCAAACGATAGATTTGATCATTTACTCTCTGTAATGGGCTATGACCAGTGGCGTAACTATCATATGTGCAGGGGGTGCGAAGAACCTCCGCGCCGACTCTATATAGGCGCCGCGGTAGCGGAGTTTGTAGTGAAAATAAAAGTTTTCCTAGAATAGTGGTTCAAAGCGACAACAGACTATAATACGTGAGCGCCACTGGGCTCTCTTGGGTGCGCAATCTTTTCTCCTTTTGAGTAGATTAGAAGTTCAAGCTCTAGTGTGTGTTTGTGATTCTTATATTTTATAGTGCATAGTGCATAGTAACATACTATAAATTCAAAGTTTTAAACCGCAAATTTCTGACGATTGCCTCAGATACAGAGGTCATAGAGAGTGCCAAATTACTTCAAACTACGTATGAAACTGATCTCGATGACGGCTTACTAAAGCAAATTGTGCAATTTCGATCTTCGTACACAATTAGTATTAAATCTTGCTTATCAGTGAAGGAAGTGGGAGAAAAATGTCTGTCGAATCACACATCATTGGCTAGCTTTCCAGATTTGTATACAGCTTATATCCTATTTTTTACATCCCGTCACAGCCTCCACTGAGAAATCTTTTTCTAAATTAAAAATTATTAAAAACTTTTTGTTAAGTAAGATGAAACAGAGGACGCCCGCGAAAAACGTGGAGGGGAACTGTAAAACAAGAGACAGGAAAAAACTATAGTACAACTGAGCCAAATAGCAAAGGAAAATGACAACTGGAGAGAATATACGAATACCCCATGTCCCAATAGGGAATAATGGGATTATTATTATTATGTTATATTTAATAAAAGATTGAAACATCTAAATGTGTTTTATCTTGCAGTAAGTAACCTTTCATGTTAAGCCCAAAAATACCCCCCCCCCCTCTTTTTTCTGATACTTCTTGTCTACAGCGGCTATAATTTATTCTTGCACACCGGCGCCAAACCGTCTTGTTACGCCACTGGCTATGACCTTTGACAGTGAGCCGATTCAGCTTTCGATAATTACTACACCTTTTGTCTCCCCAATTGATCTTCTTAACCAATAATATTTAATAAGCATACGCTGATTGGTATTCACGGATAATATAATTTTCGAGTAACTTGCTAATAATTACTCTAGCTCTCTCCGTCTGACAAACTTTTTCGAATCTTCAAATTACTTTGGATTCGTGTTACCATCATGTAGATATACTGCTGTATTTTGCTTCGTTGCTCATTGAGAGGGATAACGGTATGAAGAGTAAGTTCCATTACATCGCTAAACAGGTTGTTCTGAATATCCAACACACAAGGGGTTGTCTTTTTGAACATACCCTTGCTGATGGCAACGGAAACACTAGAGTGTATCTTATGGTGCTCTTGGACTAAACGAATTTCTTGTAAGAACATCTTCTTTTGGGGAAATAACGATGATGTTCGAGCATTAGACTGCAGGTTGTTAAGTGTTTAAAAAGATTCACTGGTTCAGCGAAATATTCTGCTCGCGCGGCTACTTGAATATGGCTTTCCAAATACCAGCGAGGATGCACTATGCTGCAGTGTTACCAGTCAAGATTTCACATTTGTTAATTACTTCTAATTTGTCGTGATATTAGCGCACACAACCTTCATTCAATCTCTCCTTGGACTTTAACCTTTTTTTTGTTGTTGTTGCTGTGTTAACAAATATCTGTGGCGATAGGATACTTTAGTTAATTTTTCTTCTACTGGCACCAGCTAATATTAATACTTGGCAAACCATCGTACTGAGTTTTTGCAATACCCTTTAGACCGGCAATCGTGTGATTAGCCATTGTTTAAATTTTGTCCATTGATACCTTCGCCTGAGCTTTTCTATTTGTTTACGCCAGCGATCGACAGCGATTCTATCGTATTCCGAACGCAATTTAGCAACAGCTTAAGTTCCAGAAGGTTGTGGCGGTTTAGCAACACGGGTTAAAACACTGATAATTCAATAAGTTGAGTGAGGTTATTAAACAATCTCTTTGAGTTCCGATTTCTACGAGCTGGCGTTAGACAACTCGATCAGGTATGGGAATTGATAGTCGCTCATCTTCAGACGATTATGCAGACAAAGCTCGTATGATACATCGTCCTCTAGTATGACCAACCAATGCAGCTGTATACGTCATAATAAAACCTTCAATGGTATTATTATTTGATAAAATAAAATAAAATGCTTTATTAGTTAGAGGCTCTATATTTTTTTTATGTTACGAGATGATAGTACTTACGAAGGTCTTGTAGCCCCGCAATACTCGCAAATATGGCAACAACTCAATAACAAAGCTATCCAGCATTTAATGCACCAATATCAACAATAACACAGCATCTAATTCAGCTGCATAATCAAACCACTGACGATCTTCACTACCAGACTAGTAACAATAATGTCTATTACGGACCTTACCCCTTTCTAGTGATCCACATGATTACAAATAACCCTTCAAATCAGTGCTTGCATTTCAATAAACCCTGCCTAGTATCAGGTTTCAAATAGGCCAAGTCACATGTGCAGCGATAGGTACCTGCTCAAGAAAGAGAGGTTTACCCGGGCGACCGACTCTTGAAATCACTTTCGGTTCGGGTTTTATGGATTCTTAAAAATAATTAGAATGCAATATATTTTTCAGCTGTTGATTTATTCAAGGGCCCATAATCATGAAATAATTGAGATGCTGTAGTATTTACAAACCCGGATAAAAGGGGTACAAAGTAAATACTACAACCGCTTGATTGTTCTAATCGCAATTGTTCTATTATAGATTCTGTTATTGTAATTGAATTAATTGCCAGTTACAGTGGCGTAACGGTTCATGAACTAACTTCAATTAAACTGGCCTCATTATAATAAGAATTAAATAATTGGTATTCAATTATTCATTTAAGACACATTGTATTTAGGTAATTATTCCTAAAACCTCTGGGGGTGTGATCCATATCCCACATCACCCCCCATAATTATGCCACTGGTCACTGGTTATACTTTACATCTGCTAATGATTACCAAATTTATCAACCGTTGAGATAAATTCGAACAAGCTGAACGAATTTGCAAGATAAATTCACACAAGCTGAACGAACTTACTTTATAGTAACACAGTAGCTACCTATATAGTACCAGTGATTTTGTAGATTATTTTCAGTTCCGACATTATTAATTTCTTGTTGACGAATTCGAGTTATTAAATGTTTTTACAGTGTAAACACATATTTGCCTGTAACATTATCAACACTGACGGTAAATAAAATTAGTCAACAACTCTCGCAGGATTTAGAAATGTACAAGACGTTTCTGCCAGGTTTTGAGCACCCTTTGACACAGAGATGCCATTCACCTGTTACCAGGCGGTTGGACTTACATATGATTACGCAATTTTATTTAAGTAGCGACCTGTTACGTAGCACATCCGTAAACACCACAAGCAAGTACTCCAAGCACACAAATATACGCAAATGCGAATTATTAATTTCTTATAATTATCTAAATCGCTCAATATCGATATTACACACACCACATTTTCGCTGCACTGTTTGCTATATCCCACTTCTGATTGTTAGACGGGTGTTTATGTGTGTTATATTAAAATTCAATTTCCCTTACTTTTGAAATGTGTCAAGGTGGTGGATGCAACTCACCCATGACCACAAAGCGGCAACGGGGTGCAAACAGTGCAGGTTCGAACATTCCTTGGCCCAGTGGCGGAGGCAGGCAGTTAAATGTAAAAGAACATAAACTTACTGACCTGTAAATCTCATAGATAATAATAATTGTACTCACCGGGGGTGGCCGCCCCCCCAGGCCGCTCCATACTCCTGGCAGTGGCATCACAATGGTAGGCCTTACATCCGTCAGCCTCAACCCTTTGGCACCTCATCGACTCCTTCACTGGTTGAGTTAGCTGTCGGTACTTTTCGCTAATACTGCCCAATAGTAATCCACTAGATTAACTATTGTTACAACCCGTACAGAGTCGGTAATAACTACCGTAGTATACTGGTCTTTCACAGTACAGCAATTACCGTAAATCTTGCTATTGTTCTAACGGGGCTTATAATTTGGAACTCCATGCTTCCGATGCGGAACGACATGCTTCCGCGAATCACTGGGCGGACTTCGTGCTCCAGCTCCAGCATTCAACTCTTTGACTATCACATAGTCGACTAGCAAAGCAAGAACCTCTGACGTATACCGGACGCTGTAATTGCCAAAAAGTCTACCAAATGCCATTCAACTAGCTACAATAGTACGTACATTCTACTCTAGCTAAATTAATCCTCTACCTAATTACGCCTAGCTACGTTTGTCGCTTCGCCTCGCATTATGCAACTTATCACCTTATAATTAATTATTGGTTCGCATATAATCGCTTACGCCAAGAAATAATTATGCAAAACAGACCACTTTCACTCACACGTCGCGCCGCTGTCGCACCACCAAACGTTCTGTCTTGTTTTTAATTCCATTGCTAACCGAGCCCCCTTCGACATGGTGCATTAGTTGCACATGTTCTCCGGGTCCATGAAACAACGGACCGCGAGCCCAATACATTCGTCAAGATTATATTATATTCCAGGGCTCAAAACACGCCAGAAATGGCAAACGTACTAATTAAAACTTAAAAATAAAGCGCTCTAAAACCGTCAAACATTTCATCCCTAACAGCCGAGAGTCGAAATCAAGTCGTAGATCGTCGAGAAATTTTCCGTGGGCGGCCTCTCGTTCCTTGTGCAGGTGTTATCGCGTAAGTTACATTGTAATAAGACAGTCCCCTATTATTTAAAGTGCAAGCTTGTAACCTTGTATGCACGCGATTTCCTGCCACGTGCATGCTTGGAAGATAGGCGTATCTTAGTAGATTAGAAATGCCATATAAGTTAATAGTATGATATTTTATCTTTAGTTCTATACGTAGCAGCAAGTTTAGTTCTATGCATAACAGCAGGTACTTGACTTGCGTTAGATGTAAGAAATTGTCTAACTGTGTATTTGAGCTCTAACTATTCCTTACCCCGCGGAGCCGCAGTATTTACATCTATATGAATCCATTATTATTACAAAAGTTTACCAGATTAAAAATAGAATTACATTTATCTTTGAAATACCCCTTACTTCCAAAACCAGCAATTATCAAATGATACAATTAATACCATTTCCAATTTTTATTTAAAACTATCAATTCCATATGATCATTCCTACCTATAATTCTTTATTATTCAATGTTAAAAATAGTATTCCTGTCGAAATTAGTCACTGGAAACTTTTAACCCTATATACCTATTTTTGTAATCAAAATAATTATTTTGAAATCCCTGGACGTTAAATGTAAGTAGAATGGGGCTACCTATCCCCCACCACTTTTAATTGATTCGCAGATTCTCGGTTTAATTCGCGGATTTATTCACGGATTTCGCGGTTTTAATTTTAATTCGCGGATTGACCCAATTAATTTCGCGGTTTGATCTAATTCGACGGTTTGATCTAGTTAATTTTCACATGTGCTACTGATTAAATTACGCATTAGCCTCTGATTAAATTACGCGGCGGCCATTTTTTAATTTGCTTCCGGAATTACGCGGCGGCCATTCTATTTTCGCGCGAATATTTGAATTTGAAATTTTTCATTTTTTTTTCTAAGTTTCAATTTTTGAATTTAAACTTCCCGGGTGTCGGCCATCTTGGTTTTCTGCTTGCGCGCTTCTCGCGGTTGTCGTTTTAATTTTAATTTTTGCGGAAATATTTGAATTTCAAATTGATAAGTCTGTCTCTCTCTGGTACTCATGGGGCTGTCGTCTTTACCAGTTCGTCTAATAATTATACCTTTGCTAATAATTTACCACCAGCTAGTAACACTTATTCCTTCATTAAGACATGGAAGAAAGTTCGCTAGATTACTTAAAGGCACAGATGTGATTTTTGCTCTTTCCAAGGGAGCTATATATCATTTCGTATTTGTAGTCGAGTATGACGCAAGTAATGGAGAATGTTTTTACGATTTCGCAAAGAAATCAATACGGAAGGCTTTACTAACTAAATTTATAAAATGCCCCAAAACCTTAGGAATTGTTCAAAAGTTCAGGGGGTATTTCTATTTGTTGAGAGACGAGGTGACTTTTGAAGATTCTTTGAACATGCTGGAACCTGTATCTTCTCATACAGGGGATATAACTTTAGATGACTTAACAAAGATACTGAGTGATTACAGCGATTCTCCTCTGCCAGTAGGCAACAAAGCCTTATGGGAGGTGTTAATTGGTACACAGCCGATCAGCTACGGAAACGCAGGCCAAGATAGCTCCACAAAATCATATCCGGTGGTCTTTAGGGGACACCACACTTTGGGGGACGCAATGCACATCTTTAAAAGCGTCATTGCAATGTTTACCGATGATGAGGAAGGCGCAGGTGAAGTTAATTTAAGGTTACAAGAAATGCCATTGTATACTAAGAGAATCGACATATGGACAAACAAGGTGACGCAGTTTATCAAGAAGCTGCGTATTATTTCACTAGTGCCTGCACAGCTTGTTTTCAATTCTGTGCTGCAAAAAACCAAGCCAAATTTATTACATGAACCTCGACTGACAACTAGAAAACATATTTGCGCCGTTGTTGACGAATCTCAGCAGTATCTGCCAGCAATGAAGAGAATTAGACGAAAATTTTCGGGCTCTTCATTCGAAGATATACTCTTAGCTGTCTTTAGTGTTAGCTTGAGCGACTACTGTAGAGAGGTATGTACAGTCTATGTAGAACTTAATATAAAATATAATTTTACTGTTTTTATTCTTACTGTACCATTTTACACCTTTATTTAGTATCAATGCAATTTATTCGATACCCAGTTTTTGGATTTTTGGAAACCGTTTGTTGCTGTCAAAGCTGCAAAGCTCAAATATCATAATATTAAGAATTTTATCTTAACAGAGCTTTCTTCTGTATTATTTTTATTTGTAAAGCGCAATGCAGTTCTCGTTTTTTGCAGCTAAGTAAGCATTTCCAAAGATTTAGAAATAAGATAAGGTTCTACTCCACGGGTTGAGCACTTTTATGGCGGGACCTCCACTTCTTCACAGGCATTCAAAACCATAGTGGGGCCCTAAAAAATAACAAAAGCATTTTGCCCGTGCCGACTGATTTGACTTTCGCAAACAAACGGATGTTCCTCCAGTTTAAGACCCTGCCCATTCCACTGGTAGTTAGCAGTGGCAACTTTTTAAGTCTGTTGCAGACAGTAACTGGGTCTTAACCTATAACATAGTATACTGTATTATCCATTATTCCGTTAACTCTTCCATAACTCGCATGATACTACTTACAGGAACGAGTCTAAAGAAGTAGAGTACGAGTACTACTGTTACAATTTCGGCTGAGTTGTTTGCCAATTGTATTTTTCTTCCAATTAAAATTTAAAAGTATTCCTTCGATTCCTACAACGTGTATTATGTTTTAGCAATCGCAAAAAATACCTGAATACCTGGTGGCTGAAGTCGTGTCGGTACCCGAATTACCTAGACTAGCTGATCAAGGATTACATAAAATACGGAAAGAAGGCGTCAGTTGCAAAAATCTTCTTTCTGGCTATTTGCGAAAGATTCCTACCGGAGTCTCTTGTTCAGGAAATACACAAAGCGTTGTGGATGCGTTAAAGTTTCTTAAGAGGGAAAGATTTCTTCTCAAGGAATGTGCTGAGCGAGAGGTGAGTATTATGCTTTCATGGATCGCCAGCGTGGCCGAGCGGTGGGGAGCTCAGGCTGCGGTGCCACGATACGGGGTTCAATTTCCACGTGTGGCAACTGACGGGCGGCCCACCCAGTCGCTTTAAAAATTGGGTACCAAAACCACAGTTGTGGAAGTAGGAAAAGTAAAAGGCAGTCGTCGAAGGCGTGATGCTAACCACATCACCCAGTACGCCGTCAGTGGTGTGCCAGATTCACTGGGTTTCGGAAAAAGATTTTTCGGCGACCCTCACTTGCCGTGTCTCAGGCCATATTCCTACGTGTGGAATGAAGTGCCCCGAACTTTACTTTTTTTTAATGTAATTTGTGCAAAATATTAGTAATAATTCTTGAAGGTATACAATTGGTTTGTGGATGCAGTACTTCCAATTCTTCCCTATCCAGCTATTGAGATGATGGTTAAGGAAACGTTATACTCTGCAATAGGGGTTACGAATATGATCGGTATGCCGAACATTACCGTATTTGGCAAATACAAAGTCAAGGATATGGTTGGTTTTGCTGCTAATAAAGGATATGCAGGTATGTTAGAAACACTTCTGTGTATTTTGTTGTAGAAAAAAATTAGCAACTACTTTTATTTATTTGTTTGTGTTAACTTTCTAAAAACATTTTCTATTTCGGTCTGTTTACAATATATTTCTTTTCTTTTACAAATTTTTCTACAAACTCCTTATTTCGCAGCTTCTGTACAGCTCATTGTTAGTTTTTTAGTTAACTCATGAATTAACAGTCAGAACAATTTAATTATAAGATTTATATAATATTTATTAGATATATTACATATAAGTTCTATGATCTGATCTGATGGTCAGTGGCCTAAAGGGGCATGTCTACCTGCGTTACTCTGGAAACATTAATGGTTGCTTGTCAAGTCTTGAAGAATTTTTCTAACACGTTTTAAAGCTGGTGTTTCCATTTGGGTTTCGATATAGGGGTTTGGGTGCATTGATCAACTTCTTCTTTTACGAAAAATTCATTTATGTCAGTAGGAAGGGTTTGGTTCGATACTTACAATGGTGCATCTATTATTTGTCGTAGAACTTTATACCGGAATATTTGTGTTATATTTAAATTGGGCATACTACAACATCCCTTTAACTCTAGACCGTATGCTGAAATGTTTAAGTATGATTTTATAAATCAGGACTTGGTTTTCAAGCGAAATGAGAGTTTGTACTTTTATAAATGGTAATGCATATTATGGTAGTTCAAATAAGACCGTATCAGTAATGAAGCATTAGCCAGACGTTTTTCTTGTTTAGGTATTTTATTTTTTCCTCTATTTCTTTATTTGCAAAATTAAGAATGGACAGGGATAATTAATTGGAGCATTGCATCTAGGAATTCATCGATTTCTCCATTTGGTTTAATTGTATGTGATTGAAAAAATTTGAGCAAGATGTTGAGCGAACACTTCAGCTTCATACCTATCAAATCGAAGTTGGTATGGTTGCCATGCTTTAAATAATAACATCCAGAGCATTCGGAAATGACAATACGTTGTAGATAACAACTTTTTATTTATTCTTTAACAAATTTTAATAATCTTGACATACATGCATACACAAATACATATAGTGCGCAATAAAACAACTAGCGTGTTAACAATTAAACGTGCTTTGTTATTTAAATAGGGCTTAGCGAATAATAGTGTATTACACTACAAGTTATGAAAGTGCTGCATTATTCAACGAGCTAGACATTTTCAACACGATCGTTAGCGAGTATGCGACGTTTCAAAACTTTTGTAGCTCTCAAGATTATGTGGTCTTTATTAGATAGACGTATCTGTGGATCGTTTCGTTTCTGATCTCTCTAAAATTGGATTTTAATGTATTAAAATTATTTAGCGAGCCGATTGTAGCTGCATAGCTCTCTCTTCTATCTTCAACGTTTCTGGGGCGTTCGCTGCTATCATGCATTTGCCTCTCCTTCTTAGGGCTCTATTTGATACTCTTGGTTTAGATTTTGAGTATCCTGGCCTCTGCTCAGGAGAAATAAAGCTTCCTGAAACACTTGCTTTAGATAAAGGGGTTTCGGCCAAGTTAAGTGTTTGAGCCTGCAAGATACTGTTGACTATGCATGCTTGGAAACTGCACCGCCATTTTCTTCAAAACCATCAACCTTAATAAAAATAGAAAATTAACCCTAAACTTGCCACAACTATATTGATTTTATCTCAGTAAAACCTTTGAAAAAAGTTTTATATTAGCAGCCTAAATTGAAAATATTTAAAGCTGAAAAAGCTTACTTTTGTTTCCCATAAAACACACATCATGCACTACTGACAAACTTTCAACTGCAACTGAAATGTGTAACCAGAAATCTATACTTACTTCAAAATACGACATCTGTATAGAACTGAGTGAACTTAAAACAATCTTTCCCCTTAGTTATCAAATTATTGCGTTTTTGGCACAGATATTCGGTTCATATTTGAACAATTGCTAATAGAACTTTATACAATTTTCCCTGCTTAATTTAACTATTTATTTTTTAGGTATTACACTCTGCAGCTTTACATACAACAACATATGGAAGCCCTCAATCATCATAGATAAAGCTATTATTTCAAAAGAAGAAGATGTTCGAACTATATTGAACGGAATGTGTAACTACATTCTCATGTTGGACAGTGATTCCTGAAACTTTTATGGTGATAAAATTGTTCTAACATTCGTACTATTGATCAAAACTGCTATCTAATACGTGTGAAACCAATTTTTGAATTTGTTGCATCTGTAGTTGGTTATGAAAATGTTTATACGTTTGTTAATAATTAGCAAGTAACTAATAGTACTTACTAAAAAAAATTAACTAGTTTATAACGAATTACAAACTTCAAAAATATTACACGTTTTATTATTACCTACAAGTTAAACCCGAACCACGTATTCTTTCTAGATAAGTGTCCAACAACAGATTTGCTTTGGGGCCGGCTAGCTAACTGTGAACACGCCGTGTGGTTCTTTACAAAAGCTTACATTCATTAAATGACACCAAATGAGCGCCAATGAATCTTTATACAACAAATGTGCTCAGATAGAAACGAGAACTCATCAACTCATATCTTCCCCAACATCACAATAATCTGAAATGCAATAAATATCTAAACTATGTCATAACTCAGTTTGCAGTAACGAATATATAACAGTCAAGTATATAAATGGAGTCTTGATCCAAATGACATGAACAAAACTTGAAATCAAGAACATAACTACGTGGATTACATACTCCTTGGGCAGATTACTGGCTCCCATGTATATTACTATCTCCTTGGCGACAACATAAGTCCACGTCGAAATAGGTCGAATCCGCTTTTTGAAAGAGAGTTGCTGGAAGCCTGACGCCACAAATTCCAGCACTATAGAGATCAGGCAGCAAACCCGGACAATGGCAGTTTACGGAAGCAGTAAACTGGGGCATGACAGCACGTACACGATATGGGACGACAACACTACGGAATTAAAGCAGCTCATTGCTGGATCAGTTATCGCCTCTATTTCACAGTTCCTTCTCATCTTTGTCGAAAATAGACAGCATTTGGGTTCTGTACGTAGGTCGGCGTAGGACCTTCATGTTTTTGCTCTTTTCGATTACTTCTAATATTTGGTTTTCTTTTCTTTTCCTGCTGTGTTTTATAATTCTGTGTATTAAATTGGTTTAATTCCACATATTCGATTGTGCCTCCTTTGTCGTTACTTAGTCATTCTCTACGTTGTTTGAGCATTTTCCTTGCTACTTCTGAAATTATGTTCTACTTTTTGCTACGGGGTTTTATCTTCTGAACTGCTTTTTGTATTGTGTCTGTGATTACGTCTTTTATATTTTCTATGTTCATGTTTGGAACAAATTTTAGATGTAACCTTTTTTTTTATTTTACATTAGTATTCGTTCTTTTTCTCAATTAGTGCTTCGTTATTTATTTTTATTTTGTGTTTCCTTGCTTTTTCGTTTTGTATTTTTTTTTCCGGTACTTCTAATTTAGCCCGTGCTATTCTGTGGTTGATTCCTACGCAGATTTTATTCATAACTGTTAACTTCAAATCATTTTCAATTTTGTTGATTGGCTTGTATTGGATAGTAAATAACCAGTGCATTTTTGTTGGCCAAAGTATTTAAGTATTCTCTACTGTTTAATTATTTTTGTAATTTTACTTTTGGCTACACTAGATGTACAACTTTGTTCTCCAAAAATAATAAAATAGTGGAAACTCAATCGAAAATGTTATTTGTTTAACTGAGTGACAGCTCCGATTATAAAAATAGTTAAAAATAGTATTAAAAGTTCGACGACGTTATGCAGTTCTACGCAAATGCAGTAAGCAAGTACATGTATAAATAAATCTTAGTGCATACAACGATTGGAGTTTAGGGTACTGCCTGAAAAATTAAATAAAGCGAATGAGCATATCTTTGTTAACTATAATTACAAGATATTACCTAAAAAACAAGGTTTACCCTAATTATGCTACAACAGCCCTGTAACAAGAACAGGCCAGCTAAACTCAGTGGGAGCGACGATTCGATTCGAAATAATGTAGATTAGAGCGAGATGTTGTTATAATGGTTGGTAAATGTAAACAAAACGAAGGAGGAGAGATGAGCGCCACGGACTTTATTAGGGAAGAAATAAAAGACTACTCACCTTATTTCTTGTAGCGCTAGAATACCAAATTTATATTTTATCCATTTCTTTTGCTATTTCTTGTATTTTACCTATTGCAAACGTTGTGTTTACGTTCCACGTTCCGATCTTTATTATGTTTTCTCTATCTCTCTTACTTCTTATTGTAAGTAGTTTAATCTTCTTTCTTTTTTTGATTTCCTCCTTTGTATTTCCGTTTTCATAAAGCATTTCACTGCTTTTTTTTGTCTGTGTGTCCGTCCTTTGATTGCCTCATTAGTTTTTTGGAATGTTACTTCTTATTAAGCTTGCTCCTTATATGTCGGACCCTTCGAATTTAATTCCAATCACTTCTTACGATGTCCTACTAGTGTTGTTGTTTTTCTGCCTTTTTCTTTCTGATCTACTTTCGTAATTGCAAGTTGCACTCCGCATTCTTCTTTGGTGAGGTCGCTGTCGATGTAGATGTTGTTTGTTAGCTTCTTTTGTTTTAGAATTTCCCACCCTGGATATGGGTTTTCCACTAAAAGGTTTCTAAAAAGATGCTGATACCTGTATTTCAATCCAAAGTAAAAACCCTGCAATGAAATGTTTTACACAATATTTGCTAAATGGCCGCCTCTGTTTTTGTGACAAATGATCATCCTTCTGAGATATTTTTTCATCACGTTTTCGCATAATTGTGGCGCTATTTCACCAACAGTTCAAACATTGTCTTGGTGGGCTTGAATTGTTTGTAGATTATTGGCATAAACTTTGTTCTTTACGTAGCCCCAAAAGAAAAAATTAAGCAGTGTCAAATTGCACAATTTAGACCTCCAGTTGGTGGCTTTGAAATAATATATTTTAATTAAATTCTTGCGATTTCTATTCCTTGTTGCAGCGTATATCGTTTCATTTTTTAATTAGTATAGCTTGTAATTACCGGCTGTCAAGAAATCACACCTCTATGTTTGACAGTTAAGAATTCCGCGCAATTTAAAATTAAACCTCTCATTGGAAAATCCTATACTTTTCATTCATCTCTACCAAAGCAAATCTCAGTGTTTGAACCATTGCCACAACTTAATATTTCATTCAAATACGTATTTCAATTTCGTTAAACTATAATTTCAGCAAATCTGTTGTTGGACACTTATCTAGAAAGAATACGTGGTACGGGTTTAACTTGTAGGTAATAATAAAACGTGTAATATTTTTGAATTTTGTAATTCGTTATAAACTAGTTAATTTTTTTATTAGTAAGTACTATTAGTTACTTTCTAATTATAGATATAAGAGTATTTTTAAACAAACGTATAAACATTTTCATAACCAACTACAGATGCAACAAATTCAAAAATTGGTTTCACAAGTATTAGATAGCAGTTTTGATCAATAGTACGAATGTTAGAACAATTTTATCACCATAAAAGTTTCAGGAATCACTGTCCAACATGAGAATGTAGTTACACATTCCGTTTAATATAGTTCGAACATCTTCTTCTTTTGAAATAATAGCTTTATCTATGATGAGTGAGGGCTTCCATATGTTGTTGTATGTAAAGCTGCAGAGTGTAATACCTAAAAAATAAATAGTTAAATTAAGCAGGGAAAATTGTATAAAGTTCTATTAACAATTGTTCAAATATGAACCGAATATCTGTGCCAAAAACGCAATAATTTTGAAGTAAGTATAGATTTCTGGTTACACATTTCAGTTGCAGTTGAAAGTTTGTCAGTAGTGCATGATGTGTGTTTTATGGGAAACAAAAGTAAGCTTTTTCAGCTTTAAATATTCTCAATTTAGGCTGCTAATATAAAACTTTTTTCAAAGGTTTCACTGAGATAAAGTCAATATAGTTGTGGCAAGTTTAGGGTTAATTTTCTATTTTTATTAAGGTTGATAGTTTTGAAGAAAATGGCGGTCCAGTTTCCAAGCATGCATAGTCAACAGTATCTTGCAGGCTCAAACACTTAACTTGGCCGAAACCCCTTTATCTAAAGCAAGTGTTTCAGGAAGCTTTATATCTCCTGAGCAGAGGCGAGGATACTCAAAATCTAAACCAAGAGTATCAAATAGAGGCCTAAGAAGGAGAGGCAAATGCATGATAACAGCAAACGCCCCAGAAACGTTGAAGATAGAAGAGAGAGCTATGCAGCTACAATCGGCTCGCTAAATAATTTTTATACATTAAAATCCAATTTTAGAGAGATCAGAAACGAAACGATCCAGAGATACGTCTATCTAATAAAGACCACACAATCTTGAGAGCTACCAAAGTTTTGAAACGTCCCATACTCACAGTTTTCCCATTTCGAAAACCTGATAGCAGGATCTTGCAGATATATTACGAGATGTGCATCCTCGGCAAGAAGGCCATAATGCAATTATCTGGCGCAGAAACCGGACACAATGACCAGTAGCAGTCTCTCTAAAAGGAGTTTCAGCCAGTCAAGAAGAAGCAATATGTTAACCACACTGACGCAATGAAGAGATCTGATATAAGGACAGACAGGACAAGCAGCAAGATATTCGTATGCATATCGTAACGGCATTGCGTTCGAGCATTCCGCGTCTATTATCCGCCTAGCCCATTTCAACCTTTCGAATCCAGGTCAGTAACTACGTTCTTTCGACTTCACCTATGAAAATGACTTTTCCATCACTCAATTTAGAAAAAGAAAGTAGGCAATAGCACAACTCAGTGATAAAAGTAATTACTTTCATTACTAGTGACGAAAGTAAAAATCCGTTTTTAAGGCAAGTTAATAACAATGCCATTAAGAGGAAATTCAACGTTGTAAAAAGTAATATATTACACAACTTGTTATAAAAGTGTCATTGTTCAACTCGAAAACACTTTCAGCACTCGCTAACGATCGTGTTGAAAATGTCTAGCTCGTTGAATAATGCAGCACTTTCATAACTTGTAGCGTAATACACTATTATTCGCTAAGCCCTATTTAAATAACAAAGCACGTTTAACTGTTAACACGCTAGTTGTTTTATTGCGCACTATATGTATTTGTGTATGCATGTATGTCAAGATTATTAAATTTTGTTAAAGAATAAATAAAGAGTTGTTATCTACAACGTATTGTCATTTCCGAATGCTCTGGATGTTATTATTTAAAGCATAGTAACCATACCAACTTCGATTTGATAGGTATGAAGCTGAAGTGTTCGCTCAACATCTTGCTCAAATTTTTTCAATCACATACAATTAAACCAAATGGAGAAATCGATGAATTCCTAGATGCAATGCTCCAATTAATTATCCCTGTCCATTCTTAATTTTGCAAATAAAGAAATAGAGGAAAAAATAAAATACCTAAACAAGAAAAACGTCTGGCTAATGCTTCATTACTGATACGGTCTTATTTGAACTACCATAATATGCATTACCATTTATAAAGGTACAAACTCCCATTTCGCTTGAAAACAAAGTCCTGATTTATAAAATCATACTTAAACATTTCAGCATACGGTCTAGAGTTAAAGGGATGTTATAGTATGCCCAATTTAAATAACACAAATATTCCGATATAAAGTTCTACGACAAATAATAGATGCACCATTGTAAGTATCGAACCAAACCCTTCCTACTGACATAAATAATTTTTTCGTAAAAGAAGAAGTTCATCAATGCACCCAAACCCCTATATCGAAACCCAAATGGAAACACCAGCTTTAAAACGTGTTAGAAAAATGCTTCTAGACTTGACAAGCAACCATTAATGTTTCCAGGGTAACGCAGGTAGACATGCCCCTTTAGGCCGCTGACCATAGAACTTATATGTAATATATCTAATAAATATTATATGAATCTTATAATTAAATTGTTCTGATTGTTAATTTATGAGTTAACTAAAAAACTAACAATGAGCTGTACAGAAGCTGCAAAATAAGGAGTTTGTAGAAAAATTTGTAAAAGAAAAGAAATATATTGTAAACAGACCGAAATAGAAAATGTATGTAGAAAGTTAACACAAACAAATAAATAAAAGTAGTTGCTAATATTTTTCTACAACACAATACACAGAAGTGTTTCTAACATACCTGCATATCCTTTATTAGCAGCAAAACCAACCATATCCTTGACTTTGTATTTGCCAAATACGGTAATGTTCGGCATACCGATCATATTCGTAACTCCTACTGCAGTGTATAACGTTTCCTTAACCATCATCTCAATAGCTGGATAGGGAAGAATTGGAAGTACTGCATCCACAAACCAGTTGTATACCTTCAAGAATTATTACTAATATTTTCCACAAATTACATTAAAAAAAGTAAAGTTCAGGGCACTTCATTCCACACGTAGGAATATGGCCTGAGACACGGCAAGTGAGGGTCGCCGAAATATCTTTTTCCGAAACCCAGTGAATCTGGCACACCACTGACGGCGTACTGGGTGATGTGGTTAGCATCACGCCTTCGACGACTGTCTTTTACTTTCCCTACTTCCACAACTGTGGTTTTGGTACCCAATTTTTAAAGCGACTGGGTGGGCCGCCCGTCAGTTGCCACACGTGGAAATTGAACCCCGTACCGTGGCACCGCAGCCTAAGCTCCCCACCGCTCGGCCACGCTGGCGATCCATGAAAGCATAATACTCACCTCTCGCTCAGCACATTCCTTGAGAAGAAATCTTTCCCTCTTAAGAAACTTTAACGCATCCACAACGCTTTGTGTATTTCCTGAACAAGAGACTCCGGTAGGAATCTTTCGCAAATAGCCAGAAAGAAGATTTTTGCAACTGACGCCTTCTTTCCGTATTTTATATAATCCTTGATCAGCTAGTCTAGGTAATTCGGGTACCGACACGACTTCAGCCACTAGGTATTCAGGTATTTGTTGCGATTGCTAAAACATAATACACGTTTAGGAATCGAAGGAATACTTTTAAATTTTAATTGGAAGAAAAATACAATTGGCAAACAACTCAGCTGAAATTGTAACAGTAGTACTCGTACTCTACTTCTTTAGACTCGTTCCTGTAAGTAGTATAATGTGAGTTATGGAAGAGTTAACGGAATAATGGATAATACAGTATACTATGTTATAGGTTAAAACCCAGTTACTGTCTGCAACAGACTTAAAAAGTTGCCACTGCTAACTACCAGTGGAATGGGCAGGGTCTTAAACTGGAGGAACATCCGTTTGTTTGGGAAAGTCAAATCAGTCGGCACGGGCAAAATGCTTTTGTTATTTTCTAGGGCCCCACTATGGTTTTGAATGCCTGTGAAGAAGTGGAGGTCCCTCCATAAAAGTGCTCAACCAGTGGAGTAGAACCTTATTTTATTTCTAAATCTTTGGAAATGCTTACTTAGCTGCAAAACACGAGAACTGCATTGCGCTTTACAAATAAAAATAATACAGAAGAAAGCTCTGTTAAGGTAACATTCTTAATATTATGATATTTGAGCTTTGCAGCTTTGACAGCAACAAACGGTTTCCAAAAATCCAAAAACTGGGTATCGAATAAATTGCATTGATACTAAATAAAGTTTTAAAATGGTACAGTAAGAATAAAAACAGTAAAATTATATTTTATATTAAGTTCTACATAGACTGTACATACCTCTCTACAGTAGTCGCTCAAGCTAACACTAAAGACAGCTAAGAGTATATCTTCGAATGAAGAGCCCGAAAATTTTCGTCTAATTCTCTTCATTGCTGGCAGATACTGCTGAGATTCGTCAACAACGGCGCAAATATGTTTTCTAGTTGTCAGTCGAGGTCCATGTAATAAATTTGGCATGGTTTTTTGCAGCACAGAATTGAAAACAAGCTGCGCAGGCACAAGTGAAATAATACGGAGCTTCTTGATAAACTGCGTCACCTTGTTTGTCCATATGTCGATTCTCTTAGTATACAATGGCATTTCTTGTAACCTTGAATTAACTTCACCTGCGCCTTCCTCATCATCGGTAAACATTGCAATAACGCTTTTAAAGATGTGCATTGCGTCCCCCAAAGTGTGGTGTCCCCTAAAGACCACCGGATATGATTTTGTGGAGCTATCTTGGCCTGCGTTTCCGTAGCTGATCGGCTGTGTACCAATTAACACCTCCCATAAGGCTTTGTTGCCTACTGGCAGAGGAGAATCGCTGTAATCACTCAGTATCTTTGTTAAGTCATCTAAAGTTATATCCCCTGTATGAGAAGATACAGGTTCCAGCATGTTCAAACAATCTTCAAAAGTCACCTCGTCTCTCAACAAATAGAAATATCCCCAGAACTTTTGAACAATTCCTAAGCTTTTGGGGCATTTTATAAATTTAGTTAGTAAAGTCTTCCGTATTGATTTCTTTGCGAAATCGTAAAAACATTCTGCATTACTTGCGTCATACTCGACTACGAATACGAAATGATATATAGCTCCCTTGGAAAGAGCAAAAATCACATCTGTGCCTTTAAGTAATCCACCGAACTTTCTTCCATGTCTTAATGAAAGAATAAGTGTTACTAGCTGGTGGTAAAGCATTAGCAAAGGTATAATTATTAGACGAACTGGTAAAGACGACAGCCACACTATTTGGAACAGTGTTACTCTAAAGAGGGTTGTTTTAGCTACTGCAAGTCTCTGAAATATTAGGGTGATTACTTGAAATTATTCATTTTAGAACATACTTGATATTCTTTATAATTCATCACACATATCAACACAAAAAGAAGTCCCAATGTCCACTTCGTACAGCTTTCAAAGGTCCACTCCATATTGTAAATTGTAATCTAAAAAGTGTTTGAATTAGAAGAAAGTATTGATGCATGCAGTTAAAGTAATCTATTTCTAATTTTAGCAACAAGAATATATACCGTGTATATATATTAAATACTCAAGATTTATCCGAACTTTCGTAAGAAATGTAAAGCTGTTGTTTCGTACTAATGCAACGTGTAGCATATAAAAATCAGATCCCTTGTTAGGGTCGATACCATTTAGTCTTGCCACAAAATTATGTGATAGTACTGAGTAATTGGAACGTACTACAAGTACATGAATGGTTAATCAAAAATCTAGTAAATGATTAAAGAAAAATAATGTAAAATATAATAGTTGACTGACAGTTAACCGAGAACGCATCAATTTAATTCTGATAAATAGCTAAGGTGCAGTATTATCTTATCGCTAAAAGTCGGTAGTACAAAGAAAAATACAAATATATCCAACCGAAAAGTTTACCAAATCACAATACAGCAATACGGGAGTACCAATATTACAGTATAGTTGAAAACGTGCAAAAGAGTGCGTTTAAAACTAACAATGAAATTTAGGATTGCTCTCAAATTAAAACAAATAAAAGTATAATATAATTAAAAGTTGTGAATACTTAAAAATACTGAATGGTACAAATTGACGGGAGATGAACAATTTGCATTGCGGAAATATTAATCGGTAATCTATTGTTAACTAATTATTACATAATTTTCTGGGCGATCTTCCAAAGAAAGCAAAATTAGTTACACTTAGGTGCAAAGCCGGCCGCCAGCTCAGCGATCGGAAGCGTGTAGCTCTTTAGGAATGAAACGGTAGAACAGTAATTAAATAAATGCGCAAGACGCCAACAAATAACTGCAAACGCACCCTGGTGTTTTAGCGAGAATTTGTAAACTTAATACCCAACACTATATTACACTTCCTGAGAGATAGCTCCAAACAAAAGTAATCAACCGTAACTAAACTCACCCTGCATACTGGCATAAAGATCATATAATTCCGGGTAAATATCATAGTACAGGTACAATTATCACATTACATGGCATCAATCAGAATCGCAGGATCGCTCTAGATTAATTAAGTACATGCTGCAACATACTTATAGTCTTACAACACAGTACAGTAATGTTACAAATCGCTCAAGTTAAAAGAGGCGACTCCGCAAGCGACTTGGCCCGCAGAACTTCCTGGGCTCGATCTTGGAGGAAACTTAAACGCGGTTTCGGGCTCTCGGCCAATAAATTCGTGCGGCCGTACCTGGTGTTTTTCAGCGCGATCTGCAGCGCGACAGCGAGGTTGGGATACCAAATCAGGAGGTAAAACAACCCCCAAACGGGTCCTTCTTGTGCCCTAAGTAGGCGCTGGCAACAAGGGAAAAGCGGCTCCGCAAAGGTTCAACACCGTCCGCTCGCAAAACGCCTGCAGCGGTCGCCGTGGATACGGGAAACAATAGAGCATCGCACCTGATTCGGAGCGGCGATCGGGCCCCAAATTTCACTGCCTTACGTGAATTAAACCGGAGTTTAATACCTGGCACTGCTTGCTGTGAAAAAGGAAATATAAGTTTAACGATAGAATACACAACTACAGGGAGTCCTAGCGCGTCTAATTACTCACCCCAAATAACGATTCGGGCATATCAAAAAGCACGTGTTTGGAATTATAAAAAAATCCGCACAAGGCGTAGGAAAACTTCCTCTCGTAAGCTCGAAGCATCAAAGACACGAAAACGTGAAGGCTTGCATTTCACCAATACGCAAAACTAACCAAAATCCTTATTAAACATCCCCAAAAGTTCTTGAATTGCTAAACCACCATACTGCTTGTTTTAAAGCTGCAAGCGGAAAGAACGCGTCGAAGACCACAATCGGCATTTCCAATATAAAAGCGCATCGAGGTTATCACAGCCAAGTGCAAACCTCGCGACGCGCGGAAAATACAATTCGAATTCGAATTTAAAAAGGCGGCGTAATCTAAACGTAACACTATATCGAGATCACGATATTACTCATTAGCAGGTGGAAGCGCATTAAAAAAATAGCATTACTTAATAGCTAATAGAAGGTTCCTCAGACGCCAAGTACTTAGTTCAGATTCGGTAGCGCAATTAATCCCGGAAAATGCCTCGAATTTAATTAAAATCAGCATCAATTCAACGGGTAAAAATAATTATTTACGCATGATTTTGTAATAGGAAAATAATTGAACTTAATTCAACAGAACTGATAAGTCACAAACTTGATGGAAAAGCCCAGATATTGAATTTCGAAAAGTAAGTTAAAGCTTGCGGAATTACATTACAAAAATCCAATTATCTTCTCTTCTTCTTCTTCCTCTTAATATAGGCTGAAAGCCTGTTACTTCCGCAAAATGAGTGTGGTTTTATAAGCCATCTTAAGCCGCGGCCGGGGTAGGTGGCTAGTCTAACCCCTTGAATTAAGGAAGAATGCCCTCACAGGGGTCACGACCACCAAAGGTGTTCGTATGATGGCCGGAGAGAGTCCGGGTGTGGGCTCGAACCCACTACCTGCCGACTGCTGCGCAAGCACTTTACCAGCCGGCCACACGCTCTCTAAGAAATCCAATTATAATACATTTAAATGAATAAAACCTACAGTTGTGGTACCTAAGACGCATTCAATTCGCCCAAAAATATTTTGGCAAAATGTTATAAATATGTATATATATATATATATATATATATATATATATATATATATATATATATATATATAAACGGTATTCTACAACTACAGTCGTCTTCCCGTAGCCAAACGCCATCTGTTTCTATCCCTTGCCTCTTCTTGTTCCAATCCTCGTTTTTGCATCGATTTTCTCATTCCTTTATTCCAAGAGCCTCTCGGTCTCCCCCCCCCCCCCGTTTACGTCTCCCAGGTGGCGTCCATTGAAACATCTTTTTTGGTCATCTGTTTTCATCCATCCGAAGGAGGTGTCCGAACCATTTAAGACCTCTTATTTCGATTCTGTCTATTATAGTTTGCTAAGATTCCATTGCTCTTTTAATTTCGTCGTTAGTGATATCCATCCCTCTAATTCTTTTTCGCCAATCATTTAAAGCACACTCTAGGTATATGTTGAAAAGAAGTGGTGATAGGCTACAGCCTTGTCTGAGGCCTTTTGTTGGATGTATAGGTTGTGATAGGGAACGTTTCCATTTTATATACGCTTTATTATTGTCATAGACAACTTTAATTATCTTTATAATTTGTAGGTAAACTTCTAATTTTTCCATGGCCTCCCACAATTTGCCGCGGGGAATAGAATCATAAGCCTTCTCTAGATCTATGAACGCTGTCTCTTCATCCTTGTCCATTCGCTTTTTCGTCAACTGTTGTAATATAAACAGGTTGTCTACGCAAGATCTTCCTGACCTAAACCCACTTTGCTCTTCACTTATTTTATGTTCTATATTATTTTTCAACTTGCAATTTATTATTTTCCCAAAAAGTCTACTCATTGCGCTGTTTATGCTTAGCCCTCTGTAGTTACTTGTATCTTTCCTATCACCTTTCTTATAGATTGATATTATATGTGATGTTTTGCACTGTTCCGGAATTTAATGTGATAGAATTATTAATGAGATGGCATATTCAACCAATCAGTTGATCACCTCCGTATTTTATTAATTCCACCGAAATCCCACCTGTCCAGGCGATCTACCATTTTTTATTGTTTTAACTGCCTGTTGAACCTCTTCGACTGTCACAATTAGGTTCGTGTCTTCCAAACTGTGATCGGTAGGGTTGTATATTGTCCTAAATTGATCCCTATTCTCTGTCAAAAGTAGTTTATAATGTGTTTCCCACTCTTCCATTTTGATCGGTGTTATCTTATTTTTATTATTGTTAGTTTTTAGGCTTTTCAAGCATCTCCATACTTCGGTTGATCTGACCCCTCTTATCAGACTGTCAATTTCTTGGCATTTTCTTTCCCAGGATAGATTTTTTCCTCTTTTATTTTTCGCCTTACCTGGCGATTCGTCTCCTTGTATTCCTGCCATAGCTCTGCTGTTTGATTCATTAGCCATTTATTATTTTTTTTAAATGTTATAAATAATAAGTTTAATTATATTTTAAAATTGCCCTCCACGGTAAGTTACTAATGATGTATCTGTAGTAGATCTTAAGTACAAAGCAAATCTGGTACTTGGAAGGATACATCAACATTAACATAAAGCAAGAATTACATCACAAATAATTCCATTCTGCAGGTTATGTCGGAATCCAGCATTTATACCTCGAATTGTTAAAGACAGACCTTCTGTTACGAGTCCCTGTATGTCATCGGGCAGATAGTGGATACCTAGAAGGTAGCCAAGTCCCAGTATAACTACAACGCCCAGCTTGCTGAAAGCCAAAAAGGGCATCGAAAGGTGGCTGTACAATGCTTAATCGACTATTTCGCATTGCAGCTCTCAGATGGAGTCCCTAAAATGTGCTGATGTAATGCTTTTAGCAGGAACTAAATCCAAATACACTAACTAATCGCTCACAACGGTAAGAATGCTTATGCCCAAAGCGAAAAAGAGCGTTTGCCTACACGACAAGGAACTAAAAGAACGCTTAGAATATGCTATATAAAAGAAAAACCGACCCTATCGTTTGAAATGGGCTGCTGCCGCTGACAATAAATTGTTACATCACGTAAAATCCACGAGTGTTTTTGACAGATCACCAGAAATACTGCTTGCGTGAACTTCAGTCAGTTTGCAGAAATAAAGCGGCACTACAAAAATTGATTTGTCAATATGATTGGATAACGGTGAGCCTAAATTAATAGACATTTTTCTTGAAAATTCATTTCACACAGTAGTCTGGCTACACCAGCACGAATTGGTAAATGGCAGAAAATATAAGCTCATAGCCAAGAGTCCTAGAATCCTTGAAAATTAAAGATATGCAACCACGATACCTCGAAGCTGGGGTGTAAGGGCTCCACCAACACCTACAGACGTTAATGTCAACCCCACCTGCACGAGAGGTAGAATTAAACTACCCGGTAGACTCTGCTGGATAACTAACAGGGCTCTGGCGACCCAGCGTCGGGGGGTATAACCCGACACCAGTTGTCCCGAGGTAACGGGACCCATCTTCGTCGGGCTAATCACTCATAAGATGGAAGAATTGATTCAGAGAAACACAAATGGCCTCGGACTAGAACGGCTTAATCCAAGACGAACGGCGAGAAAAAGAAATTTGAGATTTGGTACATGGAATTTAAGGACACTAACGGGAAAGAAAGTTGAAATAACAGAACAAATAAGAAAATACAACCTACAAATCCTGGGGTTAAGCGAAATCAAAAAGAAGCGAATCGGAATGCAAACACTGCAAAACGGGTGCGTTCTAAGATATTCAGGAGTAACAATGGGAAGAACAAAGAAGGGAGTTGGAATAATAACATCAAGTGCAATAGAAAAGGCAGTAACACAATGGAAAGCGATAAGCCCGAGGGTGATAACGATAGACCTTCAATTGGAAGAAAAAGTAACGATATTACAAATTTACGCCCCCACTGAAAACGAAACAATAGAGGAAAAAGAAACTTTTTACAACGAACTACAAAAAGAAGTAGACGAAGCAAGAAGTAGAAGTAAACATATAATGGTTATAGGGGATTGGAACGCATGGATAGGAAATAAAACGAAAGAAGCCTTCGGAACGATGAGCAATCAAGCAGAGGAACAAATCCTAAACAATAACGGCGAGCGAATGATTGAGTTCTGCACAGATAACCAACTACTGATAGGGAACACTTTCTTCAAACACAAACGAATACATAAATATCCATTTGAAGAAGAAGCAAGACAGGTGAAAAGCATCATAGACTATATAACATACTACATCAACGCAAGATACGCAATAATAGACGTAAAAGTGATTCGAGGCGCAGAATTAACAACAGATCATAGACTATTGGTAATCGAAACAAGATTCGGAACCACAAAGAAGAGTATTAAAAACTTAAACTAAGAGAATTAGAGAATGAACACGTAGACGCAAGATATAAGGAGCTCATCCACCAGAGGCTAACTGCCCAAGAACAACATGAAACAGAATCAAACACCATATGGGATGTAAACGAAAGATGGGAATGACTAAAAACGACCCTACAAGAAGTAGCTAAAGAAACCTGTGGAATACAAGTAATTAAACAAGGACAAAAGAGACCAGATGGTGGGACGAAACTGCAAAAGAAAAGATAAGAAGAAAGAAAGAAGCATGAAAGAGATGCCTGAGAACCAAGACACAGGATACAAATGAGAAATGAGACAAAGCAAGAATATGAGAGGAGTTTGGAGAAACAATAGAATATTCGCTTAGAGAAAATCAGAGGAAGTTCTGGACAATAGTAAAAGGATTAAAAAAGAGCAAAAGACAACAAAATAGATGCATAAAAAATGAGAAGAATAAGGTAGAAATAGAGAACGGAAAAATTCTTGAAGCTTGGAAAACATTTTATGAAGGAAAATTCGACAACGACGAAAAAGTAGAAAGCGAAATAACGCAAGAAAATGCAAATGCTCCGCAACAGGAAGAAGAAACTCAGATAACGCAAGAAGAAGTGGAGTTAGCCGTAAAATCTTTAAGAAATTGAAAATCCTCAGGAATAGATGAAATACCAGCTGAATTACTGAAACAGGAGGAGGGGGGGCAGCGTAACAAAATGGCTCATCAGGATATTTCGCCAAGCGTGGGAAACCGCAGAAAGTATAGGGCAATATGCCTAACACCAGTAGTACTGAAAGTATACTCGAAAATACTGGAAAGAAGACTAAGAGAAGAAGTCGAAGGACATTTAGAAGAAAACCAAGCAGCCTACAGACCCTGCGAATGATAATGGAAAAGCAGATAGAAAAAAGGAAAAGTTTATGCCTAGTCTTTGTAGATTTAAAGTCAGCGTTCGATGAAATGAAAGTAAAGAAAAAATTAAGAAAGGCAATAGAGAGCATATATAAGAACGTAGAAGGTGCAGTTAGATTAAATGAGAATTGCTCGGAATCTTTTAAAATGAATCAAGGAATAAAAGAAGGTGACAGCCTGAGCCCACTCTTGTTTGTTTTGGTAATGGACGATATAATAAAGAAATTCAAGAGAAATACAAGAATGCTTAAAGTGGGTAACTGGAACGTGCAGCCAGTACAGCTACAAAACCTGGTCTGTGCCAATGATATAATACTATTCGTCCGCAATAAAAGAGACTTACAACAACTACTAAATGAATGGAAAGAACAACTAGAAACAAGACGAAATAAAACACTAAGAGAAGTGAAAGGCCTGGCAAGAAATAGGAACACCTACAGAAAATGGATCGAGGCCCAAACCCCGACGCTTTAATGGCACATAGGGGATAAGATAAAGAAGAAGAAGAAGAAGACACCTCGTAGCTCGAAATGATATATAAGAAGGCTATTTAAATTAATTGGGAATATTATACGTAGAGATATGACTTATTGTTTAATTATGTTATCGTTGCTGTATCAGTTTAATAGTTTAACTCGTAACATGGTAGTACAAGAGGTAAAAAATATGATATGTGATAACGATAATCGATAATATATGTTTTTCAATATTAGCAGAACAACCGTAGATTAGGGGCAGGTTTCGTGTTGTGTTCAATTGTGTCGACTTAAAATGAGAGAACTTTACAGGAAAATTAGTATAGTGAATGGCACGTATCTATTTAAGAAAAATACGAAGAGGAAAACTGCTTTTATGAACAAGTTGAAAGGGTACCATACCGAATACTAAAATATGCTAATTAGGGTAAAATCAAATGTGTAAACCAACAATTGGATATCACAGCAATCATCTTGAAAGTAATAGAAATGGTAAGATATTAAGTGAATTAAAGAGGATATGAAAACAATGAGCACCTATGTCAATCAAAAAAAGATTCATAAAGATACTTGAAGTTCCCCAAATGACAGGACAATACATCCAGTAGACCCTCTATTAATAAAGCAGCATTGCAAATGCATAAAGAATGCGAGATGTTTTAAAGGAAAAACAGTGCGGATTTGAACCATTTCATGTTCAAAATTAAACTTTGAAAACAAAGGAAGAATAAACTTTTGATAGTGGACTCTGGGGAAAACAAAACATAAAATATCGATTCAAAGCCAATGTAGAAGGGGGATTAATTGATCAGACTAAATAACAGGATACCGGCAGAACATGAAAAAAAATTAAAAAAGTAATAAGTAATACAATAAAGCAGACAATTCAAAAAGTGACGAATATTATGGTGTTTGTAAAATAAGTGGAAAATCTAATAAAACTGACTAGAAGAAAATTTTTCGACATAAATATGGAAACATAGTTGTCAAAAAGGACTCATTCAGTACCCAATGGATGAGAAGCTTTTATAAAAAAATAGATAAGAGAAAAAATGTTTTCAGGAAAGGAAAAAAACAAAAAAGAAATTTAGTGAGTAACTATAAGAACAATTCGAAAACAAAACAAAGTGGTAATAGAGAAATATTAACAACACAGAATAATAGAAGAATCATCCAGCCTGGAAGAAATAAAATAGTTCATAAAACATGGGTAACCGAACGTATGTTAGAAAAGTGGACGATTGCAGTAATATCCCCCAATTTATAAAAAAAATGAAAAAAAGTAGATGAATTCTATGGAGGCATTGATCGTTTCAACACAATACAAAATAATGTCATCAACATCCGACAAAGACTAAATGAACGGAGTCCTGTTAGAGGACTATCCGCCAGGTTTTTGTATGGAAGCAGATACAGTTTCTCTTCACATCCCACATGTGTGACCTGTATGACCTTTTAGGACATATTCGTAACAAGGATTAAATACTTGATATCTAAATAATCCAAAGAAAGATTTGATAGTTACTATATTCTTGAGGTATCAGGTTTATCATAACCTCGAGCCTTAGGTACAAGCAACATGACAAGAAACCAAGAATATATTCCTTTAACAGGGAAAATGCTTTTTAATTTCATATATTACTAATCGCCTCACCCCACCTCCAAGAGAAAACGATTCATATAGACTGTAAGGAAAAAATGCAAAACACTGTGTCATCGACTTCGGCTAACATTTCCCCCCACTTTGTTAAGGAAAGACAAAACAAAGTTTCTAATGTTACTCAAAATAGGGAAATTATTGCAGGGCTTGATTTTTGCAACATGTATACATATTTAAAGACTCTCCACAATACGATAAGTTTCATTGCTATTACTTGTGCTAATGTCAAAATACACTCAGTTACCTAGTTATGACAACGTCGGCACCGCTGTAATGTTAGGCCATGAGTGTAGCCTAATAGATCTGTTTACTGTATCCGACTTATGATTATCTCTTGTATTTGTGCATGCTTGTTTACAGGGTGACTTAGTCACTGTGTCAAGATTAATTTAAGGTGAAGCCTGAGTGTTTAAGCGTTGCAGGCAAGTCGGTTACGCTCGTCGCTGCAGTGCTGAAGTTCATAAGGCTACTACTATATTCAACTAGCGTTAAGCTTCAGGTTTCGCCAAAGCGATAAGTTAGAAGGTAGGCTCATTTGGTTTTCCCGATTTTACTCTGGGTTTATCCTTGTATGAGTGGCGCCCTATTCAATTTTATTAATGTCTACCGCCCCTTTAGCTGTTACCCGTAGCTAATCTCGTAAAGAACCCTCCCTCGCTCCACTGATGTTTAGCCGGCATTTTCTTGTTGCGGGTTGGGCAGCGGCCTAGGTGAGTCTTTGCCCCAATTAGGTAAGATATCGTCCGCGCCCTCCGTTTAGTTGTTGTATGTGCAGGCGCGGTGTCGTAAAACCCGTTTTAGACCGTAACACTGCATTGGTCCATTGTAAATAAGGGGCAATAATACAGGAAGTGATGGTTTTCCACGCCTTCGGTAATTTACAGTTTGAAGTACTTCGTCATTATCGAGTAAATGTTTGTATTTTACTAAACCTGTTTCCTTGGTATACTGTAGCCATTGAACTGGTTGGCACAGAATTTCTCCCCATTATCATTCACCTTTTTTGAAATAAACGGACCTTTTCCTTTCGAAAGGCTGTTAAACTCTAGGAAAGGTTCTCTTTTCATTACAAACACTTTAAATGAGTTTTTTTCCTGCACGATCTCACCAACTGATCCCAGTCATTGCGATGGTTAATTTTCAAAGTGGTTTTCTTTTTAGCACGCTCTCTTATGGCATGGTTGGTATCACATTCCATGTGAGTATGGCCACTTACGAGAAATTTATGATTTATTTCCTTGAGATTGGGACATTTAATCATAGCAGCATTAAATATAAACGCCACATGTTGATTTTTGTTTTGCCCTCCACATGTATCGGAGTAGAATGTGACTTCTTCTACGACAGAAGAAACACCCATTAGAAGCTGGTACAAACATGAAGCTATTTGATTTCCACCTCTCTTACTAACTGTTTCGTCCCACATAAAACATGTTGCCTCATTGGAAGCCAAATCATGCACTGTAAGATTAAATGTCCACAGTTGGCGCAAGTAAAATACTTTACCAGCAGTTAGATGAGGCGTTGGCAAACATTGTTTGAGATCAAAAGCAAAGGCTCGTTTTTCTCATCAGCTCTTGCTATTTCCTTGTCAATTTTGTTGCAGGTATATGCATCATCTGCAAGCTTATGATGTTTATCTCTTTCCATTTCTAAAATGCTACTGGAGACATCATCAGCAGCTTTTAATTTCGTATCTAGTAAATCGCATTTATAACATGTGTTTTGTTTGGTGTCTTAAAAGTAAGATTTAAGTCATGAAAACATTTGTAGTACAAAGTTAAAAAAATGGGAAGCTCATTTGATTACTTGTACAATTCATATATTTTTGACATTGTTAAATCCGAGGAGAGATACTTTTTTGTTGACCTATTTCTGCAATAGTGATTTTCATAGCCAGGGAAAGAAAGCATATGTTTTTTTGCCTCTTCAATATCAACTGCAGTTCTTTTATTCTTTAGTGGTGCCCTACCACATGCATTAGATAAAATAATCCCACAAAAGGTTGTTTCCTTTTTTTCAGCTACAACTTCTACAATACCCTTAGTTTCGCCTAAAATTCTACAAAAACATTGTTTACATGTCGGTTGTTTGATTTTATTGATAATTATTTCATACGACTATGAATACTCGCCCTGTTTTGCCGTTATCTTAGGGTTTATGTTTATGAGTGAACCAACATAGCTTGCCAGTTTTTACGATATTCATATGTAAAACGTTCTGCACATTTCATTCTGTATAATGACAATTCCTTCATGACTCTAGAGTTTTTCCTTTTTCTGTAATGTAGGACTTCCCAGTATTTCGTAACTTTTTGCTTTCTTCTCGTTCTTTTCTAGTACGTCCCTTTTTCTTGTTGAAGCTTTTATTTGGAATATTATCTCCACTACTTTCAAAGCTATCCTGTAGTTAATAAATGTTATCTATTAAGAAATTAGAAACGTCACAGTAGGACTTATTAGGATTTTATTAACTTATTGAGAGAAGGTTCTTTACTAAAGATTATTATTGTTGTTTAAGAAAAAAATAACTATTTAGATAGAAATGGAGGACATCATCGGAGAATACGTATAGTGAATTTTTTCCTAAATCGGGACATGCAGATCGCCACAATGGGTTTGGTTCCACAAATTTACCAAATATTACTTGTTTAAAACTATTTAAATTCATGAAAATAGATATACAGATTTCTTACTTTGTAACAAACATTCTGCTTCACTAGACGTTTCTGAACGGTTATCAGAATCCTCTACGAAGTCCGGGTCACGAATACTATCATCTGATTAATAATTATTTTCATTAGTATTACACTCGTCGTTATGGTCATACTAGCCGTTATTAGAATTTGCAACATGTAAAAAGCAAAGTGGTCCAAATCTCAACATTTCGATATTGTTTACCAAATTTAATGTTAAATTACTGCTATTAGGGTATCGTAGCTTATAAGAAGCTGATACGTAAACTATTTTACAGTCCCTTTCATTCAAAATAAAAACTTGAATAAACTTAACCTCACTTACCTTCAATACAGTTAACATACTTTTTGTTTAATGGCTTTTGAGATTTCTCAACAGATTCCATACTATTATCTTCATTATCTTCTGTTATACTTTTAATAGCTAGATCTACATAAATTTTGCATGCTAGACATGTTATTAAATAATATTCCCAACACAGTAAGTCACTTTACACTGACAACATGAGCATAACCTAAAATATTATGTTGCATTAATAAGTAGGTAACTACAGACGTAAATAGTAATTTGTACAACTAGTTTTGAAAGTAATACTTTTTTCCTTAATTTGCAGCAAATAAATGAAAAAAATGACTTTCAAAATGTGTTGTACACGTAGTTTTTTTACATAGTAATCTCTTGGTCGAAATTTAGTCGAAAAAGACTTCGTAATTGACAACTGTCAAATTGACATTTCAATAAAATAGTAAAAAAAGTGTACTTTTTTTCATGATTATTGCGTTAAAAAAAGTGGAACTTTTAATACGATTTTTAGTTAAAAAAAGACGACTTTCACGATCACTATGCAAAAAACATATTTATCGCATTTCATTTGGAAATTTACTACATTTCTTCATTCAAAATCGATAATAAATGTGGTACTTTTATCATTAGCAACACTTTTATCCCTAGCAACGGCGATTCGTTTTACATTTGGCAATACTGAAGTGTGATGTTGATTACACTGTAAGTCTATGTCAAATTCGAGGTTAGTAGGTTAGGTTTTGCGTCAGTTTTGACATAGATTGACGCAAAACCTCACCTGCTAACCTCGAATTTGACATAGACTTACAGTGTCACGAACAACACACTTCAGTACTGCCAAACGCATAACATCAACTGAAGCTGCTTATTGTGCTTTAGTACATAGGAATAAGTTATGTTCATCTTGGTTATGTTTTGACAGTTAGTATCACTTGTATGTAAAAATTTAATATTTTACATTCCTTATGAAATGCGATAAAATAGTATACTCAACACGTTAGAAAAGTGGTTTTTCTGAACTCGTATGGCCGTTTAAGTACTCGCTAACGCTCGTACTCAAACACGCCATACTTGTTCAGAAAAACATCACTTTTCTCAACTTGTAGAGTAATATACTATTTTCGACAACATTCGTGTTAATAATTAGGTAAGTCAACTTGCATAGTTATTCATGCATTAAGAATTAAAATTTAGTATGTGGATATTTGAATATGTAGAGTTACATTATTATTCACAGTTGAAACCGTAGTAGCTTCTTTTAGGTATCTCTAGTTGCCTGGCCCTGCAGATCAATATTTGAGATATCTAGGTATTCCCATTACTGTATTATGGGTTGCATATGGGATACAAGATACCTGCTTATTCACAATGGTAGATTTTAGTACGAACATTGTGGGTGTGCAGATATCCAGTTTTTCACAAATTTTCGACTTACCTATGTATTCACGGTTGCTACAGATATTACGCAAACATCGTTTATAAAAACGAAGATAGATCATAGGCCAAGGATAACAAATAAAAAGCTGGGAACTAATCTTACAGAAAAATTCAAACCGAATAACCATAAAGAAGTGAGTGATGAAATCCAGAAACTACCTAGGAAAGGCAAAGTCATGTTGACTTACCTAATAAATTCAGTTTTTATAGTAATTCATGTTTCCAGTAATTATTGGAAATTATCTGAAATTATTATGGTTCAGAAACCAGAAAGAAGAGATAAATTAATAACATAAAGAAAACAACTAATACCAAACCATCGGTTTGATTTTAAACAGAAACACTATATTATGGACTAAGTGTAGAAAATCACAGATATCATTGAAAAGGCACAAAAAAAATCAAATTTAGTGGTACTTGATATAGCCTAAACCTTTGATAAACTCTAACACGAAGGACTGATTTATAAATTAAATAGAATTGTGCCGTAACAATTGGCTGAGTTGCTAACACTCAATGTATCTGAAAGAGAACGAATACATAGACGTCAAAGAGACCATTATCTACTGGTCATATGCGAGTGACCAGCAAAATTTAGCAAGCAACCTTTACAAACATAAGAATTCTTAATCTTCTACAAGTTAACTTATATATTGTGTCAATTCCATTATGAAAATAATGCAACCTATTTATTTCTGCTTGAAACTCGAAACAAAATTAAGATGGATCAAACACGTTAAGATGAGAAGAAAGAGCTCGGGCTTAAATATAAACAAATGTATTGGTTGTTTAGTGGACACTTTCATTGTTCCAGTGCCTCCCTTGAATGAGGGCTTGGGTTGTTCGAACCCCCTGAACTCCCTAAATTGTCCATATAAAAGAGAATCACATAAACAGTTATCCTTCTTCTTCTTTCACAAATCATTTTGCCCTTTCAGGCGTCGGATAAACAGTTATCCAAACCTTTTAAAACAAAGTGCTGCGGACCATGATTAACTTTACATGACACATTAGTATTTTTTTTTATTGTTTAGGATATTCGGAGTTAAATATTTGTTTGTAATATTCCATCTTGAAATGAAAGAATTGGTTAAAAAAAAACTTCATGTAGAAATATATTTTGACACATTAGTGTTTTCTTCAGTCTATTTGGTATAAGTAACAAATTAAAACCTATTAAAATAAGTCAGTGAACAATTAAAAATGTTCAAACCAATTTACCTTGAATAATACTATCACTTGGTATTTTTGATTAAATATCTATAATATATGTGTATTAAAAACCTTAAATAACAAAAAAAGGTTACTTAATCACCTAATGTTCAGTTAAAAATAGATCCAGCACAATAATTCTTCCCAAATGCTAATGAAATAAGCCATTTATGAAGGTTAATGTTTAAATAAAAAAACAAAAGTGATTAATTGTTTGTGAATGCCCAAAATGTTTATTTATCTGCAAAACATGTCCAACAATTACATATCAAGTAATAAAACGTAGGCATTTAGTTAAATATCAGAAACAAACCTTTTCAATGGCTTCGCACTTGGAGATTTAAATATATTTGCGAAAAGAAACTATTAAGATAGTGACTCCATTTTGACGTTTCGCGCGAAGTGCATATTTTGGATGTTATTTTATGTAAATAGTATCTGTATAAGAATGAGATAATGCATCAATTAGTTTGTTAACTGTACTTACATAATAGTTTCATAGCAAGAAATGAAGATCTATGCACTCATCTACAAGAAGTCGTGGATAGCGTTTGACAGAAAATTTATGCAAATCACGCATTAGCGCAAGAGCTAAAATTGTTTTTAAAATTGGAAATCTCATAAAACACGTTATTTAGTCACTTCCTATTTATGATAATCAAATTAAACAAACATAAGTATATTATTTTTTAATAATATTTAAACTACAAATGAATTTTTTTTATTTAGTGTATGGCTACACACACAGATAAGTATAACACATAAATTTCAGTAATAATAAAATATATAAAATTTCAAATTACAAATGAATAATAATCTCAAATATCAATCGTTTATGTAAGTTATTTTCTTTATGCATTTTTTTTGCAAAGAAAAATTAAAGTTGTGTAGTTCTCTAGTACATGGTCTGATAATGCTGTATTTGGTTTAGTTGGCGGTAATATTTTTTCCTTAATAGAATTTTTGTGTTGATTTAATCTTTTAATTATTTATTGTTTAGTTTCGCTAATATAATTAGCAACACAATTATTGGCTAAAATCAAAATCGTAAGCATTGCTTGTTATGTGGTGCATTCTAGCACTGTATGACTCCACTTGTTACGCCACACTCCACACCACAATTTTTCTACATTCTTAATGGTATAGAATAAACTTTATCACGTACGCGATGGTCGCGATGGGTGATGAAATTGATGAAAATGAACCTACAACCAAGCAGCGAGGAACTTCTTACACCGCCAAGAAATAAGAGGTATTCCTATTTTTACAATAAATAGTGGGAAACAACGTATAATTGGCTTAAGTCGAAAAGATCTCCAGGTTTTGCTTTATGTACTCTATGTAATAAAGAATTTTCTATAAAAGGCCAAACTTTACATAAGGTAGTTCGCAATTAAGAACAGCAACAAATAAAATTGTTAAAACATATTATTCACTCACCATCAGATAATTCAAAAAAGTGTATCTAGGCCAAACGAAGGCTGAGGCTGTGTTGAAAAATGTACAAGGGTCGAAAGTTAAGGACATAATACTTGACGATTTAAGCTATAAAAAGAAATTCTTCACGTTAGAAATTGACGCTTCTCATGTTAAGAACAGAAAAATTTTTGTGATCACAGTGCAATACTGTATAAAATCCACTAATGGAACTAAAACGATGAAAGTCGTTAACAGACTATTAGATTTGGCAGAGAATCCCAATGAAACAGCTATCGGTATGTTCAACATGATTGAAGAGTGTTTAGCTAGTTACAAATCAAGTATCAATCATGTGTTGACGTTTAATGCAAAGCCATCCACTTTTCACTTTTAAAACAAGAATAGAACTGTTATAGCACTAGTCAATGAAAAACTATCACTATAAAATAAATTAAACTATAGTTCAGAAAATCCTCAACAAAATAAAAACAATGCTTTTCCTGCATCATTTTAATCTGAAATTTAAATTTGTATCATTGTTTCATTGGCAGCAGTTTTATGATATTTGGCAGATGATTGTACATTTTTATGACGTCCATAAAGTTGGCCAGACCATTTTTGAATTTCAACTCCACTATTATTATAATAATTAGTGCTTAATTGGATCATATTAGCACACTAGGTCCCGTAATTAGCACACCTATATTTTAGAAGTTTTTGGAATTTTACTTTGGCACAGCGAGATTCACGGCATTTGGGCCATTTTCGAATTTCAACTCCACTATTATTGTAATAATAAGTGCTTAATTAGATTATATTAGTACACTAGGTCCCGTAATTAGCACACCTATATTTTAGAAGTTTTTGGAATTTTACTTTGGCACAGCGAGATTCACGGCATTTGGGCCATTTTCGAATTTCAACTCCACTATTATTGTAATAATAAGTGCTTAATTAGATTATATTAGTACACTAGGTCCCGTAATTAGCACACCTATATTTTAGAAGTTTTTGGAATTTTACTTTGGCACAGCGAGATTCACGGCATTTGGGCCATTTTCGAATTTCAACTCCACTATTATTGTAATAATAAGTGCTTAATTAGATTATATTAGTACACTAGGTCCCGTAATTGGCACAACTATATTTTAGGAGTTTTTGGAATTTTACTTTGGCACGGCGAGATTCACGGCATTGGGGCCATTTTCGAATTTCAACTCCACTATTATTGTAATAATGAGTGCTTAATTAGATTATATTAGCACACTAGGTCCCGTAATTAGCACACCTATATTTTAAAAGTTTTTGGAATTTTACTTTGACGCGCCCAGAATAATAGCATCCGGAACAAGTTGGAATTTTAACTCCATTATTATCGCAATAATTAGCAGTTGGAATGGGCAACTTTGCCCTAATTTAAATGATTTCATACCTCTTAAGATAAATAAGATCCCCATGGTTAACGTCAAAAAAGGGACACCCTGTATATAATGTAAGCTATTTGAAAAACTTTCAAAATGTAGAGGTGTTTGATAAAAAAAATCACGGAATAAAATATTTTGGGAAAAATTTTACAGTACGGTTACACTTGAGATTACGTATTAGTTTTTATTCATTACATTACTGTATACAATTGGTAATTATTTATCCAGTGAACATAAAAATAAAGAAAATAGTAAGTTACATAATATAATTTTAGTTATACTTAAAAAATATAGTTTCAAAATTGTAAGGGTGAGTGAACGTTTGAAATTCTTCAATAAATGCAAAAATTATCATTAACACCTAAATTCTTACAAATAAATGATAATAACATCAAATTTTAAAATAACACCAATTTAAAATTTAACAATATTTTATCGCAACATGTAAAAAAGAACCTATCACTTATAATTAATGACTCATATTGCTATTTAAATTATTTAAAACAAAAAATCAGAAATACCAAATATTTAATTGAAAAACCATATACACAAGATAAAATTATTAATTTCTTATTAAAATTGACAAATCAAATTGAAAAATTAACATATAAAAAAGTACTTAAATATAAAAAAAACTTAATTTTAAAAATAAAACAAATACAAGAAAATACACCTAATCCTAATACTTCAAATCAATTCAATAAACCTAGTAAAAACTGGATAAAAAACTTAAGCGACATTCAAATACCACAAAATTTTCAAGAAATATTAGAATTAGGTCCAAAATTTAATTGTTCGACCCTAAATTAGAAATACCTAATGAAAAAATAATTAAGTCCTATCATTGAATATGGAATACCTATCTAAAATAAATGAAATTGATACAAATAATATAAGATCTTCAATCAGTAATCTTTTAACTAATTATAAGCACAACCATAATAATAGAAAACACTTTTAAACATTAATGAACAAAAACTAAATAATGATTTTAATTAAAAAAAAATAACTAAAAAAATTTTGTAAACGCCAATAGAGAAAAAATCTTAATTACAAATGCTGATAAAACTCAAATAACAGTCATAATGAATAGGAAAGATTATAATAAAAAACTTTATTAAATGATGATGACACATATACTAAAGAAAAAAAAGATCCCACAGGAATTATACAAAATTCAAATAATAAAATGTTAAAGCATTGGTTGGATAACAATTATATTGATAATTGTTTGTACTTATAAAAATCTAATTGCGTCCAATAATTGCGTCTTATAGGAACCCTCTCTACAATCTTTCAAAATATATATCAAAAATTTTAACACAAATTACAAACACTAATAAATATAGTGTAAAAGATTCTTGATTCTTTAAAGCTATTATTGATGAAACTACTCTTCCTAATAATCATTCACTTTTTTCACTCGATGTTATATCCCTTTATACAAATATCCCTACAACATTAGCACTTGAAACTACTGATAAATTATGCCACAAAATTGAAAAAAAGCAGACATACCTTTAAACGAATTTAAAAAAGCAGTAGAATATATTTTAAACTCAAATTGTTTCCAATTTAATAACCAACTATATAAACAGAAATAAAAACAGAGTAACATACCACTTTCGGTTGACTTTTGTCAAAATCATTGGGACCTCGAAACTTGTATTAGAAATGTGGATATAAATTTCCAGGCCGATGGATTAAATCGTCTCGGCCGTAAATATAAATATAAATTCCTGCACGTAATTAATTTATTATTCTACTTTTTAATACCCGGCCCCGACCTTTTAGATTTCAAATGTAGCAATAATTAAAATAATAAATAACGTGGCCAAGCAAAGAAAAGGCATAAAGTACTGCAAAAACTTGGACAAACTACTAGAAGTTGCAAAACAAGAACTTGAATTTACATAAACGAGCAATAAGAATATAATTTTTCAAGAAATAAGTATTTGTGCCAAATGTTATGCATGTACAGTCGCGGAATTAAAAATCCGGGCATTTAAAATGATTCCGTGTATATCTTACTTTACTTTACTTATCACGTTACCTGGTGAAATTAGTCAAAGTCAAAATAATTACTCGTATATGACAGCATACCTCATTGTTGAACTGTCACTTGCTAACCTAGAAACGCAAATCCCAATTTATAATACCCAAAAATTGCAAAAATCCTCTATAAGACTCACCCAAATTTTTAATTTTCGGCTGTACATACCTATTTCACAAATCATTATTTTTTCACAGCACTACTGTTAATTTATATGTATACATTTATTTTCTTTAGCCTTTATGTTTCAAATGCTTGTGTTATTTTGTTATATAAATATTTACTGGATTTATTTGTAGATAGCCTTGGAATAAAAAATGAATAATTAAATAAAAGTAAATATCGTCTTTTTGTTAAGCTGTCGTTAATAAATAATATTCAAATTTAACCTAGTTAATCTGCACTGTTTGTGACACCCGATACACACACTGTTAAATTAATTGTTACAGCCTGCTCAACTTTCTAAAAATTAGAGACGGACTAAAGTTAGCAAACTAGTTATAAATATAGATACTAAATACCATACTTGTTTTTCTTCTGGAATCTACTAATTCCGGCAGCAACGCAAACGTATAATAGTAGTGTTTTTTTTTAATCGGCAGTAAAGAACCCCGAAGTCCTCATTAAAGTACGAGCAATCGACAGTGAAGTACTCCATTGTTTTACGACTTCTTGTAGGCGGCGAGGCGATAAGTAAACGTCAAACTACAAAAGTTGGTTAAAATGTTGTAAGTTCGTGATTTCTCAATTTAAAAATCCATAATGTACCCCTCGGCACTGAAGTTCTTTTTTTCCTTAGTTTGTAGGCACTGAAGTTCCTTATTATCCCTCATGTGGTTTATTTGCCTTGGCCCTACGGGTCTCGACAACTAAATCCACAGTTGCGATATAAAGTTAAACTTCAGTGCCTACAAACTAAGGAAAAAAAGAACTTCAGTGCCGAGGGGTACATTATGGATTTTTAAATTGAGAAATCACGAACTTACAACATTTTAACCAACTTTTGTAGGTTATGTTGACGTCGGTTGACGTTTACCTATCGCCCCGCCTCTTCCAAATAGTCGTAAAACGTAATGGGTTACTTCAGGTATTTTAATGATTTCGACCTCCTTCACTGCCGATTAAAAAAAAATCGTTTAATTTTGACATTACCTTAGTTTTTCTATAAATTACTATGTACAACAATAATAAGCATGAAGTAACTTACTTATTTTGAGAGCTCAGTGCCAGGCCTGCCTTTCAAAAATTTACGGACATATAACTTCAACTCGAATTTTTTTGAAAAATTTGAAGGTACGATTTGTTGCTTTTTTGATTTAAACAAAATGAAAAATTAAATCTAATGCATATTATAAGAACCACAACCATAAAATCTTAAAATGCAAATGAATACATTTAATGTAGGTAATAATGAAATTATATACAGTACCAATAAGAATGAAATTCAGCAAAAAAAAATTGCTCTACTTAATTTACGCAAACATTGCATCAAACGCGCTTAAAGCCGGAATTCTCTTTGATAAAATATTTCAATACGAAATGTAACCGATCAAAAGATTACTGAACATTTACCACTAATTATTGCAGCAATAATGTAATTGCAATTTAAAAGTGGTTCAATTGCCGTGAATCTAGGCACGCCAATAGAGTTGATTTTCGAAAATGGCCATGAATCTAAATACTCCTAAACTATAAGCGTGCTAATCACGGGGCACAGTGTGCTAATATGATCCATTTAAGCACTAATTATTACAATATTAGTGGAGTTGAAATTCGAAAATGGTCCAGATGCCGTGAAACTGGACGCGCCAAAGTAAAATTCCAAAAACTCTCTAAAATATAGGTGTGCTAATTACAGTACCCAGTGTGCTAATATGATTTAATTAAGCACTAATTATTACTATAATAGCAGAGTTTAAAGTCGAAAGTGGTCCATATGCCGTGAATCTGGCCCCGCCACAGTAAAATTGCAAAAACTCCTAAAATATAGGTGTGCTAATTAAGGGACCCAGTGTGCTAATATGATTTAATTAAGCACTAATTACTACAATAATAGCAGAGTTGAAATTCGAAAGTGGTCCAGATGCCGTGAATCTGGCCCCGCCAAAGTAAAATTCCAAAAACTCCTAAAATATAGGTGTGCTAATTAAGGGACTCAGTGTGCTAATATGATCTAATTAAGCACTAATTACTACATTAATAGTGGAGTTGAAACTCGACAATGGTCCGGCCAACTTCATGGACGTATTTTTATGCCGTTGTCGAGAGGATTATTCTTAAATAATTCGAAGCGATGCATCGGTATCTCAAGAGTATCTGTATTTCTCGTATTATAGATACTACACGTGGATAACGTACGAAGTTTACTTATATTTTTTTTTCACAAACAATAAGCATTGCAACATGTAAATGCAAGGCAACGGCAAAATTTTGTGCCAACACTGTCTTTTTTACATTCATAACAAGACCATTTGAAGTTATCCAGTCATCAATTGCTGTAATAATGGTGCTTACAGTTATGCTAGCTGTATGTAGATCTGCGCCTGAATGCAACAAAGACGTGTCATGTCCACGTCAACGAACATTGGGATATTTCCATTCACATGTCTGTGCATATAATTGATATAAATAATAAAGGTCCGAGAACAGATCCCTGTGGAACGACGCGGTAGCTAAGTTTTACTTCCAATTTGATATTATTTATCTCAACGACCTGGCACCTCTTATTGATGTAACTCCTACACCAGTCATTCATAATACCCCTGACTCCATAGGAATCTAATTTGGTCAACAGTATAGAGTGATTTACCAGATCGAATGCCTTTGTGAGATCCACAAAGACACCAATCGCAGTTTCACCACGATCTAGACCGGCATAAACATTATATAAAAATTCCACTAAAACATCAGCCGTACTTACACCTGCTCTGAAACCGAATTGAAAACTGGAGAGCTTATTTAAAAAAGCAACTAATTTTGACGCAACAATTTTTTCAAACAATTTTAAAAATGTAAACAAAAGCAAAATTGGTCTATAATTCTCCACGTTCGATTTCAGGCCCGCCTTATGAAGAGGTACTATTTTCGCACATTTAAAGCAACTTGGAAATATCGCCTCTTCAAAAGATAGGTTATGTAAATACAACAAAGGTTCAATGACAATATCTAATACTTTATTAAGAAGTTCAGTAGTTGTATTATTATTGCCCAAAGAATTTGACAATTTCAGCTTGCTGACAGCACTCAGTATATCATTTTCTGTAATGGGTATCATAAAGAAAAATATATAATTATTCATTGATAGTGTATCAGTTGTGGTAATATATTTATCAAAATATTTGATCGCAACTTAATGAAGTACTCAACAAATAAATTTGAAATAATTTTTACATCGCTTATCTCACTCCTGTCATTCGTAACAATATTAAATTCATTTTTCGTTGGCGGCTTTTTTGCGAGTGTATTTAACACTTTCCAGACTGATTTAGAGGTTTTGCAATTGTCTATTTTGAAAATACGTTTGCTTCGCTAGATTAATAACTTTCCTATAGAATTCTTTGTACTTTTTATAATAGTCTAGAATTTTAACAGTTCAAACATGTACTACATCTAAATAAATTTGCTTAATATTTCGAGACAATATCTTTATACCGTTTGTTATCCCTGGGCTGTTTTATTTTAAATGACCGCTATTACTCTTTTTTATAAGAAATGCAGTTTCATAATAGTATTTAATTATATTTATAAAAGAAATTTTTCATCAACAGTGCCATTTCTCAAATCATCCCAGTTTTCTTTGCTAAGGTTATCGCGAAATGTTTTTATAGTATTAGAATTTATAACTCGGAACATTTCATTTTGGCTTTTTTCAACTACGTTTGTTCAAACCTTTGTTTGACCATGGATTTAACAAAAAAGTGTAAAACTAACTGAAATTGTGTAAACACAAAGGTGCATGTAATTAGGAAACATGAACTAGTTCAAAGCGTGCCAGATAAGTGTTTGTAAACAAAGACTAGGCAGTTTTATCGACGCACTGGGTCAAATTACAAATTACTACAGGGAGCATTCCGGCAAGCTTTGCATTATACGAAGTGCACTAGGTCAAATTGCGAACAATGTATACGATTACGCTATAGTAAGTGCATACTATCGTGCTTTTTAGTTTACGTTAATAGTAAGTTAAAAACACGACACATATGTGTAATTGTATATAAGCCTCTGTGTTATTAATTTGAATCAATATACTTTAAACACTCGAAGTATGTTCATTTGTAACAATAGACGAAAGCCAAGATCGTCTGTAAAGGGTTGGTAAAACCGGACCAACCCCCGTTACATCTTATAGCAAGCAACAAGTTCCATCTCCTGTCGAGAAACAAGCTGGTTCTACAATACTATAAAATTCTACCTTTCGAATTGGAAATTGGGAAGGTAACAACGTTTTTGAATAGACTGTCAATGATTGACGAGTGTGGTCAGACAAGCATAAAATATAACAGTTGCTTCAAATTCAATAAACTGATACTGAAAATCTATACAAATAATATCGATACAAGAGCCAGAGTCTGTAGAATATCTGGTTATATCTCTAATCGTATGCTTTAGATTTTATAAATATTCAGTAATAATAATGGTGAGGCACTAACACCCCATGAAGGAGCTTGGCCTGCATTCAGTATTTCAAGTAATATTCTACGGTCACTGGAATCTTAAATGAAATTGATACTCGTATTAAAGTCACCACTAAGAATTAGAGAAATTTTTCTATACTTTGATGTAATTTCTTCTAGACAAGTGTGTAAGTGTTTTATAAATTCTTGTATATTTTGACCACAACTTCTATAAATGGTGATAACAATATAAGTTTTTGAGTTCGATATAAACTTTACCGCACAGCACTCAAGAAGTCTTTCCCTACAATGATGCTTCAGATCGATTGCTTCATGATAATATGGTCTTTTAATAAGATAGCAACTCCACCACGATCTATCTTACTTCTATAAAATGAACTTCCCAGGGAATAACCCGATATTGGGAAATAAGGATCGTTCAGCCAGTATTCGCTTAGGCATAGGATATCACATTGTTCATTTTCCAAAAATACTTCAAGTACTGCAATTTTATTTGACACAGACTAAATAGTTTAACATCGAGATTGACTGAATGATCTTTCGAAAAATCTCTCGGCTTAATGGTTGGTTGCTATATGTGGCCATAATTCATTTTCGATTTTAATGCATTAACTTGTTGTATGTATGAGGGACACATACGAGAAGTAGCCGTGTGATTTGTCTGTATCTTTGTTTTTTGACGCTTGTTATGATTTTCACAATGTATGCACTTTGTAATATTTAACTGGCAGTCCTTCAATGCATGATATCCAGTGCAAATAGGACAGTTTGCTGGTTACTCTTACAGTCCTTCGATATATGACCAAAGGTAGAACATTTATAGCAGCGTCTAATATTAAAATGATCGGTAACAGTACATTTTTTCCACCCAACATATAAGTAACCTTTTTCCATAATAATTTTAAATAGTTTGGCATTCACTTCCAAACCTACAAACATTGAATCTCCAGTTTTTTGCTTCCAGACTAATTTAACATCTTTATTTTCAATTAAATCATTTTGAATTAAAATATTCTCGACGAGAGACCAGCTTGGCGTCGGGACAACTAGGCGCGGAGCCATCTCGGCGCCAGCCAACTAGGCGCAAGACTATTTCGGCGCCGAATTCAAATTCGCAAACTACAGTGTGCACTACGTAACAAAATTATTATAAACAAATAATAAATAAAGTGATAGCCAAAAAGCTGGCATCAAAAGAAAAAAAATATTTAAAATTTCTTGGAAAATCAAACACTGACGACCAGAGGTGGTTGCAAAGTTACATACTTTTAAAATAATTACGAAACATGCATCTACTAGTCAAGATAGCACTTTTTGGATTTACACAATTTCGAAAAACGCAATTTTCTAACTAAGTAAAGTGCCTTTTATGTGGCAAATATTTCTTTAATGTTTATTTCCCAAATCAAAGAATTTTATTTTTAACAAAGTTTTCTTATTATGAAATAAAAAACTTTGTTAAAAATATTTGTTGTTCCATAGCAGTCTTTGTTAAAATAAAATTCTTTGATATGGAACCTAAACATAAAAGAAAATGTGGTGGATCAAAGTTGGCCGAGGATTTTGAAATTTGGTATAGGAACATAGATGTTGATTGTAAACAACTTTTTTTAATAACTTTTTGTCATATTTGCTACATAAAAGGCACGCTACTATACAGTAATAAAGGTTTTTTTAAACTTTCAAAGCATACTTGATTTTTCAAAACTGAAATTATGTTAGATATTCGCCTTTAACCAAGCAGGGCTGAACCCCAAAAAATAATAATTTAAATCGAGAATTTTTTACCTTTTACAAGAGTCGTTCCCTATCCGGGGACATACTGTATACAGGGTGTCCGAAAAATACGTGTACAACGGAAGACCACAAGTTCTTTGGCCCAAAATATGATGATTTAACTCAACTTACCTATGTACAAAGTTGCTTAGTTTAGTCGCTAGAGGTCTTGAAAAATAATTTGCGTTTTTAAATTTTTTCAAGTAAGCGAAAAATCTTCTATAGATCTTATTCATTTTTTGGCCATGCGTTTGTACCAGTAAACTACAACTTTTTGTGGTATAAACCTAAATTTCGAAAGTTACAAGGTGTTTAAAAACGTTGTCACAATAAATTATCCATCCATATTTTTTTAACCTCCTGTAGAATTACTACCAATGTTTTTCTGTAAATAGCTACTTTAACTTAGAAGCTATTTTCTCTTTTACGAAATTTTAGTTGGGTAAACGATTTAGCCACAAAAAAATATTTTCTAAATTTCTACAAGCCTGAATCAGTAATTGTAACGTACACTAGGCTTGCAGGAATTTAGAAAATATTTTTTGTGGCTATACCGTTCACTCAACTAAAATATTGTAAGAGAGGAAATAGCTTCTAAATTAAAGTAACTATTTAGAAAAAAAAGATTATACAGGGGGTTAAAACATTTAAAACAGTTAATCATTTTTAAAGCCCTCTAGCAGCTAAACTAAGCAACTTTGTATGTAGGTAAGTTGAGTTAAATCATCATATTTTGGGCAAAAGAACTTGTGGTCTTCCGTGGTACACGTATTTTCCGGACACCCTGAATACAGGGTGATTTTTAAGTTGATTCTTTCCTTTTACCAGGATATAAAGCTAAAAAAGTAAGCTTTTTTTCATTTACCATTTTTGCGAAATATCAAAACTAACGGAGATACTGGGTGTTAAAGTTTCAAATTAAAAACTAAACTTTGGCGCAAAGGAGGCTGGACAATTTTATTTTCGTTTATCTTTGTTGTCAAGCAATGACCTGTCAACTAGTTTTCCATTGTAATTTTCTTAATGTTATTGCTACAATAATGGCTCATGTTTATGATAATAATGAATGAGTCAAATGCTTATTATTTACTGGGAGTGTCGTCAAAATTCCACTGCCGCATCGCTTTTATACGCGGAACGTGTGTGTAGAAGCGAGTGCTGATAATTTTGAACATATCTTTTAAGTTAGATTAAGTTTAGTTTAATTTTCGTTAAGTAATTTTAGTTCTTAATTTGAAACTTTAATACCCTGTACCTCCGTTAGTTTTGATATTTCGCAAAAGTAGTAAATGAAAAAAGCGGAGCCGAAGTGGCGGCGCCGAGATGTCGGGCTTCGTCTGTAACAGACCATTTTACGACTTAAATGCGTTTTCCGCCAATCATACTAGAACTGTCACATGATTGAGCAAAGTCAAACATTCCATTACATCAGCCGTTGCTAGGTAATTTACAATACAACTGTACAGGAATAATATTCCTTGCCTAGGCAGGGAATATTCGAATACCTACTATTTCCTAATTTTTTAATTACTTGTATCGATCAGCGGAAAAATAGTATGTGTGTCTTGGACAAAAAGCAACATTCCCAGACTCTTGTGTTGTTGGGCTCGAGGTTCGCCTCGCCCAACAATATTTACAGTCGTCTGGGAATGTTACGCTTTTCGTCCTAGATACACAATATACTATTTCCGTCACTTACACACTTGATTGTTTACAGTCTTTACATTTCCAATCATCCAGATCAACATCCATAAAACCTAAAATCAATTCCAAACCACATTTATGAACTTTGTAATTACAACACGTGCATGAAATTGTAGAATTTAGAACAGAATAGCAGATGCCGCATATCTTTTTCTTCTGTTTCTTCGTGCTAGCCTTAAATGTAATTGAGCCAGTCTCAGAACCATCATTATCATCATCTGTCATAATAAATTTGGTAAAAGATTCAAACTAAAACTAAAACTTAAGCCGGGCCTGTTCACAACGATCACTCGACCGCTTGACTACTGATTACAGCTGCATTTAATCAGCTGCAATTTAAAAATGTCCAGAATAAAATCTACTTGCCCGAAAAACACCACAATAACGGCTAGGAGTATCACACACTCTCTATCTAATTTCACTAATTAATTGGGTGTAGAACCACTCTTTTGGAGGCAAAATACACTGCAACAATTGTACACCTCCAGCCATATAAAGTTAATGGCACAGAATTTAAAGACCTTCACCGCATTTCTACAGGCTGGTTGTCCTTATATCCATGTATAGAAAGCGTATTAGAATCTTGGCGAATTCTACTTTCATATTGTATGCGTGACGATGAATGCCCCAAACAAATTAAAAAGCTACTATACAGTGTGGAAATAAAGTAACGGATAAATTCATTAACTTTGTTAATATTAATTTTTATGAAAAGATCTTGAAGGGGTATAGCGATTTTCATTGTAGGCCATACGCTACAACCACTTTCATGTTGTTACGTCATTTGTTTTAAAAGTTATGACGTCATCGGCTTTTTTTTTAAATTACAACCTGTATTTTTTATTACTGATTTTGGTAGCACTTCTTATGTTGTTTTTAATGATATAAAATTTTCAATATGTTACATCTGAAAAAAATCGAGAAAAATGGTCTTAAAGTTTAAATATTAAAAACCAATTAAATGAGCAAAATAAGATCATGGTACAATACCACAACAACGGGACTTTTTAGAGCCGCCGTATATAAGGTCCAAATAGCCAGAATGATCGCTAATATCCGTTAACGGATCAGCACTAACAGAAGACTATATTATATTAAAGATGGTGAATTGTAATGAATAACTTGACTTGTAAAGGTTATTTTAAATTACAAAATTAATTATTAGGGCAAATCACCAAACAATTCTCAGGTTATTTTATATTGTGCTAACTTTGCCTGTCAGTAATTCAGGCTGATTAAAAATGAAATACATTAATTAATGTTTAAATAAAATGGTTAATTGTCCCTCTTTATATTTTATTGAACTGCAATAACATCTAGACTAGCTCTTGGCAAAACTCAAAACTGCTTAATCTCAGGTTAGGTTCAGAATTTGACTATATTCAAAATGTATTCTCAATTTTAGACTATTTGTCCCAAAGTAGCTCATATGCGAGCTCCTAGTAGATAATAATTACAATCTTGTCAGACGAACACAGAAAATTGTTTGTGCGCACAGCGTGTATTTTATATTTAATAAATGAAATTAACAAATAACAATTTTGTTTTAGCCATGACGTAGATATGACGCCAAATGCTTTTGTTTTACTTCCTGTAAAATAGCTTTATTCTGCCCGAAACCACAAAATTTACTGACGCCATCCAATTAATGAAGATTACGGTGTAGCTGGACTCTTGGAAATGCGATATGCTTCTTCTGCAGGCTTTATTCTCGGAGTTCAACAACTCTCCCGAGCTGTCAACACTCAATTACAGCTAGATCGTACCTTGGAACTTCTCTTCGAACTTGGGCCGAAGCTGACCGCAGGTGACGCCGTTGGATTTGCGCCGTTGGAGACGCTTCCCTTGGCCACAAATGTTGTTCCTGATGCTCTTGCAGGCCCCCTCGATGTGATGGAGAGCAAACCTCTGGGTTCCGCTGCTTGAATAGACCGGAATCGATCTTCGGAAACTCCAGGTGTCCGCTGCCGTTGTTCCCTCAGAGGCGATTGGAAAAATTTGTAAATTTATCTCTTGGAAATGGCTACAAACGCTCGCGCAGGTACACAATCACTTGGACAGTAAAACTGTATACTTTTTATTTGGTAAAAATACTTTTTATTTATTTAAAACGTAGATTTTATGGAGCACAATTTTAAGACAACAAGCTTCTAATTTATCTCAATTGTTCTCTTTATTGAACAAAAAAGCATCACGTTGCTATGATACCGTGATCTTCTAATGTAAAATGGAAATTAATTTTGATAACAAATACACATAAACGGAGTAAAGTTTTATTACATGATTCTTAATATTAACATTTTCTTAAATCTAAAAATTGTCTTTATTGCTTATAGCTAGCATTGTTCTTTCTCGTTACACACACGTATTTTAAAATCACTGCTCTGCTTTTGCACTTTGTTTTTATTAATGCACTGGTATTCGAATCCACAATTTTTACACGTCACTGGCGTTTCTTCTCTTCCGTTGCCTAATTCTGGGCTGCTCTTTGCAATTTCTATTTTATCCTTATCTTGCTTTCATCTACATTTCAGATAACTTGCCTTTTCACTGGTCTGTGATTTTATTAATAACTACGTTCATTCAGTATGCACATAACAAACCTTTCGTGTCAATTAATTTTGTCTGGTCTGGCTTTAAATATGCACAAACCTATCATTTTAATTGTATTACTTTACTGAAACTTCAAATTTCAATCCTCTGAAATATGCTTTGCTTATGAGTGCCTTTATCCGTCTAATTACTGCTTTTTGCATGTCATTACCAATGCATTTAATACTTTTATTACTGTTTAAATTGCAATTACATAAAATATATTAACTCTGTGCTTTATTGACTTGGTTAAATATTTCGCACTGCAAACAAAGCCAAATTGTGGGCTTAAACCATTTCAGAATATGAGAATATTCCAGATAATGGCATTATTGAAATTTATCTTCTTTTTAGTAGTAATTTACTAAAATTGTTTCAAGACGCCATTTTATTCTTAGAAGGTAGAGATGATACAATTATTGAATTATTTTCTATTTTTAATGGTTTGATGACGAAAATTATGGAACGTAAAGAAAAATAAAAATGTTGGTTACATTGTTTCATACTATTTTTTAAGATTTCTGGAAACAGCTCTCCGTTATTTAAAAACATGGTTTGATTTTGATAAAAACTGTTTTTTGTCTAAACTTTCAAAATTTAATTTGAAAAATAAATTTGAATTTGATCAACTTCAAACTTATTCCAGTTAATTTATAACAAAAGAGGGTTAGCTTATTTGATGAAATTTTGAATCTAAATAAAATTCAACAACTAATTAAAGATGACGAGCAATATAATGTTCTGTTCAATTCTACGGGATAAGTGGATAAGTGGCATAACAGCAGCTCTAATAAAAGCTGAGCTTTTGGTTACTTTAAATTTTGATTTAAATTGCAAGAATTTTTTTTTTAATTATGTACAAAATGATAATACGTTGTTAAAGAAAGTACACTCATATGAGAAATATTAATTGTAGTTTTTTATTTAAGTTACAAATTGAGCCCAATAAAATTTCAAGAACTTTTATGTTTTGTCTTAATCTCATATATGTTTGATTAATATCTCAGATGTATCAGGATTAAAACTCTGGTATTAGTAATAATGATCTGCACCGAAATGCCGCAGGTAAAATATTGACTTATCAGAAATATTTGTACATACAAATATATTTGGTTCACACATATTCTGAATACAAGCCAAATTAGACCATAAATACACATTTACGTTCAGTGGTTTAGGGGTGATGACGTTACATACATATGCACCACCGTTTTTATACCGGGTGTCCGTTCTCAAAGTCGAACATAGGCGAATAACATTGTATTAAACGTTTTTGCCGATTCCTGCTCGCCAATTCAACTTACAGGGAAGGTAATGGTATCAATGGAAAGATAAAATTATTACGCATCAAATGATACCAATAATTATATTCAAGATGCGATTTTTATTTTAAAATTTTAATTTAAAACTTGGGAATTTTAAATATATTATGCCAAGTTCGATAGCATTTGTCAAAAAATTGGTATTTAGTTGGCTTAAATCAGATATTTTCTGTCAACGTCTGTTAAAATTATCTACAGAAAAATTAATTATTTCAATGAAGAACGAGTGAATGCACAGATGTTAATTGCCTATGTTCGACATTGAGAATGGACACCCGGTATATGCAGATACCAATATTATTTTTAAAAAATGTAAGAATCACTTACGAACAACCCTGTTGCAAGGATGCACCACTTTCGAAAAATGTTAAATGGGTAATGGTCTTTCCAAGCCAAAAACCCTTTAAAAATTTACCAAGGCCCAGTAATGGTTCATCAACCTGGCTTACTTGACTGGGAGAATCTTTGTCGACAATTTGGCAACTTACAAACCTCTTGGGGCCGGGCCGTTGCAAACTCAGCGTTCCGAGCATTCGAGAACGACCTAAAAGGCGGTGGCAGTGTCAGAACCTATTTCGACGGCAAATTCCATAGTTAAAAGGGGTAAACGCTGCATTTTAGCTGGTGCAACTGGATTAACCAGCTTTATGAATACGCAATCACTTTTTTTATGGTGTTAGCCGATAAAAATTAATAAACCCAAATCGTCTCGTTCAGTAAACCCATTGAAGGACAACAAGTGTTGTGAGAGGGTGGCGGAATAAAACGCCGTGGAAAAATAAGCCGGGAAAAACAACGCGGAAAAAAAGTCGACCCATGGTATAAATATTTATCGTATTTAATACCTAAATACCTCAAGCAATTGAATCCCTTGTTTGTGTGTATGTGCCGACCCTGAAGGATTACCCGCATTTGCTAGAAATTTGTGTGAGAATTTTCAACAAGGATCATAATCACTTTACAGTTCCACATTAGTGTTTTAGTAACTTCAATAAACTTAAATTCGTGGCAATTTTATATTTTTTAGTAAATGGAAAGTCAAACTTGTTGCTCTGCAGTTCCATACAAATGTGTACATTTCCCCAGTTCAGCATAAAAATAATTTGTATTGTGTTGTTTGGCCCATCAGCCGTAACCACAAGGTGAAGGTTGAGACAGAATTTCCATATAATATTAATCCCGTCTAATGACCTTTCAAAAGCGGATTGGTAGAGTCCACAAGGTTAATGATTTGCCATTTCTGGAAACTTTAGAGATGAACTTTTTTCATGCGTACCTCTATAATCCCAGCAGTAATGTTATTATAGCACCTATAAAAGGAATGTTTAATTTTTGTCTGTTCGCAAGGATATAGGCGCATTTGGGCACACCGGCATTTTCGGCCCATTTGCGCCGCAGAAGAATGTCAACGGTAATTACGGCGGAGTGGAGTAGAGTCCCAAACTTTCTAATCACCCTTAATCACAGTGGAGTAGAGTCCCGTTGATGGTTGAATAGAGTCCCAAAAGTATCTTAGCAGATTATGTTAGATTAAGTAATAGATAAACACTTGAGTAGTTTAAAATTTATTTTAAAATTACTTAATACGTTTCTGTTCAATAATTTTTCTTGTAGTGGTTCATGGTTATCCTTATCAATGATTTCCACCAAAACATTAAATTTGCCCTCGGTCTTCAAATATGCTGATGCGCCGATCGAACATACCCATCGTTTAACCCCAGTTGATAATTATTTGTGGAAACGATATTTAAACCCATCCAACACTATAAGTTATTTTCCTCTTTCACCTGTCACAAATTTTAGCGCACTCATGTTCAGGTGGTTTACAGATTTTAACTAAATGGCATAAATCATATCTCATCATTGTGTAAAATTTTTCATTTTTTGGATACATGAGGGGGGTTGTTTTTTCGCCAATCAGGTAATAGTTGATGAACCTACTTTAGTCCAGTCATTAGCAAATCATTACCGCTTAATCATCTCTTATCGGCTTAATCCCTTAACGACTTCGCCCCGGACTCTACTCAACTATCTACGGACGGGCACCAATTGAGCACTTTCTACTCCAGGTAAAAATGTATACTGTTGCCGGACACACCAATTGAGCACCAAGGACCAAACGGAGACCGACCAATTGAGCACTTTAGATTAGCCAATTGCGCACTGTATTACTAGTTTGTTCGTTAACTAACTAACAAGTTATCAGGTGCTGAATTAATGCAAACAGTTATCTTTCTCAGCCAAATAAAAAGCAAAAAGTCATAGTAGGCCTTCTTTTATTTAAAAAATTTATTAGCAATAATTATGTTATTACATTGCAGTGTATATTCAGAAAAATCATAATTTATATTATTTCATTTATCGCAAATAGTAGATGTGTTTCGGAGAAAAATATAATTTTGATGATGAGGTTTCCCAATACCAAACGAGTTACAAATTGGTTTTTAATTATATCGTTAAAATTTGAATTGTGTGCTAATAACAATTATAAATTGAAATAAAAAGATTAACATTAAAAAGTGGACACAGGTCAAAGTGCTGAATTCCCCTGTCTCAAAGGGTCGCTTTGAAAAGGTACCTGATCTGCCTGGTGCTCAGTTCGCCGGTCTACATTTATTACATCGAGAGCTTGGTGCTCAATTGGGGTGGACCCCTATCTACATTTTTGCAACGTAATTAAAACAGCTTATAGGGACTCGTATCTGCCCGGTAATTAAGGTCTCATTTGCGTTCACGCTTGCAAATCATTAGTCATCAGGACTAGTGATGGGACTATTCGAATGCAAATTACTATAGTATTCCATTCTTGCAAGATCTCGAATGCATTCGATTCTTTTGAGTGTATTCGAGTGCTTCGAATCGAATACTTAATCGGTGTTTGTAAATCTCGCCGGGCGTGATCTCGATTCCGTAGTATCCGAATGCTGAATTCGGCGTGATCTCGATTCTTATCCGAATGTTGAATTCGAATGCATCGGCGCTTGACCGCGGTTGGTATTCGGATTCGCACTCGAATCGTTTCAGTTTTAGCTAGCACAGCTCTGCGTATCATAGGAGTTGAAAGAATGCCCGCCACGGCAAACTCTCTCCGAAAGCAACTATATGAATGCACAGAGAACTGCCCGTTGCCATTCCGAAAGTTTTGACTTTAGATAGACATTACATATAAGTATTTTGATTTCCATAGAAGGCAGGAATGGAATCCACTCTCAATCGCCGTTTGTTTTATCCAGGTCTCACTTGAATAAATAGTTGGTGCTGAAATGTTTCTAGTTAAATATAGACTACAGAATTAAATATAAAATTAAAATATTACCACACAGACTGAAGATTGCACACTCAAACGATATCACCACCAAAATCATAAAAGCAACTAAATCTACTAAAAATGTAAACAGATACATCGAAGGGAAAAAGAAACAAAAACTGGGTCGTCTTAATAATTTATTTTATCTACTAGCAACATGATATTGTACATTTTCGTCATAGAAACAAAATATGAAAAGCTACTCATAACTCCCAAGGGACTTGTCAAATTATTTCTCCCTCAAACTCATGGTAACAATGCAACTACAATTAACATCTTAGCAACCATACAATGAGGCAATCCTTGATGTTACTTACATATTCAAATTTTAAATGTCATTATGACATTTTGAAATTTCATACTATTTTTACGAATATTCTAGTAGATAAAATAATGTATGCACCACGGGAGATATTCATGTTCTTTATCTTCGGTTGACTTACAGACCTCGGGCCAGAGACCCTCGGTCTGTAAAACATGTCAACCTCAGAGAAAAAACATATTCATATCTCCCTTAATGCATAAATATCTATTAAAGAAATACATATAGACCCGTAACAACAATAAAAACAACTATTTTATAAACAGTCCTTTTCTCATATTCATTTTCGGTACTATAAATTTAACATATAAGTATTTCAAAACAAATTTACGTTATTAATAGGGTAAGCTGAACCATTCAAAAGAATTTTTTATTTTTGCTTTGTGCACGTACAGCGTCTCGTTATCTCTAGTGTTGCGTGTCGCCCAGCCGAGGTCACACGTCACCACTCCCACAGTACGAGAGCGAGCACACTATTCGAATCTGAATTCGAGTCCGATTTTGCATTCGAATTGCTTGCATTCGATTCTCAAATTTGCTTGCATTCGATTCTCAAAACATTCGATTCTCAAAAGTATTCGAATGCGATGAATTCGATTCTGAAAAGTATTTGTTTGATTCACACAGATGCGTGCATCAAAACCTTTTTGCTTATAATTATTCATGTAATTCAAGTCATAACCGTTCTATCTCATTCAAAGGTCGTGGTAAAGTCAAATTTGCATCTTGCCGTATTTGTTTGCCTCTGTTAATATTGGAAAGGAATTTTAAGCTTCCCTTAATGGCTTTTAAGCGGATGGATACACTTTCTAATAGGACTTAAGCCGACTTAGCGTATTTGGGGCTTATGTGTTTATGGATTTCGTTCAATACAATGCCTCATTGAGAGAGCTTAGCATTAAGATTTCTTAAAATAAGCATTTATTCCTAAACAACGTGCGACGCTCCGATTGGCTACGCAGGATCGCATCAGCCAATAGTGTTTGAGCCTTCCCCTCCTTGTTGAATTTGCGAGTTCAGCTGATTGTCAATTCAGCTTCAGTTAGATTCAGAATTTCGAGTAAGCAAGTTCAGCTATGTTTTGTGCTGGTTTGCGGTCGGTCTAGCTCCCTGGTAAAGACGTTTCCAGGTTGTTTTGTGTGACGGTTACGCTCAATTCGCTATTTTCGCGTGGCCAATCCAAGCGTGTCACAACAGTTGAAGCTATTGTAAAAAACCATCGGTCCATCAGTGACGTTTGTAATCGTTGTTACTCAATATACTCGTGTTTGTTAAGTCTTGTTTCACTCCAACAAATAACTGAACCCAAGTCAAGGGTTATTAAGTGGCAGTTCCCGGCAATCCCATTGAACCGGAATTCGCAGCGGATTAACTGGGGGCCCCATTCGTGGAAGCCTCTTTTCAAGTTAATCATACAAAAAATAGTATTTGATTCTGCCAATCACTAATCAGGACACCCGAACTAGACCGACTAGTGCGGCGGTCTCCTACCTGCAAATTAGTTATTACAAAAACACTAAATTTGACATTTTTTCATTTAATTACAATATCTTATGTATTAACAAAATTATTTGCTTATAAAGTACTAGATTAGCTGATAATTTTACTGTCAAGCTGATCTTGGCCTGTGTTTCATTTTGTATAAAAAGAATGTATTGTTTATTTGGTAGAATAAAGACAATACTATTATTAATTACTCGATTCTTGTTTACTGAATCTGGCAAAAATTAAAAGCTTAAAGTCGCTATTATTTATAACAGACAATACAGCGTTCCAAGAATGTGTGGTTCTCTTTTTAATAAAAAACCTAACCAACATTTTATTCTATAATTTTTTTTAGATTTTGACGCTACTGTTAATGGCCTTACAGTTTTTTTAATTACTTCCAAAATCTGATCAGGAATCAAGGCACTTTATTGTTGGGTCAGAACAGCATCATTATGTGATTCAGTGTGGAATGGAACACTGGATCGAAACAACTAGAAATACTCCGAATAATAGACCAATTCGCCAAAATTAGAAAGCAGGCTTAAATAACCAAACGCAACTTACCTCAGAAATCGAAATCGGGCTGATAAAGCACAGGCGTCTAAGCGCTAACAGATATCGAGACTAACTGCATAGAAAAGCGCCACCGACTAGCGAAAACAAGAAAGCGCTCTAGCCACGACTAGGCCAACAAACTCAGAACGACGGCGCGGATATCAAATAATATGAAAAATTACTCCAACCCGAAATACGTCCCTTTTTGCTCGTAACAATCTTTCATCGATAATGAAGGATCAATGAGGACAAATAAGGATCTAAAACACTTTCTATAACTACAAAGAGCAGTAGAAATATATTTTACGTTCCAGAACACAAGAGAAAAAAGGTCACCAATTGACTGTATTTTAACATATCGACTATTACATCCACACCAAATATTAAACGTTGGAACAGTACACTTTGCAGACCTTGGCAGCGACCAATTGAAACAGAATCTCATAGATAATCGAAATAAAAACATTGAATTGAGATGGCAGAAAATCAATGCTGTTCTAAAAGAGCTAACGCAAGAATCTCTGGTTACGCGAATTGTAAGCAAAAGTAATACAAACACGAATAAAATGTCATAGTCATAGAAAGAGGCGCATCTAAAATAATAACAGCGACATATAAAGAATACGTTGGTGGCAGTATAATTATAGAGTAATTTGATGTAGTCAACACATTAAGAACGTGTTTCTTCTTTTTCTTCTAGGCCTTCTCCTACCCATTTGTGGGCATAGACGTCATCTAGTCCCTTCCAATCTTCTCGGTTTGTTGCTCGTTTTCTCCATGTTAGACCTGCTGATCTGTTGATGTCGTCCGCTCATCTTTGCTGTAGTCTACCTCGCTCTCTTTTACACAACCATGGGAGCCATTGTTCTATTGTAGCATTCTATCTGTTGTCCGTCTGTCTAGTGTTGTGTCCAGCAAATCCCCATTTTAGTGTTGTTACGTATTTTCTTTCGTTTATTACTTTTGCTTTTCATCTGACCCATGTGTTCGTTTTTAGTCTCTTAGTGAGATGTGTAGTATTTGTCTTTCCATTGCTCGTTGGGTTTTCGCTATCTTGTTCATGTTCTTCTGGGTCAGGGTCCAGGTTTGAGCGCCGTAGGTAGACTGGTATAACACACTCGTTGAATACCGTTGGTCTCAGATGTTGCGGTATGTTTGTGTTTCTAAGCACATATCTTAGTTTAATTTCCTTGTGCTCCTATCCAATTTTTTGGAAATGTCTTCGAGGGCTGTTATGAAGAGCCTGGCGCACACCTCTTTTGATTGGGATCTCGTTGGTTGCCTTGGCCATTTGCATTTGTATTGTCGAGCTCTTGTTTGCGTTGCTTATTACTGTCCCATAGGGCTCTGCGCAGAAGGGGCAGCACGCAAGTGGGCCGAGCACTATGTGCAGCTCGAAAGCCGCGGTACGGCCGAAAGGCTGAGCCGCGCAAGGTGATATGCTACGGCACAGCAGCAATGCTGGGCCGTCAGCGGAGCTACGTTGCTGCACGGCAGAAATGCTGGGCCCGACAAGGATATACGACAAGCCTCTCTCTCCGGACTTGCCCTGAGGAGATGCTCATCGTGGAGCTACGCACTGTGTGCAAGTGAGCCAGGGGAGAGGCGGGCTTACCGATGATGGCAAAGGGGCATCCCACGCTGAGTGAGGCAAAGGAAGCAATCCCACGCCGAGGTGAGTTTAGGAATCTGTCGATGAAGTGTAGTGTCCCGGGAGCTCTTACTGGGCCTGTTATCGGAGATGAAATTCCTATTCGAAGCAGACCGCACGGTCGTCAACCCTTAAAAACTTCTGGATTCTACCCTATCCCACAACTGCGAGCCGCGAGGCCTCCGCAACGGTGGGTAAGGATGTTTGAAGGATGAGTGCTGCGGTACGGCCGCAAGGCTGAGCCGCTGGCACAGAGATATGTGTGGTAGAGAGCTTGCTCTCGAACGGTGACCCGTCAAACGTCTACACGGGTATTACGGGTGGTCAGCACCAAGCCCCGCGCATCGAGATACTCGGCACCTCGGTGTCGGGTACCACGAGCGTGGTTGACCAGTTGCGGAAGGACTCGTAGTGGGAGTGGTAAACAATATGCTGGGAAAGGGGCTCCCGTTTCGGCGGGGGTTAACGGGTGGCGACCCCACAAGTCGTCAGAGGTTGGATAGGCCTCGACCGGGCCGATGCCGGACCTGCGGCATCGGTAGCGTCCCCGCCTGAGAAACCGAAAGGTACGGAAGGCGGGGGACGATATGCTTAATTGCTTGGTGCGTCTAGCTTCACAAATGTGTGTCCCATAGGGCTGGACGTTATGCTTAATTGCTAGGTACGTCTAGCTTCACAAATGTGTGTCCTATAGGGCTGGGGAGACGCACGACTTACCGATGATGGCAAGGGGGTACCCCACGCCGAGGTGAGTTTAGGAAGCGGTCAATGAGGTGTGGTGTCCCGGGAGTTCTTCCTGGGCCTGTTATCTGAAACGAGATTCCTATTCCGAAGCAGACTGCACAGTCGTCAACCCTTAAAGAAAGTTCCGGAGGCTACCCAATCCCACAACTGCGAGCCGCAAAGCACCGCAACGGTGGGTATGGATGTCCGAAGGATGAAGTGCGGCGGTACGGCAGCAATGCTAGCCGCTACACAGCGATATGTGCGGTAGAAGGCTTGCTCTCGAACGGTGACCCGTCAAACGTTAACACGGGTACTACGGGCGGTCAGCACCAAGCCCCGCGCATCGAGATACCCGGCACCCCGGTGTCGAGTACCGCGAGCGTGGTTGACCAGTTGAGGATGGACTCGTAGTGGCAATGGTACCCAATATGCTGGGAAAGGGGCTTCCGCTTCAGCGGGAGCTAACGGGTGTCGACCCCACAAGTCATCAGAGGTTGGATAGGCCTCGACCGGACCGGTGCCGGACCTGCGGCATCGGTAGCGTCCCGCCTGAGAGACCGAAAAGTACGGAAGGCGGGAGACGATATGCTTAATTGCTTGGTGCGTCTAGCTTCACAAATGTGTGTGTCCCATAGGGCTTGGTCTACTGCCACCATTTCTAGTGAGCCGAAAGCTTTTTCGTAATCTGCGAATGTCATGTATAGTGGTAGATGGTATTATATGGCTTTCTCAAGTAAGATTTTAAGAATCATTTGTGCTGAATCTTTTGCGGAATCCCGCTTGTGCAACTTATTGATATAGTTCCAGTTTTTTGTCTATCCTTTTTGTGATTATTCTGCTTACTAGTTTATATAGTTGCGACAACAGGGTGTTTGGTCGGTAGTTTTTTAGGCATCTTTTTTCTCTTTTTTGTGGATTAGGATTATATTTGCAACTTTCCACGTTTGAGGAATGTTGCTTTCCGATAAGTATTTATTGTATAAAGTTTTGATACTTGTGTGTAATAGTTCTCCTCCCTGTTGAATCGTTTCTTTTGTGATACCATCTGCACCCGGTGATTTGTTATTTTCCATGTCTTTTACTGCGGCTTCTATCTCGTCTTCCGTTATGTCCGGGATATATTCGGTGTTCACGTTTGTTATTTTTATTTGGAGTTTGTTGCGGGTAGTCTCTGGCATGTTTCCTCCTGATTTCTATAGTTCTTCGTAAAACCTTTCGACCTCTTTCCGTATATCCCCTCTATTTCACAATTCCTTCTTCTCTTTGTCGTAAATAGACAGCATTTTTGTTCCTTTCGATTACTTCTAGTATTTGTTTTTCTTTTCTTTTCCTGCTGTCTTTTATAGTTATTCGTATTAATTTGTTTAATTCGACATATTCTATTGTGCCTCCTTTACTGTTACTTAGTAATTCTCTATGTTGTTTGAGCATTTTCCTTGCTTGTTCTAAAATCATGTTCTACTTTTTGCTACGAGGTCTTATTTTCTGAACTGCTTTTTGAATTGTGTCTGTGATTACGCCTTTCATATTTTCTATGTTCATGTTTGGAATTAATTTTAGTTGTACGCTTTTCCTTATTTCATGTTTGTATTCGTCTCTTTTTTCAACTAGTGTCCCGTTATCCAACTGTTACGTCTGTTATTATTTCTTTCATTGGGCTTAATATGTAATCAATTTTGTTTTTAGTTGTAGAGTCTGGGCTAATGCAAGTCCACTTGCGTTGCCGTTTAGGTTCTGGTTTTCAAGAAAGTTGTATAGAGTTCTTCCTAGTTTATTCCTTGTGCCGTGACCGAATTGCCCCATCTTTGTTTCGCTGTCTTCTATTCTGTATCTTAGTTTAGCGTTAAAGTCGCCAATAACTAGGTAATATTTAATTGGGTTGCTACCGATTGCGTGTCTTATTTCTTCGTAGAATGCATCTATATCTTCTTCGTCATAAGCCGATGTGGGAGAATATACCTGAATGTTTTTAGTTGTTTATTGTTCATTTTGAGTGTTATATATGCGACTCTGTTAGATATCTACCCACCTCAGAATGCAGGATACTGGGCTATGGAATGACCAGGGAGTTCGCACGGGCCATGCTAGGATCGCCGACATGGCTGCTAGAGAAATACCTCTATCAGCCTACAGGGTAACCGAAGCAGAGGACCGGCTAAGGTTAGAAAAAGAATTCTCTCTCACTATCCCAACAAGGGAACAGTGGGAGCAAAAAAGGGTTAAGCTCCAGTCGAATGCCTTGATATGCTACACGGATGGTTCTCGAGTGGCGGAAAGGCAATCATCTGGAGCAGGAATTTATATGGAAGGCCGGGGGGTGCAAGAAAGCTATGCTTTAGGAAGATTCACCACGGTATTCCAAGCAGAAGTTTATGCCATCCTATCGGTGGCAACAAGGAACGAGGTTAGGGTATCCCCAGAGCAAAAAAAATTATATTTGCTCCGACAGCCAAGCCGCACTAAAAGCAATCTTCTCAGCCAGGACAAGATCAGCTCTTGTCCAGGAATGTGGAGATGCTTTAGCCGAATTGGCAAGGGAAAAAGACGTCGAGCTCATCTGGGTCCCGGGACACACGGGGGTCCAAGACAACGAGAAGGCGGACGAACTAGCCAAACTCGGAGCCGGGGAAACTTGTTTTGGACCGGAACCTTTTTTGGGTATAACAAGGCAGCAGATCTCAGCAGCCCTAACCGGGTGGGCCTACAAGACCAGCGAGGAAAAGTGGAAAGGATGCAGGGGCTGTCGTCAGGCAAAGTACCACATAGCGGGATTTGATTCAAAGAAATCGGTCTAGCTAATGGGAAGAAGCCGAAGAACCACAAATCTTTTGATAGGGATCTTGACAGGCCACTGTAAACTAAAAAGACACCTAACACTGATAGGAGTAGAGGAAGATCCCATCTGCCCAAGATGTGGGAGGGACGAGGAAACGTCCTTTCACTACTTGGGAGAATGCGAAGCGTACCAGCGACTGAGGTATAGAACCTTTGGAGCACCTACGCTTCGAATGGAAGAGTTGAACTCCCTATCCTGGGCCGAAATTCTGATCTTCATTAGAAAATCAGGAAGGTTTAATCAGGGAGAAGAGCCCATCGAAGAGGACGATAATGAAGGCGGTTGAGGGGATGGCATGGGGTTGGCAAAAAGGGCCTATGGTGGCCTACTTGCTAGACTTCGGTCTCCCCACAACTACTACTACTACTACTACTACTAGATATCTGCTGAAATAATGAAACTTGCTCTGCTACTGATTTGTTTATTAGGAAGCCCACTCCTACTACTTTTGTATCATCTGTGTGTGTATGGTAGAATATGTTTCCCGAGTTCAGTTTTAATAGCTTTTCTTCCTTTCTTCTAACTTTTGCTAGCCCTATTATGTGCTATTTTAAGTTTTTTATTTCTTCCCCTAACTCGTGCAATCTGTCGTCTGCTAGTGTTCTAACGTTAAGAACGTTAAAGAACAGAAAATCATCAGATTAAGACGGAATTCCCAATAAACTATTAAAATATAGAGCACTGCCATTTTACTGTTTAGGAAAATTGGATAAGGCAGAACCAAACTACTAGCGAAGAATTACTCGCCTTGGTGCAACTTCACAACCAACTACAAAAAATATATCTAACAAAATAAATTCACTAATATCTCTTACTGACTAACACGCAGGATGTCTATCAGGAAGATCTTCTATAGATGCAGTATTCACTTTAAGGCAAATAGTAGAAAATTATGTTTTATCGATCTACAAAAAACATTTGATCGAGTACGACTTAAAGATATTATATACTTACTATATAGTTGATGAATTTCTATGAGTGTCATCAAAAATATAAAATATTGTTATAGTTCCACTTAGTTATACCTATTTAATGTTATAATTGACTTTTACTTTACTTTATTTTATTTTCAATCAATTATAAAATTTAAATTTAATTAACTGATTTGCCCTTTTATATTATGGATTATCAAGATTATTAAATAACTATCTAGACTGCTTTTAATCCTGAAATTTGATTCTCTTATTTCATGACAACTTAAACGTCTGCCACCTGTCAGCGCTGTCACTTTGAATTATGCAAGCGCAAAATCAATTACAAATACTTTCTCGTTACATTTACTTGTCACTCAACAAATATCAAATAGTAAGTACTTCCCTCTTTAAAATTACCCCACTTTACCCTTTCTATCTTTTTCTTTCAGTTTTTTATTTAAACAAATGTATTCTGTCACCCGTTCATGGACTCGATACTCTGCTTTACCAAGCCAAACGCATCCAGCAATCTCACAAAGATCTCCCAACGTCCAAACAAATCCCAGTCCGAACTCCGCCAAACGAACACCTAGATCCACAAAAACTTCCTGGCCAAACACACGACAAGTAGTAATGTCAGCAGCAAACACCATCCACGTCGTGCTACCAAATTCTTCAAGCATCCGACGACGTAGTGTCAAGAACCTCGACTAGATGCAAGTTATAAGATGTCACTTCAATGACAAGCTTGTCGAATTAGAATCTCTTTAAATGAAAACCTCCTATTCACCCCATAAAAACGCCCACTCTGCTAACAGTCTCGATGTAAATCACTTCCAGTAAAAACCATTCCTTGTTATCCAATTCATATGATGCAATGTTATTTGACAATAACCTCAGTTCAGCATCCCCTTCCAGAAATTTGCTTTTGTAGATTATAACTGTATTACTTAGGCATTCTCACCCGATCCATTTATTTTAATCCTCTTCTTCTTCACATATTTTAATCTTTTGAAGTTTAGTTTTTATTTACACCACGCAAATTTTAGTTTAATTCATAACCCTTTATATTCCAAACAGCTTTTAAACTTTTATAAAGGGTTTATTTTATGACATGTTTTTGTATCCAATTATTTTTACATACTGATAAATAAATATCTCCTGGTTGATTTAGTTTAGCATATATTTCATACTCCAACACACTATAGAAACTTTATTATATTTATCTAACAAATACATTTTAATATTTTGATATCCTTTTCATATTTAAATTCATCTTTTTAATTTTTAATACTGTATTCTTTTAACCTAATTAATCTGATTTTAATCTCCTGTACTAAAAACCATAACAATATATTACTGTGAATAGAGACCAACATACGCACGCTATGATTTATTTTATATGAATTATGATTTCCGTACGTTAAAGGGCATAAAAAGCACAAGTGTTGTTTTAATAAAAGATCTAAGTAGCAAGAACAGTTAGATGCACAAAAAGGGTCACATCAACTCGTTACACTTTGGCTATTCTAACTTCAAGAATTTAATAGCTTTGGATTTTAGTTTTGCATTTTCCGTGACGTTCGTTTCATAGTTCTTGAACACTTATGAGTGGTCTGGCCAAATAATTTTGTACTCAAATCAATCAAAATGAAGGTGGATTGTAAACACATTCGTAACTCGAAGGTTAAATTACTATTTCAATGGAAATCTACCGAAAATAACACGGGGAGCGAAAGAGAGGTCGTGTAACAACAAGAATGAGCTAAAAAGGATTTCATTCAATAAAATTATGTTAGTTCTGGTTAAAGTGTCGCATTCTGAATACTGTAAATATTAAAATTGAATATCAAATTTTATGTCACTCGTGCAATCATCTTATATGGGATCGGGCTGAATTTTGAATTACATGTACTCCATAATGCACATTTGATGTTCCATAACTTAGCTTTAGTGTATGGATAACTAATTTGAATCGTAGAAGCCGAATGTCAGTCATTGATAGCCTAGGACGTGGCGTTAGAGCAAGAACTGTAAGCTGAAACGTTTTCTCTTCTGATTTTTTTAAGTAACTGTATTTCCATTAATGTCAGTCCAAAGTTTATGAAATTGTAGAACTGGACAGTATTTAATATTGTTATAATATAAATTAGTCTGACGCAATCTAACTCGTCATGTAAATTATTTTGTTAGGGAATTTGATGTAATAAAGTTATTAGTATTTTTTATATTTCAAATTATTTTCAATTTTGTTGATTGGTTTCCATTGGATACTAAATAATCGGTGAATTTTTGTTGGCCAATGTATTTAAGTATTCTCTAGTGTTTCATTATTTTTCTCATTTTACTTTTGGCAACACAAGATGTACAACTTTGATCTCCAAAAATAATAAAATAGTGAAAAATCAATGGAGGATTTTATTTGTTTACCTAAGTGACAGCTCCGATTATATAAATAATATCGGCTGGTATTAAAAGTTGGACGACGTTATCTAGGTCTAGATCTCACATCAATACACATTAAAAATGTAATAAAAATGGGAAGTTTGAAAAAAATCGTTATCGCCGTTTTTGAAAAAATCGAAAAAACTAAAAAATCACAAGAGTAAACACCTACTTTTGGTTATGCGATTTTCTTAAAAAGCTTGCTGTCGCATCTACATAGTACACAAAACTTATATATGAAGTTGCAACGCAATACCTCTTTTCGTTTTTGAGATATTCTGTTCACAGACAGACACACAGATAGACACACACACAGACAGACAGACCAATGAACAAAATATGTTTTTTTGGGATCAGGGGACTTTAAAACGTGAAGATCTGTTGAAAACTCATTTTCGAATTTTTGGGGGAATCCAATACTTCCTTTATTGTAAAAGAAAGTAAAAATGGGGAAGGTTCGCCCGCTGCCACCAAAATAATCGCTGTGTTTCCCCCAATTTTTATAAACAAAAATTGAACAATGCAGGCTACAAATAGCTGCAGGTTAAATGTGAGATTAGATTACGCACACCAGTCTATAAATAGCTGGAACAACAACCAAATTGAGTCAATAAATGTTTTTAAGGGCGTATTACTGCGTAAATTACATCACAATACCTTTACAATATCCAGGCGGCTCAATTTCAAAATCTTACTGCAAAAGTAACCCCTGCATGGATTGGCGTTAATGGAGGTTAGTTACAGCTGAGTAAGGCAAATTTCTTAGTTGCAAAATGATGTTGGTGGTGAAATCTTCTTTATGGGGGGCTGCAGGTTTTAAATCCTGGAAATAAAGAGTAACAAGTGACAAATTCGAGGACCAATTACGACCCCTCTTCGTAGTTAAGCACGTAAAAACTTCTTTTACTTAAAATTCGCCGGCAGGCGTTTTTGTAGGAATACAACCCAATTTGACAGAAAAGCTGTGGTGGCTATCAAACCCTACATTCCACCACACTGGAAATTTACCCCCACACCAACACTCGCTAATTAGCTAGGTGTTGCTTCAAACTTGGGTTGAGAAATGTTAAGGCGCGGTCTAAAAAGGAAGGAAGAAAATAGAAACTGTGCGTCACATTTGTCCATTCGCTATTTCAACACTTGCATCATTTTTTATCGAGAACACGCTTGTTGAAAGTCACGTAGCCTGATTTACATCGCTCCACGACCCCTCTGATCACATAAAAGTACTACGCAGTTTGTAAAACGCTAAGATGTCAAAACGTGACATCAAGTGCCCCCTGTGAGCGAACAATTGAAACACTCAAAGAAAGCTATAAGAAGCGAGACGGTAACGCAGAATGTCGCTTGTTGTCTGAATATGGGTGGAATTCTAGAAAGAATGTCGACGAAAGTCCTTAAATTTCATAAATGAAGGACACCAAATTTGCAAGAAAAACAAATTTATTGGTTCTGTTTTGTTTTCAGTGTGTTTTGTTTTATTTTGAAAGAACGGATAAAGGCATGTCGAGATTAAGATTTAAAGATCTCAAACATTTAAATCAGAGTGTAAAAAAGTGCAAAATTTTTGCACGTCAATGACTACATTTACACGGTCCGCTAACACCGGTGTAGTAACATCGGTTGTTGTTAACACCGGTGTAAATTGTAGTGTAAATGGGGTTTAACGCCGGTTTTACTAGAACCGGTTTACTAACGCTACACCACTTCGCCAGGAGGCGTGACGTTAGTAAGTGGGTGTAAAATGTAGGTGTAAATGGATACTTTCGACTTACACCCGTTTTGAAACAGGACTACCAACATAATTGTCAAGATGGTTGGTTGTTCTGAGTCGCAGTTGTCAACCACACCAACGTCACTCCGTTGAATTGTATCACCTGTATTATTAATCTTGTAGGTTATAGCGGTTATGTTTATAATTTTGTAATAACAGACAGCATCTGACAGAGTTACAGATGGAAAATCTCGAAGCAGTTGGTCACACTGCGACGAGGTTTTAGATAACACCACGCTAACACCGACGTACACTTTAACGCCTGTATAACACCCCTTGTGTAAACGCACGTTTTACACGAGTTTTAATAACAACGGTTTAAATAACACCAGCGTTATATTACCGTGTAAATGTAGTCATAGAAATTGTACGGAATTTGCTATACTAAGCTCTGTAAATATTGCAGTTCAGTTAAATTCAGTCTATAGATAAAATATGATCAAAAATAATGTACAGACGACTAAATAAGTAAGTGTATAAAATTTGCAAAAATTTGGAATTAGGAATGAGACATGGTGAAAGAGAGAACTCTTAAAACCGTGGGGTTTTCCGCAAGTTAATAGATTTTTCTTCAGAATTAGATACAATCTTATTAGAACATTTAAATAATGCAGCGGTTTTAAAGGTACATCCAAAACTGTACACAGAAATTTTGGATAGTTTTAGGTCGTAATGAAATTAAATAACAAATTAATGAAAGCGAATTTTTGGCAATTCAATGTGATGAAACAGCAGATGTTTCAAATCATTATTAATTCAGGAGCCTCCAAATACAATTATCACTAGCCGCAACTAAGAATAGTTAACAATAGATGGCTGAAAAACGGCTGAAACCTCCAGAACAAAGAGGTCGACCACTCAAAAGTTTGTAGCAGCAGTGTAACGCCTCGTTTTAATTTGGTGTTCCTTGTGAACTGCCCCTTCAATTTTAATTTCGCATCTCTAATTTAAATAGCCATGCTCGCACCTCTTTCTTTCGAACGTCGCCGCAAAGGAATTTTACTTTTTCAAACGCGCAACCTTGAATAGAAGCGTTCTTCGATTTTGGAATTCGATTTTCTTTCTTCTCACGCCAGCTTTTCGTTGAGAAAGCCTAATCGCGGAATCGATCGAGATCTGGTAAAGGAATTTTGTAACTCATGATGCTGTGCATTTTAAGATGTTTTTTGTTTTACACCAACAATCGCTTGTCACGCTCCAAGAAACGTCGCTTGCGTTTCTTTAGGCCGGTTTGTGAACTAAGGGTAATCTCATCTGAATTATTAGTAGCTTCAGCGTACTTATGCGAACGTTTTGTCCGTCCGTCCGTCCGTCCGTCTGTCTGGATCGCCTGTAACTTCCGAACGGCTACAGATATCGAAATTTTGAAAGGGGGCAAAGTTGTTGCTAAGGTCCCGAGCACCTTCATGCGCTATTTGGTTTTGGCGAAAGGTGGCGATTTTCCACTTTGCAAAATTTCCAAGCATTTTAGCACAGTGGCGGCTTGTCCACTTGGCGCCATCTACAGAAGTTCGGTGGTCACGTTTTGAACTACACATTCTGGTTGCACTATAATACTTAATGTTTTCGCAGTGCTGAAGCTACTCTTTAGACCTGTACTTGAGCAGTTTATTTAGTTTCTGTACTAATTAACGTAGTAATTAGGCCTCTATACTTTCTGCGGCATTGTTCATGGAAGTAATTTGCTGAGCGCACGGCCCTTGCACGTGTTGCCCGCAGTACAGAACTAAGGTCGCTTTCCGCAAACATCTTCAACCAGAGAACGCCTGCGTTATCTCAAGTTGTAATTACACCTATCGTTGCTGCTCCCTGAGAACACTATGAAGAGGCTTCTTAGAACATAGCAGTAACTGCATACTATCTTGCATAATTCAGTGGTTTGTTTCGTCGATAAAGGCAAATTTGCCGGCTATGAATTACGCGGTGATATAGCAAAGGCTTTTGGTAATAATCTTGCACGAAATCATGTAACTTTTTAGCTGTTATCAGACGCTAATGCGTTATCAGTTATAGAGCTACTGAAAACCGCATACAGTGTATACCAGCTGCAATACCTTTTTCAAGCGTAGTGTAACCTTGAACGACGGGCAATTTCATTATCAATTATAACAGTTTGGATTCCGGAGGTCGAGCGTTTCTTTTGTCAGTATTAATTTCCGGATGCTTGCATAGCATTCTAGATGTGAACTTATTGTAATTGCTGGTAGTGCAGATTTTAGCTTGTTGTTTTGTCACATGTGTTGTTTCGAATTAGTAATTTAATTGGGGCTTTATGAATTGGTTTGACTACAATCATATTTATTTTTTAATGACGCTGTAAAGCGTCAGGTTTTACCTGAATTAATTGTTAATTGCCAATCCTGGGTCTTTTGGGCTTATTGTTATTTATAACATTGTTGGTGAAATTAAATTTTACTTACTGTTACGGGTATCCCGTTTGATATCTTTGCTTACTAACCTTCATGAACCTGCTCGTTTTCTATCTAGGTTGTAGAATTAAAGACTTATAAGGTAGGTGCTGATTTGTTTATGTTGTGTTTAACGCCTGGCGCCCGCTTGTATAAAATTCTAATCTTAAGAAACGCTACCTGGTCTTTATCCACGCCATATTCTGCCGAGGGTTAGACCTAGCTAGGGCTGTACTACCCCTCGTTTAAGGGTGGTGCAACAGAGGAACTACTGGAAGACGATTGACATAAGTTAGTGTAACTGTTAGTGTCGCAATACTGGAACTCAAAGGTAAATATCAAATTAAAGCTTTGTTCGTAGAAATTACTACATTTAACGATCGCGTTTACTTATATGCGTAGGTATATTAAATTTTAATATTGGACGACCATCATCGAGCTCTGTAAGCTTAAGAAACAATGAATTTGATTCCCGAGAGCGCTTGCTTTGATTCAGGTTTTTAACTTGTTCTACAGTCAACAAGGTACCTGCTCTGAAGCAAATTCCAGAACAGAACTTCTAAACCTTTTCTGACCTTTCGTCTTCGGCCTGTTCTTGACTGAAACCCCTAAAGACCCATACAGCAGCCCACATTTTTACTTTTGACCATTGAGGCTACCATAAACGGTTTAATGCTGAATTTCGTCACTAGTTGCTGTAATATTAATTTACTGCAAAATTTATAGACCGTATTGCTGATTAAGTTCTTAATAGGCAATTTCAAGATAACATAAATTCTTTACTGTTCTTAATAAAGCACGCAAGTGTGGCAATTGTAGACAAAGGCAAGCATTGGTCTTACATCATGAACACGTTTATCACATATTAAAACAATGGCATCTAATTCGGTAGAAAAGAGATGTATGGTAGATTTTGAACTTCACTGCCACTTGTAAAATTTTCGATCCAAGTGGATACCATATGTGAGACAAGAAAATTGTATCCTACCACTTAGAAGTTTCAAGTGTTTTATATCATAGTTAAGTTACATGGAAGTTCTAAATGAGTGTATTTTGTAACTTTATTGGGCTATGAAATTAGCACGCACTTGTTTGTTTCTAAATCTTGTCGAGTTTATGTTAGGAAGGTTTTAATAATGCGCTGTTACTTCTCTGTACAGTATGGAATAATTCTGCTATTTTCAGTGCAATTACTATTTAATGGTACGTGTAAATGTTTTGTCTGTCATACGTCCAAACTTAATATTAATAATTGTTTTATTCAAGAGACACATACTGAACAGGACTGCTTTAAGCGCATAGTAGGCGGTGAAGACATTGACAGAAAGGTAGTCCCTTCCATAACCGCCATTCTCGTCAAACCCGTTGGGTACTATGAGAAGCCCAAATTCATAGGTGCAGCAAATATTGTAAGCAAATATTGGGCACTCACAGCAGCGCATGTCACGCAGTCTCTAATTGTAAGTTCCGTGTGATTAGTGAACCTTCATAACGTGCTCGATTTACAGAAAAAGAAGTTGATCGAAAACGGATACGTGTTTCTGCGAGGAGGAACTGCCAGCTGGAAAGTCGAGGAAAGTGACGAGCACGCCGACCATGAAATTGTGGAATATTACCAACACCCCAGCTACGCATTTCTTGCACGTTTCGACAGTGACATTGCGATTGTGAGGGTTCGGGAGCCGTTCGTATCTTTTACTGAAAAACCAGTACCAGTTGCTAGTAGACACTTCAAGGTATGCTGTTTTTAGTGTAATTGTTAATAATTTGTTACGTAATTATTTCGATTAACCCGTAATCAAAAACGTCCAGTTTTTGTACATAGCGTAATGAACCAGATTAATATTTCTTCTTTTTTTTCTTCTTCAAATATTCAATCTTCTCAGCGAATGTTGGTTATTCCGGCTATAATAGATTTATATTCATAAATACACAAGAACAAATGTACGCAACGCAGCACAACATAAAAACTTCAGTCACAAGGTTCAACAACAAGCAGAATCGTACTACACAGCCTCAGAGTTCTATCCACCCTCAGCGGTAACCATTCAGCAATTAGACACACTTCTGTTATCAATCTGTGATGTCGTGGTCTCATACGAATTGTTACACAACATCCACACCCTTACTGCCACAAGTAACATCCAACGTGGCAAACATTAACGCGGACAGCATGTCAATCATTAGCGATAAAGCAGAAATTATCATATTAAATGACTTTGAGGAAATAAAGCCAAAAAATAAAAGAACAACAGTCAAAATACACAAACTACCAGCTTGCCATCCACTGCAACATCAACTCAAAATCGATTTCAACCTTTATCAAACGCAAATGATACTAACGACCCCAACACCAAGAAGACTACAGCAGAAAACAAAGTTCTTCCATTTATTCTACACTATGTTACAGCTATAAACCCGTTGCTCAATATAATTGACACCCATATGCAAAGGAAACTACTGCTGTCAGTTAATGGATAAATAAACAACATTGCCGAATGCAAAAAATGCGGGATATACTTGATGCACATAAAGTAGCAGTACGCACTTACGGCCTACAGAAAGGGAAGAAGTACAGAGTGGTACTAAGGAATTTTCAAGACTACCAACAAACAAAGATTCAAGAATTATTAAACTTTAAACATAATGAACCATGAATGATACTAAATAACTGTTTTTCATAGATATTAGACATAGAAGCAATAACAAATATATTTTTAAAATTAAACACGTAGGAAACGAACGCAGTCGTTAATTTTGAAGAACGTAGAAAAACTACAAGTTCACAATGCAAAAACTGCCAACGCTACGGTCACACGAAAATCCGGTGCACGGCACGGCCGGGTGAGTAAAATGCACCGGACAGTATGACTACCATTTTTATCCCAAAAACAAAAATGAGGGTAATCCAGAAAAATGTGTGCTGTACAAAAGCGACCCAGCAAACTATAAAAGCTGTACAGTCTGCCTTGTTATATAACCACCTCCAGGTTAGCGGATCCCCGCGCAAACAACTAGCCTAGTATCCAATACAAAATAGCCCAGCAATGTCCCCTCATGCCTATCAAAGACAACAACACTCTCAAACGAACATTACCACAGTCACAATTGAACAAAACATCGCTCACGTCTTTTAAAAACCGAACTGTTCCCTTATACAAAAAATGCCCCCAACGCATGAAAGTTTGACAGCCATCCTAGTCAGAGAACAAATCAAACACCATCAGCTACCGGAATTCAAAAAATACTTTTTGCAAGCCTCGAGCACTATGATAGAAGATTGACTCGAACCCGTAACAATCTCAGCTGTCTACTGCCCACCTAATTATTCCACAAATAAAGAAAGTTTAATTAATTTCTTCCGCTCCCTGGGAAACAGATCCATGGCCAGAGGTGTCTATAACTCGAGGCAAAAACTGTGGGGCTCCAGACTTTTACCAACTAGTACAGGAGACACTATTTATAAAGGAGTACAAGAGTTACAGCTGAGCCACCTGTCAACATACGAACCCACTTACTGGTCTACAGACCCAGAAAATAAGCCCGACTTGCTTGATTTCTTTCTGATAAAGGTAATCGCGCCTTGTTATCTAACCATCGCATCATGTTAGGACCCCCCCTCCCCCTTCTCATGGCCGCAGTAAGTACCTACATCACTAAAAAGGATAAACCAGTAAAAGTGTTCAACAAAAGAACCGATTGGAACTACTACAGGGCACTACTGCAAACCAGTTGGGTATGAGAATTTCCCTAAAAACATAAGATGGTCTAGAATTAACAGTAACCCCCGAACTCTCATCCAAAAGAATAACAGAGCAATAACCGCCGCAATGAAGCAAAAATCGCTAAAGAAATAAAGTTGGGAAGAATTTAGCAATATACACAATATCCATCAGATAAAAAACGATACAATCAAATCACCTTAAAATTAAAGAGCATCTAGAAAATGTAAATGCTTGTTACAGCTTAAAACGACTTTTACGACCTTAAAACACTTTGGAGATAGGATAAATGGGTCGTCAGGGCACGTTAATCTTCAAAAAGACAAATCTCACTCTAATCACGCCTCAACTTGTTGTACAAGAGGTTGACCGACTATTCATCAGAGAGAAAGGGGGTTCGGATCAACACAACGTATTTTAGAGCGAGATACTGTCACAATAGGGGTTAATTGTAATCAAAATAAGCGGGAAACAGCGCCACGAATTCATTGATAGAATAGGGAGAAACTTTTCGGCTGGCCCTCGTAGAAATTCGCAGTCAGAGGACTGACGACCAATTCCACTGCCTTGTGCGACGTTGCAGCTGCTTGGCGACCTACCATGGTTGGCCTGCTAGCCTCGCCGGCAGCCTTACAATTAATACATCCAAGGGAAAAATTAAATATTACATGTACATAAACACATATACGTATCATAAATAAACATCCAGGGAGTTGTTAGGAATGCAAATCTATTAAAATTTAAGTATGTAAATCTTTGACATGGATAGTGGTAAAAAGGATAAGTAATTCTATAATTTATTTAACAACGATAGGCATGCCACAAAAAGTACATTGGTTACATTGAAACAACAGTGGTGAACAAGCCTCACAAAAATTCTGTATGATATGATGCAACAATGATAACAATTTACTCTGAAAGTAGGTACCCACGTCGGCTCCAAATATCCCTGTTGCCATGTATACATTACGTCACTTTAATGTCAACATAAGCGAGTCGCACAAACGCTCTAAAATTACACAAACGAGAAAAATAACTAATTCACAATACCTGAACATGTCTGGCGGTGTTGTTGATTAATGCATCCGAAAGGTCTCACAGGCTCGTCGAAGTCTCTGCAGATGGTTAAAGGACAGCGCATATTGCTGACCGTGGAAACGACGTTATCAAACGAAATCTCAAAAGGCCGGGTTTTGCGTGAAGATCCTTGTAGCGACAAGTATTGGGAAGAGGGTCAAACGACACCTAATTGCCACAGTTTTCTTAATTTGACACACCGGAAAACCACTCTCGTAGAAATCCGGCAAAGCATTAATTGCACATCCAGTGCTACAATACAACGGAAAAGATTGGTTTGGCCATAACACACACCCGCCAAGGAAAGCTCAACCACACACAACAGTAAGGTAATAGCTTCATATCATGAGTGTCGAGACGCGAGCTGAAGAAAGAACAGTATGGGACACTTTTGCTTGCTTTCCCTGTCCCACTCATACAATCGATTTTCTCTAACACAATATTACAACAGCTTTTTCGAGCCGAAAGCTGTACGTTGTAATAAACATGTGGCGACTGGTTTGTCGAATGCGAAACTTACATCACCAGACTCGGTTTTACGACGTGACGTCAGGGGCCATTTGGGCCAAATCGCACACGTATGAGCAATCAAAACTGTACTATACTAGAACGAGCGGGAAGCGTCGGTATTTGAATTTAAAAAGAGAGCGCGGAATTACCAATATTTGAAATAAAAGATGTGGGAAGCGCGGATATTTGAAATTCAAGTGGGGGATTTTAAACTATACCTTTTCAACTTCAAATTGGGACTAATCAATTTCAAAATAGAAATAAACAATTTCAAAATGAAATAAACAATTTCAATTTGAGAATAAACAACTTCAAATTGAGACTAATTAACTTCATATTGGGAAAAGCTTTTTGTTAACGGTAGTCTTTGGAAAATGACAATTATATGGTTGTGACGGGACGGAACACCAGCAACAGCTAACAATAATTAGTTTCGTCCTGTCACAACCATGTAATTGTCATTTTCCAAAGACTACCGTTAACAAAAAGCTTTTCACAATTTGAAGTTGATTAGTCCCAATTTGAAGTTGTTTATTCTCAAATTGAAATTGTTTATTTCATTTTGAAATTGTTTATTCCCATTTTGAAATTGATTAGTCCCAATTTGAAGTTGAAAAGGTATAGTCTTAGCACGCCACAGCAGACTTCGACTTTGCATTATGGAAAGCAACCAAAAGCATTAAATGCCAGCGTTAGCTCATGCCTCCCATACACAGAAATAATAGCTCCTGGGTGCGTGCACACAAAGAAAAAGCTGAAATTTGGTTAACCATTTTACAACAATGTTTCAAGCGTTACCATCGTTAATAATTCCTGATGAGGAACTTGAAATAAAAGAAGCGCCTACCAAATGTCGCCACATTCAAACCTATTCACTGTTAAGGAAATCAGGGAGATGATTAAAAATAACTGAAGTCATAGAGTAAAACTAGAAAAGAGGTTCAGACTTATGGAATAACGCGGAAGGACTGATAATGGCTTGCCTACGTAGATGTTATAAATTCCAATCTCATTTGAAGTTAATGTGCACCAAATAATTTTGTCGCTGTTGTCAAATTTTCAGATGAGGGCAGAATCATATTACATGCTATAAATTTGCTACGAGGTAGGTAGAAATATTGTTACAATCGCCTTGTGCATATTTTAACATTAGCCTCTAGTTGGAGCATATTCCTAAAGCTATACCTTACCTGAATTGCCTTAAGGTCACTTAATTACTATAGGAAGTTAAAAAGGATGTAAATTATTATTTCCGCTACGATTACCGTAGTAGTTTTGCTTATGGTCGGGACTACTAACTGCGTTTAATCATTGAGTTGCGCGTGCTGACTCTTGAATGTGTTGGGCTTCTGAAAAGAAGCGATTAACAAGTTTGGTTAAGATAATTACTTATCTGTTGAATTTTGACGTTTAAAGCTTAGGTTATAAAAGTGACCCTAACTACCAGCTGATCCTTGTTAAGACCCAGGTTGCCCACGTTAATTTATGCGTAATATTTCGAAGTTGTCTTAGCTGATCCGACGTCTTCTGTTGAAATTTAGAGTATTGTTTGCCTGCTTCGTGAAGCTATTTTTTTGGCGACCCTACGATTTAAAGCAACTTTTTAGTAACTTCCAACTGCGGTTAGACGTTGTAGTGTCATTGCGTCACATTGTGGTGAGATTAGCTTACTTTTGTTTTCGTAGCTTAGAAATAAAAACAACTTGAGAAAACAAGACTTGGTTTCCAACCAAAATTCTGAGGCATATGTGTTTCGATCAATAGCTGAGTATTCATTATTGTTCCCAATTCTTATTCGTTAATAGTTTCGGGATAGCACCTATACGATAGGGTTAAGTGAACCCAGAGATGTTTGGTAAACCGTGAATAGAACATCCTTGTTGGCAACTTTGTGATCCAATTTCATTCTATTCCTTAGGCAACACCTTAAACAAAAATTACGTATGTCTCTGCTTGCAATTGGAACATTTGAACTACTTAATATTGCATCTACTCCGTCAGTGTAAGTTCAGTCACAATTGATTTTTTGACCATGCCACGTGTCTAAAATACATGTATAGCATCCGCCGTATTTGATGATCAGTGCAAACCATGACCTAATATACAAAATTCAAGAGCTTGCCAGATAAGCGGTTTGGGACTTATCAAATTAAGCTGACATAAAGTGACAATTATATTAATTAAACATACCTACTTTCTGAATCAATACTGCACATACAGCTTATGTCTATCTTTTTCTTCCTTTGCCCTCTTTGATGAACTTCCTCTAATCACTTTTGAGTGAATACCTTCGGGTTATTCTGCATAGGACCGGAGAAAACACGTTTAATACGTTTTTCATCTCGAGTAATCTTTTTAAATAAAAGATACACGTGTGAGCTAATTACACCTTTATTTAGGGCTTTTCAATTATGGTTTTTATTGGTAGTTTCTCTTTATGCTTTTTCTGCTTGTAGTGTTTGATCTTTTTAGTTTCTTCTTTGTATCTTGGGATTGTGGTCGTCCGGATTTGTGTGTTTGGTTGTAAACTCGGCTTGCCGGATTTGGATTTGGTTGCCAGATAGGAGCTTCTACTTGCAACTTTGGGCCTCTCGACTTTCTTATCGCAATACGCCTGGATTCTAAGATAAGCTACCTATTTATATTCAAATGAACATTTTTCAATGAAAAAATATAGTGACGTGAATTAGTTTGATAACGAAAATCTTTGAAATATTCCTCCTTACGCCGGTTTTGTCCATTTATCAAAGCAGTAGTACTTTATATACCCGTGCCTTGTAATTTAATTAATAAAACACTAAACTTATATTTGTAAGTTCTCTGTGATCACGTCGCGTATTTAATATTATTTCCGTGTAAATATCATACAATTTAACATATATTATTTTGGCGAAAGAAATTGTCTTTATAAATACACATGTTTTATTTACCTTCTGCACTGTAATTGCATCGAAGTCTGTCTTGTTATTGATGTGATAGATTATGGCTTTTTAAGGAATCTGCGTATAATGAAGATGGTTTCATAACGCGTAAGGGGGGACTCGCACACCCAGAAAAAGATACACAAGTATTTCACGATGAGAACAATGTATGTGCACAAAATTGAATTAGCCGGCGACAACAAGCAAGAGCTGTTCACTCTTCGACGGGTGGCAACTAATTAGTTTTAGGAACGAGAGGAACCAGAGGGCTCTAAGATTATAGGATTTTTAGAAAAATGGACCACATGTTAGAATACAGGAGTTACACAACTAGAAGAATGCAGTCCACTACAAAAATAAATTTAAACTAAAACGCGAATCCGAAACTTTAAATACACGCTATAAACAACCAAAAAGTATTAATTAAAACTACAACTAACACCAAGTTTTTTCAAGTTTGGAAAGAAATGGTAGTCTGATGAGACCAAATCTGGAAAATATGGTGCATGCGAAATCAATTAGAATCCCAGTTTTTTAATTTTGGTGTTTGCAATTCGGGACGTATGTGGAGATGCATTATCTTAAATAAAGAACACCCATTTCTTTGCCAAACCCGGTCTTTTTTCAATATTTTTTTGTTTTAATCGGTCCAATAAGTTAGCGTAGTCCACCCCAACCCTTTGGAAGGTAGTCAATCATAATAATGTCTTTGGAAATCTAAAAAACAGGCGCCAGGATCTTTCCAGCCGAAGCGATCTTCTTTGCCTTTCTTAGACTCGAAGAATCTTTGTGCTTCCATTGCTTAAACTATTCTTGCATCTCTGGCGCGTAGCGATACACCCATGTTTCATTTGTAGTAATAAATCTTGGCATAAAATCACTTGGGTTCATCAAAAATCGGCCCAAACGCTGCTGGGAATTTTGGTGTCGAACTCATTTTTATTCTGGAGAGGAATCACGGCATCCATATTGCGCAGACCTTACTTAAGCCCAATTCTTCAATTAACATGTCATAAATCCGTTTAGTTGAAATACCCACAACTGCAGCTATCTCAGCACCTTCACTCGACAGTCTAACAATACCATATCAATGTTTTCACTGCGCTCGTTGTCCTCCAGACTCTCTCTGTCTTGTTTGCAAACCGGTGATCATTTTTTAACCATAGAGTACGAAGGTGCAGATTCACCCAAAGTATTAACCATGTCTTCATGGATCGTTTAAGGCTTTACTCTTTTTTTAAACAGGTATTTAATAACAGCTCGGTGTTCAATGTTTTCCATTTTTTACGAAAATCACCCGAAACACTAGATTTGACCGGCTGTAATTCGAACACTATTTGACAGATTGAACTGAAATGTTAGGTTATGTTATACAGGGGACGAAATATTAACAGAGCGAAAGTAGACGCCGGTTCGAACCGCATCTTTGTGTCAGACTGCAAAGTTTTCAAACGCACCTCGTATACAAGGGATTTTACACCAACAATAAACCGCACTTACCATAGGATGGTTCGCGTTGACAGGCAACGGTAGCAAATCCGTCTTAGGCGAATAAAAATTACTATCAATTGCCAAGGCCGTGAAATTCAACCTTTAGCTGGATGGCTTTACTGTATTCAGGGTCGACGCAACGAGTCTGCTACAAAATACTTACGTAGAGGCTTAACTGCAAACTAAAGACTTAATTACTTTAGCTACTGAAATTCAACTTTCCTTTAAAATCTCTTAGCAATTCTCCACTCGATAATTGAACACAACTTGCAGATTCAACGCGCCAAAAGGGTACGTTTTCTTGCTGTTTCAATAACTAACGGTTTTTCTCAAAGAAATTCAAATATGTTACTTACAAATAAGGTTTATTAAGCTTTTAAATGACTAGAGTTGCAAAAGAGGCAGCAATATACAATCTAAATACAGATACGCAAAGCATAAATTAATTCATAAAATATAAAACGAGCGTAAACAACTCGATAAAAAAATATCAAATAGCGAGGGTCTTCTGTAAATAGCGAGAAAAATGCTGGACTGAAAATAATAACCTACGAATGTACAAATCAAAACAACAAACCACGAGTGTACAATATCGATCTATCTTCGTACAAAACCAACAAGTCTTATTAACCGTCGACAAGAATTACATAGATCACGTATATAGCAAATATATATAGCAACGCAATAAACGCTGCAACGTTAAAAGAGGTAACACAACATGTCAAGACGTTAAACCCAAGTATTTGCTAATTAAGTTAACACCCCTTAATTTAAACGTGTCACTGAGTATATTCACATTTCGGCAAACACTTTAGTATATAATTACAGATGGGTACATTTAAAACTGAGGAAAGTTAACCATCAAAAGGGGATTTGGCAAGAAGTTGATGTCACCAAAATTCAGCTTTGGAAAACGTAGCAGATCCACGTTACATCTAATTTTTAATAACTTTGTACGCGTATGCAGGCTGCGAACGTAAGAGATAAAGCAACCGCCCGGTTGAGAATTCTCATTCAGCTCCCACAAACACAACGCAAACTAACCAACAGTGAAGCTATTTGGTTAACCAGTGCTGCATGCAACTGTATATTTCATGGTTATTACTTTTTGCTAATTATTGTTAATATCATAGAGTATTCCGAAATCATTCTCATTTGAGAACACCTATAGTGATATTGCACATAAACATGCCTTTAATGTGTAAACTATTAGACCACAGACTAGTCACTTCACCTCAGGCTTTTTCTTATACCAACTTAATCTTAACTGATTGAATCGATTCAGTTTCGTTTACAATCAGTAATATGCCAGGCCTTCAGGGCTAGTCCCTCTGTATCATCGAAAACCTATTTGAATTAATTTTTCCCTAAAGTCTTTGTAGAAAAAATATTTTAACAATTTCTAATTAATCAAATGCGAAATTATCCAGATGAGCAATTACGAGAACCAAGTATCTATACAAAACTAATCTACCTTACCGAACTTTTTAATTTTTCTTGGTTTTCGACTAGGAATCCTCTTTATAGTAGATTAAGGATAAGAATGCCACAGTCTACAATTCTAGATTTTGGTGACATATTTTATGTAAGCTTCTATTGAAAAAGGTAGTTAAGAAATTCTGCAAAGGAAAACCATTAAATTAGCTGTTACAATATTTCTAATATTTGTAGAATCTTGACCATACTAAATTTCTTAAAGCACTTAGCATTAAAACGATTCATCTTTATGACTACTTGGATACAGTTGCCTGCCGGCTAGTCAGGAAGACGACGTGCAGCTCTTTAATTACCAACACAAATGATTAAGCCAAAAGGGCGCCAACAAATCTTTACCAATTAACGAGAAGTGTATCCAGGCATTCAACGAGAATTCGTAAATTCACGTAATACACAATTTTCCGAAAGAAAATTTCAAATCATGGACAGGTAGCAGTAACAATATTAAACCCGCAAGGCTGGTATCACAGTACAATCACAAATTGAATACTACCGGGTGGCCATAAATGTCTGTGTCACATTACCTTTTGAATGAGCAACGCCTTAGAAAATGATGAACTCAACTACCTAACCTAAATATCAAATGTCATTCATGATGCTAGGTTTCAAAATGATTACTGAATCCTATAATTTATTATTATTATTTAAATACGAGTATAATGCTAATCAACATTTCCATGGCTACTCGGATATTTATGGCCACCTGGTACTTGAGACAAAATACAGGTGATGAAAATATAGGCAGCAGAGTTAAGAGGCACCTCATAAAAGACACATAAATTTGAATACTTGCAAATTCACAATACAGCGATACAATATTACCGCACACATTAAAATAAGGCAATTGTTTGCAAGGTGATGATACAGCGGTGTCTACTCCGTGGATTGGGAGGAAACGTTTTGGGTGCTTCCAGGTACAAAGCTCGCGGAGCGAACTGTATATTCCCAAGGTTACGTCAGAATTGCAAGCGTCAAAATGCCTGAAAGGACCGCAAAGCGACAGAGCTCTGGTCCCCAGTAAATGTTTATACAAAGAGGAAACTTTAACCTGTAGGTACGTTCCGGAATCGGGTCCCTTCAGGCGCTCTATGAAATTCACGCAACAGGTGTGGAGCGAGCTGCAACTTGTAGGTATGAACGGTTCAAGGTCATGCCATGGATGGCGTCCTGAATTAAATGCAATGGGAGCTAACACCTTTCCAAACTCTGCCTTACGGATCTTCACTGACTGCTATAAGGAGAAAATAGTACACGATAGAACACGAGTGAATTTAAATGCATCCCGAAGAAGGCTTTCTTCACTTACCCCAAGGTGTTCTGGACCAGGTACGAAGGAATAAGCTAGCAAGCGTAGATTCCGCCGACAATGGCGGGGGATTGAAACGTCCGAAAATGCCATAAGCACCAATTCCTTGGTGATAGTTTAAAAAAAAAGCTAATGACAAGTAAAAATTACAATATACAAATGTATAAATTGGTTGTATTTCGAAAAATTATTAATTGTTGTCAATCCGCTCACGTGGAACTAGGTCAAGTATTGTTTCAACCATATACTTTTCTCATGGGCGAGATCGCCGTATATCACTCGGTTGTTTAGGCATTTTATAACTATCTAACAAGTACAGAATTTCAAAAATTAAAAACTAGAATATCGTTAGAGAACACTTCCACAGACTACTGGTCTACCACAACAACTTCAAGATTCAAATTTCTGAAGCTCGCGTGAAACCAAAGAACTACCAACTATACTCAAGCAATTCACAAACAGACTAACTTGTCGAAAGGTAAGCAGAAGTAGGTACGGCTTTCAAGAAAAATTGTGGAGTTGTAAAATGAGATATTTCAGCGGGGAAATGCTTCCCAAACCCACACGAAAAAGTTTAAAATACATTCAAAATACTTCTGTTCAACATTTCATTGTTGCAGAAAGAAATATTTTCTCATAATTGGCTAATTTCGATGCAGGATAAATGTAACCCTCGGAAAACGGCATGAAAAGAAAAATCAATAGTTTGGCGAAATATATTGCAACTAGGGCATAAAAATGAAATAATAATTCAAATAGGCACACAATTGAAATGTTTATTGCAAGATAAAGTCAGCATTTTACACTAATAAATGTACATGATATGAGTAGCAGTCACTATAATTTGATTGAGATGTTCCTAATGGCGAACGCACCTTAACGTATGTGAATGACAGATTTGATTTGGTAACGTCAATACAATAAGATGAATTTGACATGATACAGAGATGTTTTGTGGCGTTACAAAAATTATTGGCAGCGTTAGTGTTAAAAATTATATCACCAACAAACGGTAACGCAGGTGACGGGTAAAGGAACGGTGCAAAGCAAAGCAAAGATTGCAAAGAGCAAGATAAGGCAACCAAAGGCAACTGTGCAGAGCTAATAAAACAGTAAAACAGTGCATTTAAAAACTAACGTAGTGAAAAGCAGAGTAAGGTGATAAAGTGCTACGATTTCACATTATTCGAAAGAGAGTTTAGTTCCTAAGTAATAACATTGTATCAAAACTTGCGGTCAAAACAATTGTAAGATTAGTTGCTAGAATACCAGATATTCAATTGTTATTATTGACTACCCAAGCCATAAAATAAAAGGGTGTTGTTCAGCTTGGCTCCCAGAAAGTTGTTTTGTCCAAAAGCGTTTTATTTTGATCACCAGTCCGCAGAGTGCAGTTGTGCAAAGTTTCTTCGTGTTTAAAACTCCCGATAAGGAGGGAGAAGCTCAGCAAGAATTGACCAAGTGCGACCAACATCGAGGTCAACTTTCGGGCAGTTTTCGAATAGTTAGAGGCATCGGCCAGCTGGAACTTTATGTGCATCGTGTAGAGAAATCCTTTATTGAACCCTACAATTAGGACGAAGAAGCTAGGAATAATTCAGATTCGGAGAACCGCCGTGGCATCCTTTGATTGCGTGAAACAGCAACAAAGCTCACCCTTTGAAGTAAATTTGACCAGCAACGGGAGCCCGAGAGGCCTTGAAACTTGTGCTACACCTAGAGGAGATGTTGGACGAGATACTAAATGTGATCCTAGTTCCCAGCATCATTCCAGAGGGTTTTAATCGAGGTAGCGCCCTTGGATTTTGCGTTTTGGCGTAAGATTTGGGGCAGATTTGCCGGAAATTTGCCAATCAGCGCGTCCCTACGTCACATAAACAAGCAGGTTAGCTACTATGACGTCATAATTCGCGTGGGAGCGTGGAGTTCAAATCCCAGCGGACTACATTTTTTATTCGCAAATTTCTCTAATTCGCGCAAGGGAAGTTCCGTGTAAACCCCTTTACAAATTTTTGACTTTGCTGCTTAACAACAGTGAGTAAAGTTTATTCCGGATCATAGAATAATAACGAAGAAAGCGTTATAAAGTAAAATGTTTAAATATAATGGGTCGAAGTTTTATGTTACAATGCTATCATGTTTGTTGTACACTCTGTTTTTGTTAGTTAGTTAGTTAAGGTCTGATCACACATAGTTTTCATCTAGTAAGGCTACGGAATAGTGCCTAATCTATTAATGCAACTATAAGTAACTTAAAAATCAAACATCAAGTTTGACAGTTAAGTATAAACAGAGCTGCATTCATAAAATTAGGCACAATTCCGTAGCCGTACTAGATAAAAATCATTTTTGATGATACTTTAGATATTAATGTAATCTATTGTCCAATACTATCATCTGTAAACAACGCTTACTGTTCCAGTACAAAGTGAATACCCTTGCACTAGCTGCAGGATGGGGAACAAACAACTACAGCATACAGCAGCCTGTAGATCGTCTTCGAGGGGTCACCGTTGACATCCTGAACTCCAGTACATGCTACAAGGCATTTAGGTAAAATTTTACTGATGGTAAAATTCAGCATGTAATACGTGATTAGAATTAATATTCAGCATTTAAGTTTCCATCAACTTTATTAAAAATCGAAAAACAACATTCTCATCTACTAAATATACAGAGTGTTCCCTTAAATTACTTTAATATTTAGGCATCTCTCCTACCAGTTTACCAGACACATGATTTGTGGGGGATCTCTTGAAGGCGGCAAAGATGCCTGTAACGGTGACTCAGGAGGGCCTCTCCTACAAGGAGATGTTTTAATAGGTTCGTTCCGCTAAGGCAATTGCTACAATTTCTACAAATTCCCCGTTCCAGGTATTGTCTCGTTTGGACACGACTGCGGCAACAGATCATTCCCAGGCGTTTACACCAAAGTATCTTTATTCCAGGGTTGGCTGCAAAAACTGGAAATAGTGCTGGGCGAAAACTTTGGAATAAAGTATAGAAAGGCGCCCGTGAAAAATGTCGCTTTTCGTAAAAATAATGAACTATGTTACAAGTATATAAATCGGGGGAAACGTTCGAAACCCAAGAAACGCCACCCGGTTTACAATGGGCTATGGTATTGATTTTTACTGATGTTTGAAAATATATTAACCCTTTAATTGTTAATACTTTAGAATATATTTACTTTAAAACATACCTGACAATGTATATTAACTACATAACTTCCTAATCCTTTATTAGAAAATCCTTACATAAACCTACCTTCTGGAATAAACTCTAGAATATTCAAAGTAGTTCACTTCAAGAATTTTCACAAATGTTGCCTCCCTTGTTAGATCACTTTAAAAGTTGACGTCGCCACTTCGTTTTTATGCACGCAGAGAAAGAGGTGTTGAAAACGGCTAAACTGCTTCTCGAAGCCGCAACTTAAATCGGGGGAAAGTCAGTAATCAGCATATAGAGGTAGTGCAAATGGGTTGCTCGCTAAAATATTATTGCACCACCCAAATAATAGGGTGTATACTGACTACCCACCTTTGCATAATGAGACTTGGCCTACTTTAAGAGTAATACATTCTTCTCCTTTACTTTTGGTTTCTGTAATGCCCAATTTATTTTATTGAGTTTATATTCAAGTTCTGCTAATCTTTCTTCATTTCCAATTGACCTTGCATTATATGTAGAGATGTATAGTTGGCAGCCTGATCGTGCCCAGCTATTCTTAGCACCCCCTGCTTCGGCCCTTGTCTTGGCCAGGATTGCACAAGCAGCTGGGGACTGAGGGCCTTTGTTGGCTGATTGATGAGACATGAAAAGTTAGTAGCCATAATCTTCTAAGCTGGCCAGGCAGGTTGGAAGATGGTTAAGAAGGGGAATTAATAACTTAGGTAAATGAGGAAGAATAAAACTAGGTATAGCCGTATAGGGCATGATTGCCCAGAGATAGAATATGGTATTGGTAGGTTCGCTAAACCCCGAAACAGGCCTGTCCTCCATCGATACCATGACAAAGTGCCTATCCGCTACCCCCAGAATAATATACAGTGATGTATTCCAAAGTGTGGACATTAACAAATGCAAAATCCAAGTGTAGGGTAAGAGAAAGGTGCTAAGGGAAAATAAATGAAGAGGTAGATGTGCTGATAACCAACTCAATATACCTAATAAAGATGAGAAGAGCAAAAAATAATATGAATTGGTCATGTGATTAGAAGCATGAGACAGCTACTATCAAAGACGATGACCAAGAACGTAATGGAAGATCTACAACTGCTTATTTTGAAATAGCAGCAAAATCCAAAATTAGATAGAATGGCAGAAGTTCGACAAAAAGTTGTAAGCCTAAATGCTACTACGTACACAGATTCTACTATTCAGTGCTGATGGTTATAAATCAGCTGGCGTTTGGGTATATAAAAGACACCTTGGAGTTTGGAATATGCAATTTTTTAATTTAAATTGTATTTTAAAAGATACATTTTTGAAACATTTGAAACCATGTTTTCCATTACTCTGGGTACTAGATCAGTGCAATGTCTTCAGTTTTAACTCGAATTGCATTTTTAAGTTCTTGAAGTGTATGTGGATGGTTTTTTTCATACCTTTGCGTGTCTGAAGCACTTAAGCCAGAAGATCTAGCCGGCGGACCAATTGTGAAATTAAGGCCAGGAAACATACCTGTCTTTCAGAATATTCATGTAGATTCGAAACATCTTGGATCTATTTTATCCAACACATAGAACTGATTAACCCAAGTCACTATGTGTCCTGTTTTTGTATTTCTGTATTCTTCCGTGCCTGGAAACGTGAAATTCACATGTAAGATGTCTTTCCATTTGCACAATGCTCTGTGTTTGAATAAACCTCTCAACAGCGGAAACAGATTGATTTAACGGAAAATACACCTGTTTGTTTGTAATGGACAAGGTCTAGACATGCGGAGCACCAAGTAGCTTAGACACCAAACTACTACGGTCATATGGTCAAAGTCCAAAGAAGTTCCAACCCTAGCAAGGGATCTTTTACATATGCTACTACACATCGTATTAACATGGGACCCACGGCTTTACATCACTTCCGAATGATGGCATTCTGCAGGGGTTTTCATCCGCATTTTTTTATTTTTAAAACCTCACCGGGACCGGAGATCGAACTCGCGACCCTTAGATCAGTATCCAGAATGCTTAACCACTGAGCTACGGAGCCCGGCACGGAAAATACACCTTAGTAACTTAAATTGCATGAAATAACTACAAAAAGTACATACGATTGACTGTCAGCTGTCAACTAATTTTCATTACAAAGGGTGTTCCGGTCCCGGTGAGAATTTTAACCATCATTCGGAAGTGATGTAAAGCCGTGGATCCCATGTTACTACGATGTATGGCATGTAAAAGTTCCCTACTAGAGTTAGAACTCTTTAGTCTCGATCTAATTGGTGATTTAATAGTTCGGCAAAGATATTTCAAATGTAAATCTAAGGAGGGTTATGAGAGGAGCTAACTGTTGATCTTACCATAGATTCATAATTTCTAATTTAAACATACACACTTCTATACCCAAATGATCTGCTAGTAACTTACAGTCGCCAAGATACAACAATCCAGGAGGAATACCTAAATAAAATCATGGAACTATGTAAGTAATGACACATCAGTGGAAGAATTGCCCGTCCAACATAAATCGGCAAACTTTTCTACAGCCTACAGCTCAAATGATCTGCTAGTAACTACCAGGAAGAAAACCAAGGTTGATTCGATGACAACACTGAACTTACACATGCAATTGAAGTTCACAAATCAGTTCTCCAGGCTTGAGAGCAAAAAAAACTCTGCCAATCGAAAACCCAACTAGAAGACATCCAGAAATTTAAGAAAATAACCAGCGATCAGGAAGACCCGTGGTCAGAAAAAAGGCTTCTAAACCACATTTTTTAGCTGATTCCCACAAAATAGGCTCATTTCACGAAGAGATAAGGAAAATACATGGGTCCATTGTACGCAAGTCAATACCATGCAAACCACTCAACGACAACAGCCGACTGACAGATAAAACAAAAATCCTAAATCAATGGGTCGAGCACACAGCTAATATGGAATTCACGTCAAATTTACCACAGAAGGGTATTGTACAAGAACTGGATGACCGACCAACTCTAGATGAAGTAAGGGGTGCTGTAGATGAGTTGAAAAACAAAAAGTCACTGGGTGGAAACGGGATACCAGATAAAGTGTGTACCCGAAGAAAATAATTGGGGGGGGGGGGGGGGTTAAAATTAATTAAAATGATCAGGATGAAATAGTTTTGTAACATTATAAAGGTATTATTCCAAAAATAATTATATGTTTTTTCGGTAGTACCTATATGAAATGCGAGATTTTTTACCTCTCCGTGGATACGTAAAATAAATTTGAGCACGACGTCTCGTACGCCTTAATATTTAAATAATTATTTGCTCTTTTTATTCCTTACCTAGCTCAGTAAACGTGAAACTGTCTTAATATCTCAGTTAGTGAATTATGAAAAATCACTATCTTCCAGAACAGGAATCTGGTTCCCTCTTGTAGTGTAGGTCGCACTAAAATCAAACTTTAAACAATGCACAAAAACAGCCGATTTGTTTACTTTATCTATGGATTTCAAAACACAAATACAAGACACAGAGAAGACACATTTAAAAACACAAAATAAATAAAAGAAAATAGAATAAAATGTTCAACCAACCTTTATGCGATATAGCTTAAGACTACTCGCACGCATGTTGCAAACATAGCTACATGAACAACGTAAAACATCATAAAAAAAAAAACATTTAAATAGCAATTGTCCTTTAAACGAACACAAATGTCAAAATTACTTTACCAAAAACGCAATGTCAAAATTGCCTGAAGCTAATACTTATTTGAGTCCGGCCCTGTTTAAATTAACATACAAGCTACACATATTATTTACTGATAAAACACATTGAAAAAGGTCGCAGTTAAACGCAACCTTATCAAGCTGACATAAAACATTTTACCTGAAACTGGCTGCTGCGTACTCTTAAAAACGGCACGCTCCTGGCGCACATATTGCTAGGAACCCCCGATCGCTTGCAGCCCTTGTAAGGACAGTTAAGTTAGCGCTTCTTAAAATGGATGCTTTAAATGTAGCACAATGGGTGTACGGGATACGGAAAGTTCGTTCCCCACATTTCGTTCCCCTCATTTCGTACCCCACATTTCGTTCTCGGGATATTTCGTCTCCCCACATCTCGTACTCGGAAACTTCGTTCCCGAGCGAGCTCAATTTGTCTCTTAGATTACAGGTCGTTGAAAAACGAGTGCAGAAAATGAAAGATATTTTAATTAATTTATTTATGATAAGAAAATAAAGTGTATTTATTAATAATGACGGTTTAATCTAAGTACGTATCTTCCTGATATTTTTTATAGGGCCATAATTTCTCATTCTAAATATCTTTTCTTAATAATATTTTGCCGTATCATGAACAAAAAGGGTAGTTTACCTGAAAAGAAAATAACGTTTGCTTAACTGTCAAGGCCGACTTGTTTTTGAAAAACTGAAACTTTTTATTAAATCCCTTACAAACCAAGCAGGAATTATAATTCCTATAACATTTTTATGTAAAACCAAAGAGCATATGCTCTTTGGTAAAAGTAAAAATAAAATTTAGTTCCCTCTTGTAAACTCAATCCGGGGACATACTGTATATAGTTCTTATCAGTTTATTATAACAAATTAATTAATTAAAATATCTTTCATTTTTCCAACTGCATTCCAATCGCTGTACTCGTTTTTCAACACCGTGTAATCTAGGACACAAATTGAGTTCGCTCGGGAACGAAGTTTCTGGGTACGAGATGTGGGGAGACGAAATATCCCCGGAACGAAATGTGGGGTACGAAATATGGGGAACCAAATGTGGAGAACAAACTTTCCGCAAACCGGGTGTACTTACATGTACACTCGGAAAATACGTTTTAGGGATTTACAAACGCTGGCTCGCACCATTTTAACACTGTTTGTAACGAACTTTGGCTACCAGGATTTTTCAGACCGCTTCGAATTAACTTATATCGTCCTGGGCGAATTCGCGTACTATACTTTCGAGTGAAAAAATCCATGCAGCTCTCAGAAGAGCCGTATTTGGCATCTTTTTTGTTAAATTTACATGAGTTGAGAATCTCATTTAAGTTACGCAGATGATCAAGTGGTTATAGCACAAGACGAGGAAGATTTGAGTTATATGATGAGGAAGTTAAACGAAGAATATGGTAAAACAGCACTAGAGATAAATGTCAAAAAGACTCTATATTTAGCAACAACACAAGGAGAGATAGAGAATCTACAAATAGAAGAAGATATAGAAATAAAACCTACGGAAAAGTTCAAATACTTAGGTTTCACAATAACTAGGAAGGCAACCACTGATGACGAAATTACAAACCGATTGGGACAGACAAGATCTTGCATCAGACAGCTTCATCCAATAATATGAGATAGACAAATCACAAAAAACACGAAGACTATACTTCATTCAGATTCAAGATAGAGCAAAATCTGCAACCCAAGTTACAAATATCAGCAGTACGTTCTACGTTGGTTACTAATATGATTTTATTAAAATTTATATCAGAGAGATATGGCTTTGTTACCGTCTTTATGAGTGTCAAAATCAATGTGTCATGTTTTTAATATGAAGTTGTGCTTAAGGAATCCATTTGCAACATTTTTTAGTGGGTAAATGTATTCTCAGATCACATTCAGCAGATTTCATTTAGGTAGACATCGCACAATTTTCCAATTTCAAGCTTTGCAAATTTGTCAAAATCTATAACCTCTATATTATACTACGTAGATCCCATGATCTACATTTTAATAAAATCAAGTTAGTAATCAACTGACTGCTGATATTTGTCACTTGGGTTGCAGATTTTGCTCTATCTTGAATTTGAATGAACTATAGAATATATAACACAATTGTACAGAGCATAATGACATATGGAGCGGAAGTCTGGGTTGTAAACAAAGTAAACGAAAGAAAAATCAGAGCAACAGAAATGGAATATTGGAGGAGATGCTGCGGAGTAACCAGGATGGAAAGAATAAGGAATGAAGAAATAAAAAGAAAAACTGGAGTCGAAACAGATGCAATCCAATATACTGAAAAGAAAAGACTATTATGGTACGGACATCTAAGAAGATCAAATGAAAACTGATGGATTCAAAAAATAACAGACTGGAGTCCCACCGGGAGAAGAAAGAGAGAAAGACCACGAAGATCATGGAGGGATGAAGTAGATGAAGCGATGGAAAGGAGAGGACTGGAAAAGAACGACTGGCACCAACGAGAGGAATGGAGAAACTGGCTGAAGGAAGACGGTGACAGCTGTAGAATCCTTTATACGTACGAGAATCTCCGCATCCCGCGTACAGCGTTTGTTTCTTGCTGCAATCACGAAAACCGATATTAACAATACACGTCCAGCGCAGGACCGGCTTTTCCAACAGTTGCTTAAATAAAATACAATACTAAATCTAATAATAAAACATAAGAGATACAACTTGGCTTCTATATTTAAGCATGAAAATAGAAGTTATCGGAGAGGGATCCAGCTGGCCCGTTACACATAGCATAATTCTTGGCCGTTGTAAATCAGGAATTAAAGAACAAAACTACTCTTTACATTCCATAGAATAACATTTTTAAAATCCATCTTTGAAGTTACGTAAACTATTATGAAACTACATTTTTCTGAAAAAGTTTCTGAAAAAATCTACAATTATATTTTTTGTCTCTTTGTGCACTTTCTACCAATGACTTCTGCTCTGCAGCTTTTACATAGGAGTAAAATTCTTCGCAATCTATGTATGTATGAACCTTTAGTTGTTTAGTTAACCCAAAGAATTTTACTGAAATCCCTAAGCCCGAAGAATGATTGCCAAACCCGAAGTCTTCGACTTTTCGGGTCAAAATGACAGTGTTGGTAATCCTATATATACAAGGGTAATCATATAAATTGCAACTCGTATAGAGATAACTACTCATCAGACATCGCTGGCAAGATCCTACCAACAATCCTCCTAAACCACCTTCAATCAGTAGCCGAGTAGGTTCTTCTTGAATCACAATATGGGTTCAAACAGAAAAACTGATAATGAATCTGAATAATTTATAGTAACTGCAGGGGTCAAACAAGGTTATGTGCGTACACCTACTCTCTCTGCACTCTAGGCCTATCGAAACATGTTTGACACTTACTTACTTACTTAATCCTTCCTCTTCATACCCATTGGGTGTCGAGGTTTCTTGCCTAATACTTGCAAAATTTTCTCCACTCATTTCTGTCTTCCGTGAGGTCTTTTGCCTGGTTCCATGTTTTGCCCTTCCTTTTTATTATTTTTCCAATCTACTGGTTCCGTGTTTCTTTTGGCCTTCCTCTTCTTCTCTTTCCCTCTGCCCTTGCTTCCCACACTTTCTTAGTTTGTTTTCTGTTTTCCATTCGGCATATGTGTCCAAACCATCTTAATTGCCCTTCTTCAATTTTCTTTTGTATTGGTTCTACTGATAGTCTCTCTCTTATTTCTTCATTTCTAATCCTATCCAACCTTGTTACTCCTAACAGTCTCCTAAGATATATCATCTCCGAGGCTTGTACTTTTGAATTGTTACTCTTGTTTAACACCCACGATTCGCTTCCGTATATTAATATTGACGTCGCCACTTCGTTTTTATGCACGCAGAGAAAGAGGTGTTGAAAACGGCTAAACTGCTTCTCGAAGCAGCAACTTTAATCGGGGGAAAGTCAGTAATCAGCATATAGAGGTAGTGCAAATGGGTTGCTCGCCAAAATATGATTGCACCACCCAAATAATAGGGTGTATACTGACTACCCACCTTTGCAGAATGAGACATGGCCTACTTTCAGAGTAATACATTCTTCTCCTTTTCTTTTGGTTTCTGTAATGCCTAGGATGTTTAAACCCAATTTATTTTATTGAGTTTATATTCAAATTCTGCTAATCTTTCTTCATTTCCAATTGAACTTGCGTTATATGTAGAGATGTATAGCTGGCAGCCTGATCGTGCCCAGCTATTCTTAGCACCCCCTGCTTCGGCCCTTGTCTTGGCCAGGATTGCACAAGCAGCTGGGGACTGAGGACATTTGTTGACTAATTGATGAGACATGAAAAGTTAGTAGCCATAATATTCTGAGCTGGTTAGGCAGGTTGGAAGATAGTTAAGAGGGGGGGGGGGTAAAGGTAAATGAGGAAAAATAAAACTGGGTATAGCCATATAGGGCATGATTGCCCACAGATAGAAGATGGCATTGGTAGATTCGCTAAACCCCGAAGCAGGCCTGTCCTCCATCGAGACCATGAGAAAGTGCCTATCCGCTACCCCCAGAATAGGTAGCTAGGATTAGCAAACTAAACAGCTCTTGATTTACTAGAATGCGCACCAGGGAGTGACATTTGCTAGTGATGTGATAACGAGAAGAATTTCAGGAAGGGTAGTAAGTTTAAAATATATAGCTAATAGAATGAGTAAAATGATTACAAGCGGCCACAATTCACATATACAGTGATGTATTCCAATAAACTGTGAACATTAACAAATGCAAAATCTAAGTGTAGGGTAAGAGATAAGTACTAAGGGAAAATAAATGAAGAGGTAGATGTGCTGATAACCAACCCAATATACCTAATAAGGATGATAAGAGCAAAAAATAATATGAATTGGTCATGTGATTAGAATCATGAGGCAGCTACTATCAAAGACTATGACCAAGAACGTAATGGAATATTTACAACTGCTTATTTTGAAATAGAAGCAAAATTCAAAATTAGAAAGAATGGCAGAAGTTCGACAAAAAATTATACGCCTAAATGCTACTACGTACACAGGTTCCACCATTCAGTGCTGATGGTTACAAATGAGCTGGCGTTTGGGTATATTTGCTATGTGAGAAATATTAAAAAAGACACCTTGAAGTTTGGAATATGCAATTTCTTAATTTAAATTGCATTTTAAAAATTACATATTTGAAACATTTGAAACCATGACACGTTTTCCATTACTCTGCGTAATAGATCAGTGCAATGTCTTCAGTTTTAACTCGAATTGCATTTTTAAATTCTTGAAGTGTATGTGGACGGTTTTTTCATACCTTTGCTTGTATTGAGCACTTAAGCCAGGAGATCTAGCCGTCCGACCATTTGTGAAATTAATGCCAGGAAACATACCTGTCTTTCAGAATATTCATCATTTGCCTTGCCTTGTTCATGTAGATTCGAAACATCTTGGATCCATTTTATCCAACACATAGAACTGATTAACCCAGGTCACTATGTCTCCTGTTTTTGTATTTCTGTATTCTTCCGTGCCTGGAAACGTAAAATTCACATGTAAGATGTCTTTCCATTTGCACGATGCTCTGTGTTTGAATAAACCTCTCAACAGCGGAAACAGATTGATTTAACGGAAAATACACCTGTTTCTTTGTAATGGACAAGGTCTAGACATGCGGAGCACCAAGTACCTTAGACACCAAACTACTACGGTCATATGGTCAAAGTCCAAAGAAGTTCCAACCCTAGCAAGGGATCTTTTACATATGCTACTACACATCGTATTAACAAGGGACCCACGGCTTTACATCACTTCCGAATTATTTCATTCTGCAGAGGTTTTCATCCGCATTTTTTTATTTTTAAAACCTCACCGGGACCGGAGATCGAACTCGCAACCCTTAGATCAGTAGCCAGAATGCTTAACCACTGAGTTACGGAGCCCGGCACGGAAAATACACCTTAGTAACTTAAATTGCATGAAATAACTACAAAAAATACATACAATTGACTGTCAGTTGTCACCTAATTTTCATTACAAAAGATGTTCCGGTCCCGGTGAGGTTTTTAACCATCATTCGGAAGTTATGTAAAGCCGTGGGTCCCATGTTACTACGATGTATGGCATGTAAAAGATCCCTACTAAAGTTGGAACTCCTTAGTCTCCATCTAATTGGTTATTTAATAGTTCTGCAAAGATATTTCAAATGTAAATCTAAGGAGGGTTATGAGAGGAGCTAACTGTTGATCTTACCATAGATTCATAATTTCTAATTTAAACATACACACTTCTATACCCAAATGATCTGCTAGTAACTTACAGTCACCAAGATACAACAATCCAGGAGGAATACCTAAATAAAATCATGGAACTATGTAAGTAATGACACTTCAGTGAAAGAATTGCCCGTCCAACATAAATCGACACACTTTTCTACAGCCTACAGCTCAAATGATCTGCTAGCAACTACCAGGAAAAAAACCAAGGTTGATTCGATGACAACACCGAACTTACACATGCAATTGAAGTTCATAAATCAGTTCTCCAGGTTTGAGAGCAAAACAAACTCTGCCAATCGAAAACCCCACTAGAAGACATCCAGAAATTTAAGAAAATAACCAGCGATCAGGAAGACTCGTGGTCAGAAGAAAGGCTTCTAAACCACATTTTTTAGCTGATTCCCACAAAATAGGCTCATTTCACGAAGAGATAAGGAAAATACATGGGTCCATTGTACGCAAGTCAATACCATGCAAACCACTCAACGACAACAGCCGACTGACAGATAAAACAAAAATCCTAAATCAATTGGTCGAGCACACAGCTAATAGGAATTCACGTCGAATTTACCACAGAAGGGTATTATACAAGAACTCGATGACCGACCAACTCTAGATGAAGTAAGAGGTGCTGTAGATGAGTTGAAAAACAAAAAGTCACTGGGTGGAAACGGGATACCAGATAAAGTTTGTATTCGAAGAAAATAATTGGGGGGGGGGGGGGGGGGGGACTGGGGATAAAATTAATTAAAATGATCAGGATGAAATAGTTTTGTAACATTATAAAGGTATTATTCCAAAAATGATTATATGTTTTTTCGGTAGTATATGAAATGCGAGATTTTTTACCTCTCAGTGGATACATTAAATTTGAACACGACGTCTCGTACGCCTTAATATTTAAATAATTATTTGCTCTTTTTATTCCTTACCTAGCTCAGTAAACGTGAAACTGTCTTAATATCTCAGTTAGTGGATTATGAAAAATCACTATCTTCCAGACCAGGAATCTGGTTCCCTCTTGTAGTGTAGGTCGCACTAAAACTAAACTTTAAACAATGCACAAAAACAGCCGATTTGTTTACTTTATCTATGGATTTTAAAACACAAAAACAAGACACAGAGAAGACACATTTAAAAACACAAAATAAATAAAAGAAAATAGAATTAAATTTTCAACCAACCTATGTGCGATATAGCTTAAGACTACTCGCGCGCATGTTGCAAACATACATGAACAACGTAAAACATCATCAAAAAGAACATTTAAATGGCAATTGTCTTTTAAACGAACACAAATGTCAAAATGACTTTACCAAAAACGCAATGTCAAAATTGCCTGAAGCTAATACTTATTTGAGTCCGGCCCTATTTAAATTCACATACAAGCTACACATATTATTTACTGATAAAACACATTGAAAAAGGTCGCAGTTAAACGCAATCTTATCAAGCTGACATAAAATATTTTATCTACGACCACCACTAAAAGTAGGCCTTTTAGCACTAACTTGTTTCACTAAAAGTGACGTTTTATAGTTTACCGTGGTTAAAGAAATCTGCTGTTTACTTTTAGCCCATGTGCTAAAAGTGAATTGAGGTTATAAAACTACAATTTCGAACTGGAAGTGAAGTTGTAAAGTTATTCTAGTTGCTTCTTGCGTTACAGGTAAAGTGTTTTTGAAATAATTAAAGCGTTATGTAATGAATACAGTCAGATGTGGAGTATTAATAATTACATTTCGTAACTGACCTCGACTACTATCATTCGCAAACATTCGCTCGCGCGGCATGGCCTACTGTTTATTATGACATAAATTAGAAGTGTCGTAGATGCAAACCTTTGTTAAATCGATATTTATGGATTAATAACAGTAAAATTAAGGTCGTAGATAAAATATTGTATGCAACGCGTGCTAAAAGTCGTTTATGCACGAGACATGAAAATTATGAAACGAAGCCGAAGGCTGAGTTTCATAACATGTCTCGTGCATAAACGGCAACTTTTAGCACTTGTTGCATAAATAGCTATTACCTGGAACTGGCTGCTGCGTACTCTTAAAAACGGCACGCTCCTGGCGCACATATTGCTGGGAACTCCCGATCGCTTGCAGCCCTTGTAAGGACAGTTAAGTTAGCGCTTCTTAAAATGGATGCTTTAAATGTAGCACAACGGGTGTACGGGATACGGAAAGTTCGTTCCCCACATTTCGTTCCCCTCATTTCGTACCCCACATTTCGTTCACGGGATATTTCGTCTCCTCACATCTCGTACCCGGAAACTTCGTTCCCGAGCGAGCTCAATTTGTCTCTTAGATTACAGATCGTTGAAAAACGAGTGCAGAAAATTAAAGATATTTTAATTAATTTATTTATGATAAGAAAATAAAGTGTATTTATTAAAAATGACGGTTTAATCTAAGTACGTAGCTTCCTGATATTTTTATAGGGCCATAATTTCTCATTCTAAATATATTTTCTTAATAATATTTTGCCGTATCATGAACAAAAAGAGTAGTTTACCTGAAAAGAAAATAACGTTTGCTTAACTGTCAAGGCCGACTTGTTTTTGAAAAACTGAAACTTTTTATTAAATCCCTTACAAACCAAGCAGGAATTATAATTCCTATAACATTTTTATGTAAAACCAAAGAGCATATGCTCTTTGGTAAAACTAAAAATAAAATGTAGTTCCCTCTTGTAAACTCAATCCGGGGACATACTGTATATAGTTCTTATCAGTTTATTATAATAAATTAATTAATTAAAATATCTTTCATTTTTCCAACTGCATTCCGATCGCTGTACTCGTTTTTCAACACCGTGTAATCTAGGAAACAAACTGAGTTCGCTCGGGAACGAAGTTTCCGGGTACGAGATGTGGGGAGACGAAATATCCCCGGAACGAAATGTGGGGTACGAAATGTGGGGAACGAAATGTGGAGAACGAACTTTCCGCAAACCGGGTGTACTTACATGTACACTCGGAAAATACGTTTTAGGGATTTACAAACGCTGGTTCGCTGCATTTTAACACTGTTTGTAACGAACTTTGGCTACCAGGATTTTTCAGATCGCTTCGAATTAACTTATATCGTCCTGGGCGAATTTGCGTACTATACTTTCGAGTCAAAAAATCCATGCAGCTCTCAGAAGAGCCGTATTTGGCATCTTTTTTGTTAAATTTACATGAGTTGAGAATCTCCTTTATGTTACGCAGATGATCAAGTGGTTATCGCACAAGATGAAGAAGATTTGAGCTATATGATGAGGAAGTTAAACGAAGAATATGGTAAAGCAGGACTAGAGATGAATTTCAAAAAGACTTTAGCAACAACACAAGGAGAGATAGAGAATCTACAAATAGAGGAAGATATAGAAATAAAACCTACGGAAAAGTTGAAATACTTAGGTTTTACAATAACTAGGAAGGCAACCACTGATGACGAAATTAAAAACCGATTGGGACAGACAAGATCTGGCATCAGACAGCTTCATCCAATAATATGAGATAGACAAATCACAAAAAAACACGAAGACTAGAATATATAACACAATTGTACAGAACATAATGACATACGGAGCGGAAGTCTGGGTTGTAAACAAAGTAAACGAAAAAAAAATCAGAGCAACAGAAATGGAATATTGGATGAGATGCTGTGGAGTAACCAGGATGGAAAGAATAAGGAATGAGGAAATAATAAGAAAAATTGGAGTCGAGACAGATGCAATCCAATATATTGAAAAAACGACTATTATGGTACGGACATGTAAGAAGATTAAATGAAAACATATGGATTCAAAAAATAACAGACTGGAGTCCCAACGGAAGAAGAAAGAGAGGAAGACCACGAAGATCATAGATGGATGAAGTGGATGGAGCGATGGAAAGGAGAGGACTGGAAAAGAACGACTGGCACCAACGAAAGGAATGGATAAACTGGCCGAAGGAAGACGGCGACAGCTGTAGAATCCTTTATACGTAGAGTTCCTATATAGTACAAGAGTTGAGACAACGCAAATGTCAGCCGCCATTACTGTTTCAAAAATAAATGATAGCATGCAAGGCCAGAGTTGTCTTTCTTAGTATGTATCACCTATGAATTTAATTACTTGTCACTTTGACAATGTCAAGAAAGGTTAATTTAAAGCGTTTATGAAAACTACACTGGTAGGTATCTACTACGGATCCTGTATACCTAAGTAATTTTTGAGAAAGTTGAGACAACGTAAACGAAGTAGGTACAGCATTGGATTTTAGTTTTCGTTTGCCACCCAGACGCACTTTTTCCCACCGAGTCTGGTTCTACTTGTGAGTGTTCAGTTCATATTTTTGAACTATTCAGCTCCTTGCTTCTCGTTTTTGGGAATTTGTGTCAATGGATATAAAGCCCCGTTCGAATCTACTTTTGAAGCGAAAAATGCAACAACCCGTATTTCAAAAACTGTAGAAAAATAATTATTTAGGTACCTAACGAATTTTTAAGTAAATTCCATGTACTACATACTTACAAGTCTGCACGATATGCTATTTAAAGAACTTTTGTCAGGTAGAAATGGAACACATATTAATACATTTGCATCAATCAGTGTTAGACCCAAGAAGACTGTACTGGTGAGACCTAAAGTCAAATAAAAACTTGTCAAATGTGACATTCTTAGAACTGGTTCCTACAGTAACTATATATAGGACTTAAATCAGGCGCAATTTTAGACGAAACTGCGCATGCGCAGTAGATCACAACCAATCAGCATCTATTCCCGACTTGTCTCAACTCTTATAATATTTAGGAACTCTATTTATACGTACGAGAATCTCCGCATCCCGCGTACAGCGTTTGTTTCTTGCTGCAATCACGAAAACCGATATTAACAATACACGTCCAGCGCAGGACCGGCTTTTCCAACAGTTGCTTAAATAAAATACAATACTAAATCTAATAATAAAACATAAGAGATACAACTTGGCTTCTATATTTAAGCATGAAAATAAACGTTATCGGTGAGGGATCCAGCATAGCATAATTCTTGGCCGTTGTAAATCAGGAATTAAAGAACAAAACTACTCTTTACATTCCATAAAATAACATTTTTAAAATCCATCTTTGAAGTTACGTAAACTATTACGAAACTACATTTTTCTGAAAGTTTCTGAAAAAATCTACAATTATATTTTTTGTCTCTTTGTGCACTTTCTACCAATGACTTCTGCTCTGCAGCTTTTACATAGGAGTAAAATTCTTCGCAATCCAGGTATGTATGAACCTTTAGTTAACCCAATTTTATTGAAAACCCTAAGCCCGAAGAATGATTGCCAAACCCGAAGTCTTCGACTCTTCGGGTCAATATGACAGTGTTGGTAGCTCTTTATATACAAGGGTAATCATATAAATTGCAACTCGTATAGAGATAACTCCTCATCAGACATCGCTGGCAAGATCCTACCAACAATCCTCTTAAACCACCTTCAATCAGTAGCCGAGTAGGTTCTTCTTGAATCACAATATGGGTTCAAACAGAAAAACTGATGATGAATCTGAATAATTTATAGGAACTGCAGGGGTCAAACAAGGTTATGTTCGTGCACCTACTCTCTCTGCCTATCGAGACATGTTTGACACTATACACAAAAAATAGGTATCGGTTCGATCGAAGCCTATTCAATCTAGATTTCCGTCTCTAAATAAAACACAAATAGGTCGAATTGTGGATATCCCGTTTGCTAATGTTTGCCTAGTTGCAAACAAGGCTGAAGGACTACAAGAGTATATAACACGTCTAAACAAAGCTTGCATTAAGTTTGTGCTAAAAATAAATTATCAGAAGACAGAACTAATGCAGCAAGCCCTCAAAAACACTCAAGAAGCTCCAGACCCTTTGCATATTTATGTCCAAGATATCCAACTGAGAAGTAGACTGTTTCAGATAGGTATCTAAGCAATACAATAACATCTAATGCAACGATAATGCAAAGCTAGAAGTTTACCGAACAGCAGTCATACCAACCCTACTCTGTGTGGTGTGCATAGACGCCACATCAAACTTCTGGATAAATTTCACCTAAAGTGCTTGCGACACATCGTACACATTAAGTACCAGGACTACATCAGAGATGCTGATGTGCTTAGACACGCACATCTACCTGGCATAAAAGCATGATTGTACACAAGCAACTGCGCTGGTGTGGGCACATTTTTAAAATGTCCATCTATAGGTTACCCAGGCAAATACTATATGGGGAACTACTATATGGAGATCGAAGGGTAGGTCAGCTGTGTAGGTACAAGGATACGGCCAAAAGGAACATGAGGAATCTTGGGATAAATGTGGGTACGTGGGAAACCAGTTGGGGAACGCGACCACTGAAGAAGCGTTCACAGTACAGTAAAAGAGTACGACTACAACAGGCTGCAAAATTAAGATACGAAAAGAAAAGAGATTAAAGGCCCCCCCCTCAAAAAGAAACATCTACACCTACGAGGTAGGTCAATTGTATTGCCCGATCATTCAGTAAAAAATCTAGGTTTAGCAGTCATCAACGAGCGCACGGGCAGATGCCCAACAGGATTGGTTTTGTGAAAGTTTTTGTAATTCCAAACGCCAGCCGACCTTTAAAACCTTTGATTAAACTTACACATTTGTTGCATGCATCTACTGTAGAAGTGTTAATACGAAACAATTGATTACTTTTATTTACTTATTTTTACAGTCAGTTCCAGAGATTCTTACCAACTTAACATAAATTAACCATCACAAGGAGCATTGTAAGTGTTACACATTAATATATTTGCGTTCTGTATTTTACTTTGAAGAACACTAAAATGCATTAAAAATTAACATAAAACCTTCATTAACACGTTGACTGCTCATGACGCGGATCCGCATTATTGCGAGTGTTTGCGATGTGCTCACGACGCAAATCCGCGTCGTTCGAGTAATATCCTGCGCATTGCAAACGTTCCTTACAATGCCGATCTGCCGCGGATCGGCGTCATGAGCAGTCAACGTGTTAAGGTTCATAAAATTATTCTCAAATTTAACAAAGTGAACAATTATTTTCAACTTTACTTAACTTCAATAAAATTCTCCGCTAGTACACACAGCAGATCATTCGAATGTATTTAATTCGATGAGATACTATAGCAAAAACTACGAATACTATATTTTAATTTACAAAATATACTTCAGATAATACTCTTAACAGTGAAGACACCTCACATTTACAGTTACAAGATCCCAAACTAGACAAACATATTTTAACAGCCTTTAATTTTTCAGATTTGCATGAGATCTAATATGGTTTGCCAGTTCTAGCTTTTGAGAAAACTTTGCACTACAAATGTCGCACACATAAGTCTTTTCCCCAGTGTGCAACATCATATGATTACGTAAATGATTTTTGTACATAGTTCTATATTCGCACATACAGCACTTAAATGGCTTGGCATTAGCATGTGTCTTTATATGTCGATTCAAACTGTTGCTTTGTGTATAGGAGTTATTGCAGATATCGCACTTGTAAGGTTTCTCGCCTGTATGCTTTCTTAAATGGGTCTGCAGGTTGCCTCTATAAGCAGTCTTATAATCGCACAGGTTACACTTAAATGGCTTTGTACCCGAATGTGTCATCATATGAGACTTCAGAAAACACTTCTGCAGGGCTTTATAACCGCACAGGTTGCATTTGTAGGGCTTGTTGCCGAAATGGCTCTTAATGTGATTTTGCAAATTCATCCGATGAGAAGTGCTATAGTCACAATCAAGACACCTAAATGCCTTTTTTGCACGAAGCCTATTAAAATTGCTTTCTACAAAGTCTGAACTTCCACTACCTAACGAGCCGTTCAATTTCGGCTCGACTTCGTACTCAACCGTGGTCGGCATGTTCATTTTATCTTGATTGCCAATTAAATCTGGGCTTTCACAGTAATCTTTACAAAATACATTTGTCTCTGCTGCACCGTCAAATATGGCGTTTAAATCTCCAGTTCCCTGGTGGGCGCCTGCTGGAATGCTGCCTGTAACCTCTTCACACTCCTGTTTAATAGCATTAATATCATTTATAAACTCAAAAACATTATTGGCAGGGGGTTGATCAGCGCGTTCAACAGAAGCTGCTCCATTATGATGAGGAAAATTTGGAACGACACCAACAGGAACTTCATTGAGCCCCACGAGCGATCCAAGGTCGATACAATTTTTATTTTGCAAAATTCCACGCAACTTTTTTTCTGTCTCAAGGCATTTTAGGCGTAGGTGGTAGAACAGATTGAAGGTGTTGTAGCACAGGCCGCACAGGACGGCGTCGGTCGTGAGGTCCAGGTCCTAGCAGTATAAAAGCCTAAATGCAAATAACTTGAAATTAGCATAATGCATAAATTATTACCATCTCAGGAACGCAAGCTTTGCATCGATCCCGCAAAACGCAGCATTCCGAATTTGGATATGGCTGGTTCAAGTTGTAACACTCGGCGCTAGTGATTATTTGCAAACATGCCCTACACACTCGGGTCATTTTTGAATCTGTAAATAAAAGCAAATACGCGATGTTGACGTATGGGGTTGTGTCGTTTGACAGCTCTGGCTGTGGCTCTTCTACCGTCAAAGGAAAATCTAACACATTTATTCAAATGCATTACAGTTTCACAGATTTTCTAAAAATCGTTTTCTGTCTATTTATTCTTTCTTACTCGTCAGTCGTTTACACCTATGCTAATTATAATACAGAAAGTGTAATTTGTAATTCAGATTAATGCATGGTAATTCAGAAAGCGTCAAATGTAATTTAGATTAATGAATTCAAAAATCAAGAAACGACTTTTATGTAGAATTACTTTGTAGGTACAAATCGTGGGACAAGTCGATTTTGGTTGAAAATCGTACGACACTCATTAATGACTAATAGAAAAATTAGTTCACCAGCCGTATCCAAGACAACAACAAAATTTCTTGGAAATTTTTTGTAGGTAGACATTACTTCCTTTTAGAGTTTGTGTCGTTACGATTTTCTTACCGAATCTGCATTCGAGCATTACCTAATTCATATCCGGAAATCATTTTTCGTGCATTCAACAACGTCCTAATTGGTCCTCGCGTCCCGCTCGGGCAAATTAATACGACGTTGTTGGAACGCACTCAAAAAAATTTCCGGAAAGAATTAATGCTCTTATGAGATTATATGTGAAAACAATACACTTTCAAAATTTTCATCATAGAAGTCGCGTCTTTGTTACATACTTTTACTATGAACCTCTTAGGTGAATTAAGTTGTCAATCATTAAGTCATGTTAGTGTGGAAATGCACACTTAAATATCAAGTAAACCGCAACAATTTGTTTGTAATAAAATTTTGTATAGGGCCATAATTTATCATTCTGAACAAATTTTGCCGTATCATGAACGGAAAGGGTAGTTTACCTGAAAAGAAAATAGGGCGCAGCAATCGGGTTCTAGGATTTTTTTTTTATTTTTTGACGAATTTCTTTTTTTTTAAGATGTCAAGCACATCAGAACATATAACCCCAAAATTTCACCTCTCCCCCTCCGCCCCCAATATTTTTTAAAATAAAAAAAATCGAAAATTTGAATATCGAAAAAAAACTTTGCGAAACCTGCTAATAGCAGACAAACCAACGTTCGGGCAGGACAACGTCTGTCGGGTTTCCAAACGATTTCTGAATTACAATTTATTAATCTGAATTACAAGTTACAATTTCTGAAATACATCTTATAAATTACAATTGAAAAAGGTATAGTGTATAGGGTTTATTCAAAAACATGCAACATAGAAATTTAAGTAGATATGCATTGTTTAGATAAAACTTTATAATCAAAATAAACGTGTAAGAATTGTGAACATATAAAAGAACCACAACGATAAGAGTAATGCACGAAAAACGCCCAACTGATCAACTCAAAACATCACGCTAGACGCTATGGATGATTTTTCTATAGGAAAGATTTGTTACAATTACCAAGATTCTTCTATAACGCCTCTTTATCCGATGATTAATATGTCAGAAAAATGTCAAACATTTTTATTATGCAGAAATGAAGTAACAAATTTTAAAATTCATGACAATTTTGAGTTGTAGTATTAAATGAGTTTATAACTACAATGAAAAATCTGCAGAAAAAATTACTTTATATTAATTTAATGAAAGATTAAGCGATAGTTCGAAAAACCAACATTTATTTGTGCTGTTTAGAACATTACAAAGTATTCCTTTCTTGAGTACATATTTTTACCGTTCACTACATATTTTCAGATATTTTTTTTGAGTGAGCTTGAAAAGTGGGAATGGAAAGAACATGCAAAAAATGCATGAATAATTGAAAACTCAATAATGGAAGCCCAAGAAAACCAGACATAGATACGTTAAGAAAACGATAAACATAGAGTTAAATGGTGATCATGCTAAGGCTAAAATCCAGGAAATATAAAATCTTCTTTTGGATAAGAAGCCGGAATTCGAATGTGACGCGCGAACGACAAGCAGTATGCAATGCACCGAAAGATGTCGCTAGCCAACACCATTCTGACTCAGTCTGCCAAGTGGCGTGGTTTTCGCGTAACTAACTGTTTTTTCTGTTTTTTTTTAAATATCTGCAAGTAAGTTTGGCGATTTTCCAGATCGCTAGTAGTTAAGGTGTGCGGGTTCTAATACACTTTGCATAATAGGCCCCGCCCCCTGCCTTAAAAATTGTGGGCGTGTCCTGTGGTGAGCTGTGATTGGTTGTGGTGGGTGTGATTAGCATAAATAAAGATGGCGTGTTGTGTGTATCTGTGCTGTGATTGGTTGTGTATAATGTGAATGGCGTCGATGGGCGTGTCTGTGTAGTGATGTTCATCCAATAAGCGTCGTGTATTAGGTAATGTGTTGTGTCGGCCATTTTGTAGGTGTCGCGCCTTGGGCGGTCGTATTATCCGGTCTGCAAAGAGCGTAAAAAAAATCCTGTCTCGACATGTAGCTGTGAGTGTGTTGACCTTTGTCGGGCGCGCGTGTTAGCTGGAATGTGGGTCATTGTGCGGAGAATGATTAGTCGAAACTGGTATGTTTAGTGGGGCCCCAGTTCGGGTGTAAGATTAGTCGGGTTCATTGGAGTTCGTTGTCCTTGCGCTGGCGAGGTAGATGTAATGTGGGCCATTGTGCGAATAATGATTAGTCGAAACTGGTTGGGGCCCCAGTTCGGGTGTAAGATTAGTCGGGTTCATTGGAGTTTGTTGTCCTTGCCCTGCCCTGGGGGCAATTATATTTTTGCTCGGCGCTTGTAAGATGTTATTTTGCTTGCTAAATATTTATTGGACCTGTTTAGATGGTGGGTTGTAAAAGTTGCCCGGCCCTTCTTAATTGATTATTCTAAGCGCTTAAATGGGGGGTCTTTAATTGAATTGTTTTACTAAGAAATTGGTTGTACGTGTTGTGGTAATAGAAGGTTCGAGTAATGGAAGAGTTGATGAAAATAAATCGTGGGGGTATTAGGTTAACATTAAGATTATTACGGGAATGTAGAGAACACGGCGGTTCTTCGCCGTCAGCTTCGGTAGGTAGGAAAAGACATTTAGAGGCAAAATTATCGGAATTGAGAGCGAAACAGGTGCGTTTGCAGGAGGCTGTTGTAACAGGCGCTGGCGGCGTTGTTAGCGGCGGTGATAATGGAAAATTTGTGGGTAATCGTGTACAGTGGAAAAATATAGAGAGTGCGTTTAAGGGACGAATACGAACCGGTGCGGTAATAAATTTGGGTCATGACGATGTGAATTTGTTTTTTAGCGATGCGTTTTCAGCTATTCAAAAGCGTATAAGAAGATTAGTAAGAAAATTGAATGTAATTAAAGTTAATTTTGTATTTTATGGAGATTATATGAAACCTGGGGATCCCGATTCATTAGCGACAAAATTTTTTAATACGAAAAATTTTAAAATTTTGTTAGGCGATAATATTAGAGATATTTATGAATCGGCTGTCGATGAGCTAAAACAAAAGATGGTAGAGTTTCAACAATCGGGCAGTGGTTCTACGCTGGTTTCGATAAATTATTTGTCGGTAAATATAGTAAAATGTGGAATTTTACATTCGTAGGATTGTGGGGATTCGAACTGGCGACTGTAGAGGCAAGAAAGTCGTAGTGGAATAACACAGCGTGTTATGCCACTATGACTTTCAAATATTTATAAAGTAAATTGGTTGATATTTAGCTAATTTAATAGTAGGGGGTAATTAAAGGTCAAATATAATTTAAAAATAGTCATTATAAGATAGATTTTCTTGCTGCAAGCAACCTCGAAGCGAGCAGCATAGTAATGATGTTGGCGATGTCTTGTGTAATCGTTTGTTTTGCTACAATATCGGCAGCGGCAGCTGGCAGTGCTAGTATCGCATCGATAAAGGGGAGTCGGCTAGAACACTTTAATTCACAGCATTTTATTAACGGCACTACGACAATAGAAAGGAGCGGCGATGGTAGTAGGGTCAATATGCATTTGAATCAGGCCAATTTTGAGAACGAGTCAGTGCCGCTACTAAATTATACCGATTTCTTTAATCGCTTGCAACAAAGTCGATTAGATGATATTCGTCGGCATAGTATGCCTACGACAATGCAGCCCCCACTAACTACGGAGGGTAGTACAATATTTCGCGACAGTGATGCTGCTACAACGAGGAAACGTGAAATAGAGTGTGGTGACGATAAAGTAGAATTAGAGTATTTACAATTTAAGTCTATTTCTCTAGAAAATAATTTGACACGTCTTGCCATTGATTGTGAGTTTACGTTGGCGAAATATGATGAATGCAAACGCGATCGCGATAGTTTGGAAAAGAAATTGAGTTTTGTAACTGAATCTTGGAATTCGTGTAAAAGGTTTTGCGAAGCTCGCTGAGTTGTATTGTAGTAGTGGTGTCGGTAAAGAAATCACCATGTGTATTACAGTAGAGGAAATTATTTCCACACCTTTACATATTCTAAGAAAATATTTTGTTAAGGATATAGCTAGAGAATTTAATAAACTACCTAATTGGCTGCAAAAAGAATTTTGCGATTATGAATACTGTTGGGATCATTTTCCGAACGTAAAAGAAGGTGCGACAGGAGATGTATTGGATGGCGTTCCGATGCAAAAATTTCAATGTATTTCATGCATACAGAAGAAAAGAGTTTCGGCGGCGGCTGCACCAAAAGGGGGCGATTATTATGAAAAGGCTCATTTACAGGCTTAGAATTCAGTAATGGTCATTATGTTCCGACTGCAAGTTCTTTACTTGATTCTTGCTTCTATAAACGATAATTTTTTAATTGTCCATCGGCCCTTGGGAATCGGTTACAATGCATACATGTGCACTGCGTTTTCGAATAATGGAAATGTAGAAAGGAATTGTTCATGGCCATCTGAGTGGATAGCTATGCAATTAATATATATAAATGAAAGTCGCGTATATGCGTTTAGCGGAAATTTGTTTAACAACAATAGTCAAGCTGCACCGGATAAGTCTTTACTTTTCTATAAAATTAGGTATATATATTCCAATTTTATACATCTCGAGAGCCGTTGGAATTCGTTAGTATGGAAACTAGATACATATAAGTTGCGTAATGGTAATTATGAAAATAATTGGGATGGATTTACTCTTTTTTCAATTTCGTTGTTTTTTATACAAGTCACATTAGTGTGCTCTTATTTCGGATATAGGCCGTTGGTAAGAATAATACGGAGTTTCGGTTAATAGTCGTGCACAGCGGGGCGTACGTGACGTAATAGCATAAGTAAATTTTCCGAAGTTCAACAAACTTGATTTTGCAGGCTCCAACAGGTGCGTGTGCAAAGTCCAAATGATCGCTGCAATACGCCTGGAGCTTGACCTTGTTAGTATGTTATTTGCAAAAGGTGTAGGTGAATGACTTGTGCCAATAGGAGTTCTGTTTTTCATGTAGCGTAGAGTGCGCATGTACTTCAGCAATTATATTTATTTAGCGTAATTAAATTATGTAGTAGTTTCAGTAGTAAACAGACGCTGCAATTGTCGCGTCATGGATATTGATAATTGTAGCAATCTCGTCCAAGATGGTAATATTAGGGGAAAAAGTGCAGTCAGCAATAGCGAGAAAGAGTATGCAAAGCAAATATCTCCATTAATATCAAGTGCGCAGTACAATTTGGGTCAAGAACCGAATGTGTGGTGTGAGCATACACATATTGCAGCCGTGGGATTTATTAATGACAGCAGAGAAGCATTTATACCAGCGTTAAAAATTGCATGTGTAGAAAAATTTTGTGCCGACAAAGAAGTGCTCTTTAGGGAGCAAGATTGGAACGCATTATCTACATGTTATGTTGAATTACAGTTTAGAAATTTTTTTCGTACAGCAAGTGAATTTTCTGGCTTGCAAGCAAAAGTTCGCCTCGTCACTGTAAATGATCGCGTTGCCTTGGAATATAAGGTTGAGCATACCCAAAAATGTGTAGGTATTTTTGTAAACCATCAAATGCTAATATTGGAAGAGCAGGAATTTGCTAAATTATATTCTTTGGGCGACATTATTAATAATCATTTTCAGCGCTTACGCGATCTAAATTTGGATTTGTTTTATAGAAAGTACATTTATAAACTTGTTGGTATGCTAGAGATTTCAAATAATCACAAAGATAACTTGCGGAACAATATTTTATATTGCGCCGAACATATGAAATTTTGTGCTGTTGACCGTTTATCTAAGTTTGATTTATACAGCTATCTGGCCGTATTGGAAATTATAAAATTTTATCCAGATCAGCTAGTTTATGATGTGGAGTGCGCTATCCGGCCGACGAGTCCGATCTTATACCAAACACCAAGTTCGCCTGAAAGCGAAACATATGTATAATAAACAAAAACTTGTAATGTTTATTATAAAATGTGCGCAATTGAAAAGGGACATTAATATTTATTATGTTAACAAAAATTTGTCGATAGAATTTATGTCATCCTTAAGAATTAGCTCTAATACTAACAATTATGATCTGTTAAATGTTAAATTATCACAACTAACCATAGACTAAGTTTTTATATATAATTGTATAAGATTATGTAACATTTTTTTTTTGTATGTTTACCGAAGATAATAAATGATTTATCACATGCTAGCGTTTTATTTCTACACCCAGCGTATGAGTAGAATAGTAAGAAACTTGGTGCAATGTTGTTCGCAGCGACTACCTGACAATCAACATTAGTAAAAAAATTGCATTATCCTAGAGTTCGATCGAGGTTCGACTGCAGAATTTTCTAGTGTTTTGCCAAAACAACTTTTTGTCGGAGCTAACGCACTTATAGCGAACGCTAATTACTGCGATTCATGGCGTAGACGGTATAAATAGCCTTTCTGCTAATAAATCACTTCAAATGTTAACATTCGCTAGTGGTGAGGGCGTCGTAAATAGTCTTATTAATAAGCTGCCATTCGAGCTTCATATTCCTAGTTATAATTTTTGCGGACCTGGAACCCATTTGAAAAAAAGATTACTTCGGGGTGACCAAGGTGTCAATCCGTTGGACTCATATTGTAAAGAGCACGATATTGCGTATTCTAGAAACAGCGATTTAAAAGAGCGGCATAAGGCCGATAAAGTTTTAGAAGAAGCGGCGTGGGAGCGAGCCAAATCGAAAGCAACACCATTTGGCGAAAAAGTTGCAGCTTGGTCAGTTGCTACAACTATGAAAGTAAAACGAAAATTAGGTCTAGGGGTTGTGCAGAATGGTAGTGACGATGGTGGTGGCGATGAGCGCCGACAGCAACGTCGCCGTCGGCGCTGTCGCGGCAGGGGCATTGTAAGAAAGGCAACCAAACGTGTTGCGTTTAAAGGCGGTGCCGTTAAGAAAATAAAAACTGCATTGGCTCGCAGCCGCGGCAAGGGTATTGCAAGAAAAGCAGCCAAACGTGTTGCGTTTAAAGGCGGTGTTGTTAAGAAAATCCAAACTGCATTGGCTCGCAGCAGTAAAGGCGTTAGTAGCGAGCGCGATTTGATAAAAAATGCCATTGTTGCTGCTAAACGAGTCATTAAAACGATCGGAGGAAAACGAAAAATTAAGGTACCACGAATAATACCAATCCCAGATACGAAGAAAGGCGGGATATTGCCTTTGCTACCAATTTTTGCAGGACTTTCAGCTCTCGGAAGTCTTGCAGGCGGAGTTGCTGGTGTCGCAAAGGTTATACACGATGCTAAAGCTACAAATAGGCAGTTTAAAGAAGGTGAGCGTCATAATAAACGCATGGAGATTATAGCAAAAAGCAAGAAAGGAGAGGCTCTCTATTTAAAACCGTATAAAAAAGGTGGTGCTTTATATTTTAAAAAACACACGACGGCGTCGAACAAGAATCGTCGACAGCGTCAGCAGCGACAGAAGCAGCCGTTAAAAAACTAAATAACTTGCCTCGAAGGGCTTTAACCAACGTTGACTTGGAGAACTATGGGATGAAATTTATTCCCAAGTTTAGGGGGGTCTACATGCGCACGTCATTGCCCTCGAAGCCATTCTGCATAGAGCGAGGAGTTGTAAATTTGGATGACGATAAAGGTGCGGGAACTCATTGGGTAGCATATAAGAAAGATGGTAAACGAGTTCTCTACTACGACCCCTTTGGAGATTTAAGACCGCCAGTTGAAGTGTTAAAGTATTTTCGAGGCTGTAAAGTGTTCTACAATTACGAACAAGAGCAGAATTATAATACATATATCTGCGGACATTTATGTCTGAAATTTTTAGACAAAAAGAGTGAACCGATAGTTGTTTAATTAGTCATTCGACATGATTCGGACGTTCAATATAGTAGGCAAGGGTAATATTATCTCTACAGGAGATATATTTCCTCCGATAAAATTGGATTCAAATTATACATATTCCTTGGGTTTGGTTAACTTATATACTTGCAATACGGTGCGCAACATTTTCAGGGGAAATAATAAGTTTTATTACGATGGTGATAAGGAGATAGTAATAGAAAGTGGTAGTTACGAACTGGACGAAATAGCCGATTATATAAAGTCAAAAATTAGTGATAATCGAGATGAGGCGGAAGCAGCTTTTAAATTGAGAGCTAATAACAATACATTAAAGTGCGAAATTGAATCTATATATGATATAGATTTTAGCAAAACTGACAGTATTGGTCGAATGTTAGGATTTGGTAGTAGAGTTTTGTCTGCAAAAACGAAACATACTTCCCACGAAGACGTAGACATAATTTCGACGCCAAATATATTTATAGATACAAATATTACAAGTGGCGCGTATCGAAACAATACGTTGTGTCACAGCATTTTCGAATTTGGTATTAGCGTACCTCCAGGTTATTTTCTAGAAAAGGAGATTTCACACGTAATCTATTTCCCAGTGAATGTTAGCGAAATTAGTAATATAAGCTTAAGGTTTGTAGATTATCGAGGTAATTTAATAAACCTCTCTGAGGATACATTTAGCAGCGTTCGATTAGAACTTATACGCGAACAGTAGTAGCAGTAGCAGCAGAGATGGGTGTAGATTTTATATATAAAACAGGATATTCATATAAACCACATTCCATTCAGAAACAGCCTTGTCACCAGCAAGACGTAGCAACAAGAACAGCAACAACAGCAGGCGCATTGATAGATAGTGACGTACGTTTTCTTCAGTCACTGGGTTACGCAGTATTATCAAAACAGGGACGCAGTTGTTACCACCAACACCGTCGCCACCAACACCGAAATCGCAAACAAAATTGATAATATGGCATCGTCGATGAGAAAACGTAAAGCTATAAATTTAGAAACTAAAAAAGAAAAAATAAACTTGAAGCGCTCCAAGTATAATGATGTAGATAAGTTGAGTATTTTTAGAAGGCCTTATTATGATACATCAATTACTAAAGAAGATTATCATACATACCTACCTTTTACGTTGAATGCAAATCATTCGGATGCAATTAGAATTGAAATTCAAAGTTCTGATATAATAACGTCTATGTATGATAGTTACATCTGCATTAAAGGTACGTATAAGCCAAAAACTGCCGGGAAACCGTATACTATTGTCAATAATGCTGCATATTTTTTCTTCTCCGAAATGCAATTGATTTTGGGTAGCAGTCAAGTAATAGATATTTGCAGACAGCCTGGAATAACGAGCACAATTAAAGGTATAGTGTCACATACTGCAGATGATTTGGCACTCAGCTGCACTAGCTGGGATAAAGTAACAAACGGAGCTCAACAAGTTTTTACAAATGGACGATTTTCGTGCATTATCCCATTAAACACAATTTTCGGTTTTGCAGAGGATTATAGAAAAGCTATAGTAAATATGAGGTCTGAACTTGTATTAATACGCTCAAAGAATGATTTTAATTGTTATAAAAGTGAGATGGGGGATGCTGGAACTGATGTTGATTTTACTATAACCAAAGTTTCGTGGGAAGTTCCCCATATTACATTAGGTGATGAGCTAAAACTCGATCTAATGAATGAACTGAAGATGAATTCGTCTATTGTGATGCCATTTAGACAATGGGAATTGCACGAATTGCCTTCATTTAATAATGCAAAATCACAAGTATGGAGAATAAAAAATTCGAATGAATTAGAAAAACCTCGGTGGATGCTAGTAGCGCTGCAGCGAGAGAACACGAATGTTAGAAACGGAAATCCGACTAATTTCATGCACTCAAGCGTAACCGATTTAAAAGTCTATCTCAATTCTCAAGTTTTTCCCTATCAACGCATGCACCTCGATTTTGATAGCGACGACTACGTTACGGCATTTTTAAATTACAGCCGTTTCCGCGCACAGTACTACGGAAAAGAGCCTCATAAGTGTTTGCTTACTTACAGCGAGTATAAAAGTTGTCCAATTTTCGTAATAGATTGCTCCAAACAGCAAGAATCTTTAAAAGATTCCACCGTCGATATAAGACTAGAATTTGAATCCTCAAATAACTTTGCGGCTACAACTAAAGCTTATTGTGTAATTTTGCATGACGCTATGATGGAATACAATCCGTTTACTGAAGATGTTACGCGATACATTCATACATCCTTCTAACTATAAATTTACGCTATTTTGAAATTCAGCTCAGAATCATGAAAATCGTTAAACAGAAATTGTCCTTGACAATTTTAGATCTTGCTCATGATCATCGCAGTTCCTTAACATCCAAACATGGTGATCTATTCCCGCCGACAATTCGCTGCATTTTTTGCGGACCTTCTAATTGTGGAAAAACTCTTACAATGATAAGTCTAATTATAAGTGCAAACGGATTGCGCTTTCAAAATGTATGCATCTATTCAAAATCGCTTAATCAGTCAAAATATCAGTTCCTGCGAGAAGTGCTTAAATCTATCGAGGGTATGGGGTATTCGGAATATAATGAGAACGAAGCAATTATATCGCCAGATGAAGTTAAAGAAGATACTATATTTATTTTCGATGATATTGTGTGCGATAAACAAGACAAAATTCGAAAATTCTTTAGTATGGGTCGCCATAGCGGTACTGATGTATTTTATCTAAGTCAGTCGTATGCGAGGACTCCCAAACATTTAATACGAGACAATGCAAATATGTTGGTGCTGTTTAAACAGGACGACTTGAACCTTAAGCATATATATGACGATCATGTCGGCGCGGATATGTCCTTCCAAAAATTTAGAGATATTTGTAATGAGTGTTGGAATGGTGTCGATACACACGGGTTTATTGTAATTGTCAAAGATAGTGCTCTTAATCAAGGCAGGTACCGTAAAGGATTCGATGCTTATATATGCATTGAAAATACTAAGTAATTCATTCTGGCGATAACAATGAGCAGCAGTACTGAGCTGCTGAAGCGGCAGGCAGCCGACGCTGCGAAAATAGTTCGAAAAAAATTTTTAGATTTTAGGCGAGACAAAGCTAAAGCTGAACAGATATATCGCGATGTTCATAAACAAATAATAGAGCCATTAAAAGGAATAGAAACTGCTGTGAAATCGACAGCTTCTACAGCTCAGCACCGCCCAGGTGTATTACATATTTCGAAGAAAGATGAATTACCAATAATTAAGTCAGAAGCTGCCGAGAGCAGCAACGTTATCGCCGATGATGATGATGATGATGATGATGATGATGATGGTGTCGATTATGGCGATATTGGTGGTGGCGATGGTGAGAAGGAAGATGATGCTGATGGTGGTAGTGACGATGATGAGATGAATAGATACCATGAATTGCCTCAACATTATGCACGCTTACTAAGTCGTAAAGATAGCGAAAATGTAGATCGCTCTCGTTTTGCGCTTCATTATAAACCCAAATCGAATACATGGGAAATAGGTAAATCAAATGTACGCATTTCAGGTAAAGATATCGTAGTTAATACTAAGCGATATACCGGCACTAAAGGATTGTACACATTACTCACACATAAGAAATTAACCGCAGCAGAGGAAAGTGCTTTAAAACAAAATGATTTGCGCAATTACAGAGATATTATATTGCAGTCACATGCACATCGTACAGAAGCCGGCAAAATTGTAAACTCGACCAACTGGAAATTTAAACGTTTTATTAAACCTTATCTAAAGAAAACAGGTAGTGGCGGTTTTGGTCGTACTAAACTTTCGCGTAAAAGGACATTTAAACAGCTGAATAACAAATCCGTCGAATATGTCTTTTGGAATACGCCTAGGGAATTAGTGCAGCGGTTGCGCTTATTAGTAGCAGCGAATGCTGCAGGTAACAACAGTTTGCAGAATAGAAATGAAATTATTTCAATCATTTCCGAATTGCGTGAGGAGGGTATTATTGCATAAATTATTCTGTAGTTTAGGAGCTTCGCTATTACTAGCTGATCAGTTATAGAGAGCTGCGTGCAGCACACAGGATAGGCTAAAAATACTCTGAAAACATGGTAGTTGATAAATTCGGGAGAGAATATCATCCCCAACATGCTGCGGGAGATGTAAAGGTGAGGCAAGGGCCGCCTGGTGTAGGTTTCAAATTAACAGGCGACGGAGAAGATTTTGATATTAGCGGCAAAAGAATGACCAATGTTGGCGATCCGCAAGGAAATTACGACGCCGTAAATAAGAAGAGTACTTTAGTAGTTAATGATGGTGAGGATATTGTCAATGTTCGGGGAAAGAGATTAATTGGAGCTGCAGATCCGGTTGACGACTCCGATGTTTCCACTAAAAAGTACGTCCGAATTGCTATTGCTGCAACCGCCAATGAAACTCTAGCAAAATGTTTGAGAGTTGCTAGCGACGGCAAGTTCAGCGCAAATAATAAAGTGATCGGCGAACTAGCAAATCCTGTCGCTGGAAACGATGCGACAAATAAAAGATATGTTGATTCCAAACATGATGCGGCGAAAAGAAATTGTTTAAAGTTGGATAATAAATCGCAGTTCTTCGATGCTAGAAACAAGCGGATTACATCACTTGCACAACCGACATCTGAAACCGATGTCGCCAATAAAAAATATGTGGACGAGAAAATGTTGCAATTAAAAACGACTGTAGATAATACCAAGGATGGTGTTGTAGCTGTAATGAAGGCCTTTCCGATTTTAATTAAACGATGTAATGATTTATATAATCATTTAAATATACCGATAGCTCCTCCGACAAAAGGTGGTACAACAGCAGAAGAAACACTTGATGATATAATTAGACTATATGGCATTTTAAAACCCTAAATACCCTCCTCTCCACTTTCCCAATCTCTCTTACTGATTAGTGAAGGGGCGCGCAACACTGACGATGAGCCAATTATACTGTAGCGCCGACCAATTCAGACGGGCCGTATAAATTTTTCCAAGTAGCGCGCGCGCGCCCGTATTTTCGATTCTGGTACTTGTTTTTTAGTTGTGTCAATGGATATGTATTTAATGAAAATACCTTTACTATGTGCGCTGAGTGGGACAATATGTTGGTCAGAAGCTTACAAGGATCTGCACACCTACTTACCTCCCCCTAAGAAAATACTCCGCCAAAACCCATCATCATTATATCGCATATGCGTAAATAAAGTAGCTGGCAGTATATACCAGCATCGACAGCTGGAAAAATTACCTTTACCAACAAAGATAATAGCAGATATACGAATCAGCTGGTATAAAATACAACGAACTCTGAGGGAGGAAAAGGAACTTCTGCGCGAAAAGAAGCGTCGCATCCGCCTCCGCCGCATTGACAGACGAGCCAATCGCCACATCCGCAAGATTGTACGGCGGCGGTAGCGGCACCGATGATGTCGAATAAGAAATTGGAAGTTGTTGACGAATTACATCGTAGCGCTAGAAAAAATTTTCCTAGACTTCGCACGTCCATTAAAGGATACTCTGATCTATTTCAAGCAGATTTGGCTGAATTTATACCATATGCAAGAGCAAATAAAGGTTATCGATACATTTTAATGGTGATTAATTGCTATTCAAAAGTTTTGTGGGCGAGACCATTAAAGACTAAGAATGGTAGAGAAGTTACAAAATCTATGAAAAGTATTCTTCGTGATAGCAAAATTTCGCCACATAATTTGCAGACAGACAACGGAAAAGAGTTTTACAATAGTCATTTTAAAGAATTAATGCGTGAGTATCACATTAACCACTATTCCACATACAGTAGCATTAAAGCAGCCATCGTTGAAAGAGTTATTAGAACAATTAAAGGCAAATTATACAAATCATTTAGTTTACGTGGAAAGTATAAGTGGATAGATGTGCTGCAAGATATAGTTGCAAAATATAACGAAACTAAGCATAGGACCATTAAAATGGCTCCAAATGATGTAAAGCCTGATACTAAATTATTAGTCTATACAGATTTTCAAGTAAGATCGCCACACCACAATCCAAAGTATAAAGTTGGAGATGTTGTCAGAATTAGCAAATATAAAGGTGTTTTTTCTCGCGGCTTCACACCCAACTGGTCCACAGAGTTATTTACTATTACAAAAACTCAGAATACCAATCCCGCATCTTATAAACTGAAAGATGCACATGACACTCCCCTTGCTGGCACTTTCTATGAATTGGAGCTGCAGAAAACCAATCATCCGGATGTCTACCTTATCGAAAAAATTTTGAAGAAGAAAGGAAATCAGATGTATGTGAAGTGGCTGGGAATCAATGAAAAATCATGGATTGATAAGAACAGCCTTTTGCTGCAGGCGTAAACAGTTGCACTAACGACGGCGTCGGCGGCTGCGAGGATGCTACTTTTATTATCTTAAGATTTTAATTGCAACTTCTTTAAGTAATTTTTATGTTTTAGGTGCATGTTTAAGAGTTAAATATTGATATGTTTATTTTCAGTTTTGCGATGTGAAATAATTATGTATTAGTTCTTCATTATTTAAGTTTATTAAATGCTGTTGTATTGACAATTTTAAGGTGTTGTGTAATATACTTTTATATTAAAATGTACTCAGTTGATGTTTAGTAAAAATAAATGTTGTTTAACCGAACTTCTTGTTTTATTTATAAAAAGGGCTACAGCTTGTAGTGAGAATGCTACTTAAATTTATGACACAAAAAGAAGAAAATACGCTCAATATAATCTTTTTTATTAGACGACCAATTGTATACACAAGTACATAGGATGTTAGTAGTGCTGACACCATTAAACTAGAATATTACCTAAATTTATATTAGTCAAATAACGATATTTCTTAAATATATACACTTAAAATACTAAACTAAACTAGTCTCACACTCCTTGTCCTCACTCAAATTAGCTTGCTTTGTTATTATTTCACATATTTTATAATGACCCCATGGCAATGTCGATACGCCGTCGGGCATAATAAATCTCTTATCGTCCTTGTTACTAAGAGCAATTTTGTTTTGATGTGTAGTATAAACTTTGTGCTTGAAGGATCTAATTCTATTTTGATTGCAAGAAACTGCTATTCCATCTCTAAGCACAGAATAGTAATTTTCAAAGGTTAATTTTTCTCGCACGACATGTTTTACAATCCCCTTCACCTTTTTAATTTTACACTTGTTATTAACTTTTAAACTGTACATTTTAGACTTTAATCCAACAAAATGTGTTATTATTTCACCTTTTAGTTCGTCTTTCATTAGGCCAATTTTCTTTTTATTGACTAAGGGAACGCCGTAAATATTGTGAGGGTGGTAGTCACTCGTATCGTATCGATGAATATCGTCTATCATAGTTTTGTAAAAATCGTCAGTATGTATTTCGTACAAAAATGAATCAGTGTCGGTGTAAAGCATATTATTATTAACAAATTTTTGCATTATATAGTTATAGTGAAAGTCATACATATATGTTTTGGATATGTCCAGTATTGACATTCCGACATAGACTGGTTTATTCATTAAAATTTCTGTTTTGTTCAACTCAATTGCAACTAATTTTTTGCTAATTATTGTCCGATTGTGAAAATTTGGCTTCGAAATATAATATTCAGCCCCGAAACGACCTTTCCACTTGCACACTAATTTTATGTCCCTCCTACGACGAACATTCTCCATCGTTTTACCGAAACATGCGTTATTTGCTTGTTTGTGGAAATACTTTTTGAATTCATTGTCTGCTAATCCTCTTAAACGAGTATTTAGATCGATATAGTCCCTCATCCAAGCTTTCTGACGAAAACTTAATATTCTATAAATTTTTTTAATTGATAAGCCGAAAGAAATACCTTGCTTAAGGCTCCTGTAGTGAATTACATATTTTTCTTTATCGTATAGGGTTGTAACTAATTTCGAAAATTTTGAGCCTTGCGGCACTCTATTCTCCGAAAAGAAAGGAAAGTCTTTGTGATGGTCGTGCAAGTGTTGTGAATAAGCAATATCCACTTCTAAAATGTATCCCGTTTCACTATCATCAGCTATAGTGCAAACATCAAAATTTTGAATGTCGTCGGAGGAGAGCCATTCAAAGTTTCCAAAGGGTAGTGCCTCCCTCATTGCGAGTCCATACATGTTATTAATATCCAGATAAACGAGGTATTTAGAGGGTAATTGATTGTCATAATCAGCCATGTATTTATTATTAGCTTCGCTGTAGCGTTTAATAACTTGGCTAATTCCTCCACGTATGCCGCGCTCCACAAAGAGAAGCATATCAATATCGGTGAGGAGTTCTAGTTGAATTCCAGTTATTTTTAAAGCTGCGTCCCATGCAAAGCCGGGAATTGTATAATAATGCAAAACATCTAAGTCGAAAATATCTTTGCACATTTTTCGAAAATTTTGAAACACGTCGGCTAAAAGTAAGATATCGGTTTTCAAATATAAATCGCTGTACTCGCCTAAATCTTTTATATTAAATTCCGTCCAAACTTTGCTAGCGTGTGCATAATCTTCGGAAGAAACATTTTTCAAAGTAAGTGAACTATAAAATTTAGTCATATCCGGTAGCGATGTTTCGCTTAATTTTTGAAAAGAATCTACATACTCATAAGGAAATACACCTTTCCGCATTAGCAACTGTAATTGATTCAAACTTAAATTTGCATTATTCTTTTTAAGAATTTTGAAGTCGTCTTCCTTGAGATACGACGCTAACTGGTCTAACGATGAATCCATAAACCTGAATGAATCAATAAATCTAAATTTTATCTGAGAATTTCCCCAAGTTTTCGTCACCGATATATACTTCTCGTTGTTTATTGGAATTAGCTCAATTCTACCGTCTACAGCTGTAGCAACTTTTTTAATTATGAAGTGACAATCATAATTACTAAAATTATGGAATACCACAGGAATCACCGGAAAAATGCGATAGTTTAAATTGCAGCTTTGGTGGCTAAAACCCCTGAAGCGACCGCTGATATGACAGTGATCCCTGCAAACTTGTTCGTTTAATTGGAAGGACTTATCGCAAATATGACAATTCATGTTTGGACTCATTGCTGTAACAGTGGTAAGATCCATGGGAACTTCTTTAAAAAAGAAGTCTCCATAATTATCTACAACCGATGTTAGCTCATTAACAAACCATCCAGCACAATCTTTACCCCTGTACTGCTTAAAATATGATAAATTATCATCATAGGTGCTGTGAAAGTAGTACCCCATACTAAACGCCTTATGCTTTTGATATTTTACTGTTTTGCAAGCATTTGGCTGCAATTTCGATGGTAGATCGTTGTCGCCAATTACTTTTAAAAGACATTCAATATCTGCGAATATGGAAAAAGGTAAATCAATACGGTTTCTAACGTTTTTAAACGAAAGCCATTTATTCTTTTCTGACGGCAATATGATTTTACACTCATTCAATTGATTACAATCCTGAATGTGCGCTGATAATTTAGCCTCTTTATAAAAATATTGTAAGCATCGATCGCAAATGTACAATCGAGCCTTATGTTTATTAATCTGCGAAACTGCTAAACGAGAAAGACTCTTGATCCAACAAAAATGCCTTCGCTTTGCCTCAACTAATCTTTCTGAAAAATTTAGATCGTCGCAGCCATCATCATCATCATCATCATCATGAAAATTAAAATCGACATTAGTAAAAGCATTTTCTAATTTTTCATCATCTTCTTCCGCATCATAGTTTTCCTCTAACATTAGTAAGTTAACGTGACTATCTAATTTATTTTTGGTTAAATACGTCGGTAGCGTGATAAATTTACCTTTTTTCAATTTCAGAATGTAAACGTTAATTGATATTTTGTTTATTTGCTCAAATTTCGGAATTTGATTCAGCGACATTGGTAATTTAAAACCATTTGTAGTCAAAACTGTACTATAGTGGGGGTAGGCACTTAAGCGGGATGGATTGCCTTTAGGCTTACAGATAGCACTAGCTACAGCAATGAAAAAACAATCTAGATTATTGCTCGGCAAATTTAGAACAGCTTTCTTATATTTGATTTGCTCCGGTAAATCAATATGAGGAGCTGCTGCTGCATTAAACAGTCGTTCACATGAGTTTATGTTTACATATAAGGACACTATTTGAGTCAGACGCCACCCAGAACCTGTAGTTACAAACTCACTAATTTGATTTAGAATTGTGTCTACAATATTTTCCTGAAACCATTGTTCCACTACCGTAAAAGCATTTTCGATTATAAAATTTCTTGTATTGAAATATTTATAGTCAGTAATGGGTTCTTCGGCGCCTTCAAACGTTTTACTAAATTCGCCACAAAAACTAAAATTAATTTTAAAATTGCGTACCGTATTTTGTCTGCTGAACAAATTGGTTATGCGAATTTTCAATAATTTGTAACAATCTTCAAGAAATGCAACCATTTTGGTATGCTTTAGATTGACAATAATAGCACTTTGAATTCTTTTATGAAACGCAGATTTGTAATTCTCCCAAACAACTCGCGATCCAATGGTATTTCTGTGTCGAATATTGCGCGAAAGAAGTCTATTGAAACAAATTTTAAATTTTTTTATGAGGCATAATTCATTCTCAATTTTCCTCTTAGACCCCACTGTATCACAATTTTGCAAACCTCGTCGAAGTAATGTCGCAGTTGTTTTACAATAATTGATCCACATTTTAATATTAGCATCGCCAGAGTTGTCACCACCACCGCCGTATGTTGATTGTAAAGCCAAATATGTCCTTTTCAAAATTTTAACTACGTTTTTGTTCAATTCTCCGAGAGAATCTGCGGTTTCCATTCTATTTGAGTTTAAAATTTTAGTGTATCAAATGCACGTTTCGAAACTTGACTAAATATTTATTGACATAAATTTTTTTATTGATTCACATTATACTTCAAATGAGCACGTTTGAACTCTCAGCAATTTTAATGATTCAAATGAGCGTTCGAGTTCTTTCCTTATGTTTTTGTTAACTTTCGCGTATAACTTTTTAATAGATTTTAGGTAGTTATATATTATCAAATTTACTTGCTCCTTCGACAAACTAGACTGATTTTTTACAAATTGATCGACAGACTTAACTAGCGCATCTGATAGAAAAACGCTACACTCTGAGTGACAATATTCTAGTCTTTGTGTACGCTCATACATGGCCGGATATCCGCATAAATACCAATGCTCACATCCATCACATATTTCTTCATATTTAGTATGGTCAAGACGATATCCGTGTTCGGATATGTACATTTCGTAATTATTAAAAACCAAAGCAAGCTACTAACGAGGACAAAAAAAAGTGAGACTTACAGCAAGTTGTAATGGTTCCTGATGTTGTAGGATGACTCGTCAGAGTATGAGGAGAATTCTGCGAAAGATTATACAATCCAGATTAGCATTTCAAGTATTAATTTAAAAATCAAACTTACCTAATTTTATTCTTGCTCCTCAAAGGAATATGATGGTGTATTATGCTGCTTGCCGACGTTTTCCATACCCAAGTAAATCAGCATAATGTTCTTCGTGTTCATTAATTCTATATCGTCCGCTGTTAGGGCATCACAGAGACGTTTAGGTAAAAATACTATCCCATCCTCTAACTCGCAAATGATGTACTTGTAACTGGCTTTCGGGGCAACTCCCGATCTTAAAGAAATTATTCGGTATTTTTGTCCGATTGTGAGATCTTCTTCTGGATTTAGTTTCGGCTTCTTGACAATCGTACCAAGTTTATTTAGTTGCGAAATAAATGAAGCCATTTTACTCACTCAAAAATAACTGCGCCAACTTGTCGTAATGCGTTTAAAATTGTGGGATTCTCAGCACGATCACTTTAAATTTATCTGAATTTCTATACCTATTTATATACTAATAGAAACACTCCCCGCTTCCATCACCAGTATCTAGTGGAAATATCCAGCTCATTTCTACCGGTTTTGCTAAAGTTTAACGACAGCTGAAAGCTGTTATGTAAAACATTTTTATAATTAACTACTTAAAATTCCACTATTCGAACGACAGAATCCCATTTGCATATAATTATGTTAATTTTACGCACATCGCGCAAAACAGTTTTTTATAGTAAAATTCCTGAGCGTCGGCCGGGAAATATTTGAAGCTATTCAGGTACGATTTAACTACTTAAAAATTCCACTATTAGATCGGCAGAAAGTAAAATCCCTGAATCTCTATCTTTCACTTTGTTTGCGTCGACTGGGAAATATTTGAATATATGTAAAACACATCGCTAAAAATACATTCATCTTTGAGGTCTTGTCCTACCCGTCCGCATAGACAACACTAGTGTGAGCGAAGAACCATTAATAATGCCAAGATCGCGCAGCATCATGCAATTATCCAACTCCTCTAGTCGAAATAACAAATTCTGATCACGTACAGGAATACCTGCGGCTCGCTCAATCAACAATTTAACATACATGATAGTATGCGTGGAGTGAACTCCCATCTCAAATATGCCGTCGGTTAGCGTATCGATAAAGATGCACATGTCGGCCATCACATTTCTATCAATATATATTAACTCTTCCATTACTCGAACCTTCTATTACCACAACACGTACAACCAATTTCTTAGTAAAACAATTCAATTAAAGACCCCCCATTTAAGCGCTTAGAATAATCAATTAAGAAGGGCCGGGCAACTTTTACAACCCACCATCTAAACAGGTCCAATAAATATTTAGCAAGCAAAATAACATCTTACAAGCGCCGAGCAAAAATATAATTGCCCCCAGGGCAGGGCAAGGACAACAAACTCCAATGAACCCGACTAATCTTACACCCGAACTGGGGCCCCAACCAGTTTCGACTAATCATTATTCGCACAATGGCCCACATTACATCTACCTCGCCAGCGCAAGGACAACGAACTCCAATGAACCCGACTAATCTTACACCCGAACTGGGGCCCCACTAAACATACCAGTTTCGACTAATCATTCTCCGCACAATGACCCACATTCCAGCTAACACGCGCGCCCGACAAAGGTCAACACACTCACAGCTACATGTCGAGACAGGATTTTTTTTACGCTCTTTGCAGACCGGATAATACGACCGCCCAAGGCGCGACACCTACAAAATGGCCGACACAACACATTACCTAATACACGACGCTTATTGGATGAACATCACTACACAGACACGCCCATCGACGCCATTCACATTATACACAACCAATCACAGCACAGATACACACAACACGCCATCTTTATTTATGCTAATCACACCCACCACAACCAATCACAGCTCACCACAGGACACGCCCACAATTTTTAAGGCAGGGGGCGGGGCCTATTATGCAAAGTGTATTAGAACCCGCACACCTTAACTACTGACCATTCCTGTAAGTCAAGAAAAATCGCACAGTTGCCCCAGCTGGGCGGAGATGTAATATATGTTTTCTATAGCACATGTTAAAGTGTGCTTTTATCAACTCAAAACAAAAGGTCAAGTTTTACTTTAACAGCAAGGGTAGATAAAGTAGCACTTTAATATCAAGGATAGATAAAGTAATTTAATTTTCTAACTTTTGTTTAAATACAATATGGCAGCTTCGTATTATCGTAGCAACCCAATCTAGCTACTGACATGTTGAAATGTGATTGACTGTCCTTATTTTCTTTTGAAATTGTTAAAGTTCTTGCTATAGAAAAAAATATTGTATTATACACGACGATCAAGTTATTTCTATCCACTCTTGAATCATTAACGTCTCGACTTCGTCTCGACGTTAAACGATTCACTCGTGGATAAAATTTAACTTTATCGTCTTGTATAATAAATTACTATTTATCAACTGAACCCAGTTTAATTCAGTTATTACGAACACCCTGGAAACATTTGTTTTCGTTTTAGGTACAGACACGATGATAATGTCAACTGTCATCTTTAAACTTTAAATCATTTATGGTAAAATTCACTAGCTCCTGTCTATAAAGCGCTCCTGAATACCCGTTAATTAATATTACCTAAAAATAGAACTGTAGCAGGTAACTGTATTAATTCAAATTTAACCTTCATTGCCAGAAAATGTAAATCATCGGCATCATTTAAGAAGCGTTTATTTCTTCATCATCCAAAATTTTCAATTTTTTTGCTTGTATCCTTGAGATTGCCGCTTTAAAAATGCCTTTAGCTTTAGGAAACTTGATATATCTCTATTGCGGTACGCATTAAGACACATTCGCAACATATTGTAAGACTCCCAAAGTGTAGATGATTTTTTGGTTTTACTTAAGCCCACAAAGTGCATAAAAACAAGTAATCCTATTAATTTTTACATTTAAAGTTATTTTTATTTTGTCCAGTGTTGTGTTGTATAATATTCTGTTTACTACTTTTTTTTCTAAAAAATTAAGTGCTGAATACCTGCTGACTGCAATTTCAACGGTTTGATTTTTTATAAAATGGTAAGTGTTCCCTACTTTATACTATCAACATTAACCCTTTATATGATACTGGTTATATTTTTTTTTACCCAAATATCTTTTTATTAATTGAAATGTCATGTACGAGTTTAAAAAAGTAATTGGTTTGTTATCCATAACTCGCTTAGTTTTTATGCTATCGATCTTTTTAAAAAACCATTTTGTAGGGTTTTTTAAGGGCTATAAGATCAAATTAGTTTAATATTTTTTCTGGCTTTATTTTTGAAAGGGTTTAAGCTGAAAGGGCTCGAACAAATTGTTTTTTACTCAAATATGCAAACTTGGTGCTTACTATTGTGCTTACTTTAAAAGTTAATTCCTAATTCCCATGAGTACTAATTATTTATTTGTTTTTTCAGGATAAAAGAAAGAGACCTTCAGGTGCGAAGTTTCGTGAGCAAAAGAAACTGAGACTACAAGAAAAGGAAAAAATGGCTGGATCTCTAAAGCACTTCTTGTAAAACAATCAAGATTCCACGGAGACTATCGATGCGACCGAATCTCAAGATTCTAAATCCGTAATATCAGTAACCGTGAGTGGACCATCTGAAATTTCAACAGAGGCGACCACGGTAACATCAGGTCCTGCAACAAGTGGCGGCGGTTGTAACAGCAAAACAGCTTCTACTGATGCAGAGCCCGATGAAGCGATGACACCATCCTCGTCTACAGCACTTGAAAAATCCACTTCAGGTAATTCAGCTTGTGTAAGAAGTTCGGTAATGTCAGCTACCGAAATACCTGCTGCAAGTGACTCTTTCGATGAAGGCTTTAATGTGGCTAGTGTCGATATAATTCCGTCCGACCCCGGTTTGTGGCCCGAAAGAATCACCAATGAGATAGCTAGAATATTGGTTAAACGTGGTCCGCCCTTGATAGACATCAGTTTTAGGTTTCCTAGTAATAAAGATAAGAGAAAGTTTTCGTGCAAATACTTTGTAAGAAGTCTAGCAAATGGAGAAAAGGACTTGGCTTATTTACTCTATTTCTAAAGATTCTGTATTTTGTTTTTGTTGTAAGTTGTTTTGTAAAACTCCTAACACTTTTTGTGATACAAATGGAGTATCTGATTGACAACACTTGTCTTTGCTAATGAAGAGACACGAAACGTCAATTTTACACCACAGTTATATGAACACTTGGGTAAATTACAAAAAAATGTTGGAGACATCTACGACTGTTAATGCTCATCACCTGCGGATTTTAGAAACGGAAAAAAATTTTGGCGATACGTGTTGGAAAGAATTATTACGATTGTTAAGTATTTATCTACACAATGCTTGGCATTTCAAGGTTCTTCTCAATTACTTTTCGAACATGATAATGGAAATTTTCTAAAAGCTGTTGAGATGATTGCCTCTTTTGATTCAGTGATGACACAGCACGTTAGCCGAGTGTGTAACTCCCAAAAAAAATCTGTTAAAATGACTCATTATTTAGGCGTGCAACTACAGAATAAAATAATTGAATTATTGTCGTCTAAAGTAAGAAATAATATTTTAGAAATGGTTCGCAGTTCAAAATATTTTTCAATAATATTAGATTGTACACCAGACACTAGTCATACTGAGAAAATTAGTCTTGTTCTGAGGTATGTTGTCCTTAACACCACTTCAAAAAAGGTTGAAGTTAAGGAAAGTTTTATTGCGTTTAATCCAATACTGGACTCTACAGGGGAAGGGATATATACATTTGTGACAGAAATTTTGAAAAAATTAAATTTAGATATAAAAAATATTAGGGGACAAGGTTATGATAATGGGGCAAACATGAAGGGAAAGCATGTTGGGCTTCAAAAACGCATTCTTGATGCGAATCCGAGAGCCCTTTTTGTACCTTGTGCGGCTCATACTTTGAACTTAACAGTAAATGACGCTTCTAAGGTGTCGGATGCTACAATAAACTTTTTTAATCTTGTGCAAGAGTTATATAATTTTTTTTCGTCATCCACAAAAAGGTGGGATGTTATGAGAAAAAATGTCCCCGGGTTAAGTTTAAAGCCTCTAAGTGAGACAAGATGGTCCAGCAGAATTGATGCAATAAAGCCCCTTAAACTTTATTTAATTAAGGTTTGCGAAAGTCTTCTAGAAGTAGCTGAAGATAATTCCTTTCACATTGATGCAAGACATAAAGAGAGTTCCCTCTTAAAGTCTGTACAAGATTTTCAATTTATTTGTGGAATTATTATCTTTATACCGGGTGTCAACGAATTTATTAGACAAGTCATATCTTCTAGAGTATTAGGTGTATTAAAATGAGATTTGGTACAGGTAAATGGTATAGGGAGAGGAGAATTTTCGCTTATTTTTCATTTTTCGGTCACTTCCGGTTTCACCGAAAATGGCTCCGATTTCGAATTTTTAAATGGAACACCCTGTATATTTTTGCATATTTGGATTTCAGAGACAATTTTAGATCAGAATGTGACATTTTAAAAAGTTTTTAAGCCTACTTGATTTTTTTAGAGCCAGTTTTAATATGGCATCTAGGTGGCCATGATCAGACGCAAACTAATCTAAAGACCTCAGGTGATGTCAGAAAATTACAATCGCAAAGTTTGAGTGATTAGTATGATAGATAGATCTAGACAAGTTGGCAAAAGCACGTTTTCTTGTCTAACTATTTTTGTTCAAATGGCGACCCTTTTTTGACAAGCACTTTCCGAAAAGAGAATTTTTTGGCGAATCTAACGATACTAATTTATTTGCGATTGGATTAAAAATAAGCTCATAAGTTAAATATTTCTAAGCAAAATACTAGATAATAATTAATTTACTTTTGTCAAGTGTGCCATGGATAAGTTTTTAAAATGTCACATGCTGATCCAAAATTGTCTCAGAAATCCAAATATGTAAAAATATACAGGGTGTTCTATTTAAAAATTCGAAACGGGAGCCATTTCCGGTGAAACCGGAAGTGACCAGAAAGTGAAAAATATGCGAAAACTTTCCTCTCCCTATACCATTTACCTATACCAAATATCATTTTGATACACCTAATACTCTAGAAGTTATGACTTGTCTAATAAATTCGTTGACACCCGGTATATATAATTCTTCTGTACGTGTGTATGTGACTGAACTCCTCCTAAACGGCTGGACCGATTTTGATGAATTTTTGTGTGTGTGTTTGAGTGGGTCCCTGGATGGTTTAGATTCACAACTGGGCCCGGTAGGTGGCGCTGCAATCGGGTTCTAGATTTATTTTTTTAAAATTTTTTGACAAATTGATTTTTTAAATTTTTTTAAGATTTCTCGCGTATCAAAACATATAACCCCAAAATTTTAACCCCCCCCCTCACCACCCCCCAATATTTTTTAAAATGAAAAAAATCGAAAATTCGAAAATCGAAAAAACCTTCGCTGAACCTGCTAATAGCAGACAAACCAACATTCGGCCAGGACAACGTCTGTCGGGTCCCCCAAAATTTTAACCCCCCCACCGCTCCCCAATATTTTTTAAAATGTCTATCTTTATATATATAATTCTTCTGTACGTGTATGTGACTGAACTCCTCCTAAACAGCTGGACCGATTTTGATGAAATTTTTTGTGTGTATTTGAGTGGGTCCCTGGATGGTTTAGATTGACAATTTGACCCGGTAGGTGGCGGTGCAATCGGGTTCTAGGAATTTTTTTTAAATAATTTTTTGACAATTTAAAAAGCAATTTTTTTAAAGATTTTTCGCATATCAGAACATATAACCCCAAAGTTTTACCCCCCCCCCCAATATTTTTTAAAATGAAAAAAATCGAAAATTCGGAAATCGAAAAAACCTTTGCTGAACCTGCTAATAGCAGGCAAACCAACATTCGGGCAGGACAACGTTTGTCGGGTCCTCCAAAATTTCATTTTTGTGGTGAGTACCTATCTTTATATATATAATTCGACTGTACGTGTGTATGTGACTGAACTCCTAAACGGCTGAACCGATTTTGATGAAATTTATTTTGTGTGTTTGAGTGGGCCCCTGGATGGTTTAGATTGACAATTATACCCGGTAGGTGGCGCTGCAATCGGGTTCTAGGAATTATTTTTAAATAATTTTTTACGATTTTTAAAAATTTTTTGACGATTTTTAAAAAATTTTTGACGATTTTTTAAAATTTGTTTTAAGATTTCTCGCATATCAAAACATATAACCCCAAAAGTTCACCCCCCCCCCCACCACTCCCAATATTTTTAAAAATGAGAAAAATCGAAAATGGCATTTATTTTCAAGTCCAAGACTATGGACATGACATAAAATTAAAACTCTATAGTGGTGAATCGGGGTTTCAGAGACAAATTATTTTTGGGCAGAACAACGTTTGCCGGGCCAGCTAGTTTCATATAAATATTGTCAGCAAACAAATCCAAAGTGCTACAATTAATATTAAAGTATGCCAAACCTACCCAAAAAATTTAGTTGATCACTTCCAGCAATATATATCTGACCAATCATTTCAAGAAATTCTTGTACAAGCGAAAGAAGTAGCACTCTCTCTCGAAATTGAAGAAGACTTTCCACCGTTACCAACGGTCAGAAGGAAATTTAAACCAAAACTGTTTGACTATGAACACCGAGATGAGACCCCTCATGATCCAAAAACCGCCTTTAAAATTAGTTTTTTCTTAAAAATTATAGATCAAACTTTAAGCTCTCTAAAAAACCGATTTGACTACTTATTAAATGAGTATGATAATATTTTCGGATATTTTAGTGACATATTCAAATTAAGTGACAGCGATCTTTTAAAACGTTGTTCTGTTCTTGAAGAACGATTGACAGATCAGGATAATAAGGATATAGACTCCAATGATTTGTTTAATGAAATTAAAGCGTTTAAGTTGTTTTCATTACTTTATGATACTGACCCCTTAAGTATTTTACAATATATATTTGAAAACAATTTAATCTCCACCCTTCCAAACGTAAGCATTTCACTAAGAATTCTTCTGACATTGCCTGTATCTGTAGCTTCTGGCGAGCGATCTTGTTCAAAGTAAAAACTCATTAAACATTATTTAAGATCGACAATGCTTCAAGAAAGATTGTCTGGGCTAGCAATATTAGCAATTGAACAAGAAATTTTTGATGGTATAAATTTTAGCGATGTAATTAATGAATTTGCAACAGCAAAGTCTCGGAAAATATCGCTACTACAATAGCTATTTTTTATTTTTCTATTGTACCTAGCTATCATTTTTGATTTTATAACGAAGTTACCTAGGTATTTGTTATCAGAAGTATCTGCATATTTTTTAAAATATCTAAGTATAAGTAGAAAGTAGTACTTATATACATATTATGTAGACATTAGGCAATATTTCTGTTATTTGTTTCTAAAAAAAATGTGATTTTTAGTTTTGGGTTATTTTCTAGTATTTATAAACAACGTTTCTGTACCCCATTAGTTAAGTAAATGCTTTAAAATGGGTGTGAACAAGAATTTACTTTAATTTATTTTGTTATTATTTTATTCTGTTTGTTTCATTTTGATATTTTAGTCTACAAATAAATATGACTTCTAAAGTTCAGTTTTTTGCTTTATTTCAAGCACCTACCTACCTACCTACCTTCAAAAAAATAAATAAAAAAACATGATCCAAAATGCCTTAAGGGGCGCCAAAATCCTTTTTTGCACACAGGCGCCAGTAGCCCTTACGGGGGCCCTGCATTCCTACCACAATAATGTACTATAGTTTATCAGCGAACGCATGCTACAAAAACAGAACTACGTGATGCTGTGGTAAATGCCTTTCGCAATTTAGATGGTAGGAAAATACGTAAAGCTGTAAATTCTATTGTGAAAAGATGCCGCTTGTGTGTAAATAATAAAGGTGGACATTTTGAACATTTGGCGAGGTATATTATTTTTTTACATGTAATTATTTGAAAGTAGAAATTGAAATGTAATAATTCGTAGTTGCTTTGCGTTGTTGTTCTATTTGTCGCCCTAAAGTTTTTAGGTGAAATACTATAATAAACTGAGTAATTACCTTCAGAGGAAAAAAGTGTTTTCCATTGTAAACTCCGTTTTTTGCTACTCTCAATAATAGTCCTGTATCGTGTTTATTTGTCAAAGTACACTGTAAACAGAAAAAATGCACTTTTTAAAAATGTCAACGCCAACTATGGTTTCTATTTAAAAAAAAAGTAAGTTTGGGTTATAACTCGAAAATTATAAAAGCAGAATGGACATTAATAAATGTATCTTATTAAGCGGAAAAATATCTACAATTGTTGTTCGCATCATATTTCTGTATCACTAACATTAACGATTCTACAACATTTAAAAGGAAAATCATTAAATCTATTTTTCGCTCATATCTAGTAAACTGTGTTTGAAAAAACAAAAGCATAATCTTCATAAGCTCTTAAAACGACAAGTCTTTCCTCATTTAACCGAATCTCTATGTCTTATGGTTTCCAAGATCCCAATGCCTAAAATGAAAAAACAACTCTGTATATAACAATATTTCTTTTAGACTTAATAACACAAAAATAGTAATATAAAATAACATGAAAGATAAACTTATTGCAACGAACGTGAAGCACTAATCTAGAAAAATTCTAAACTAAAAAAACTAAATTGAATCTAGAACAACAAAACACTAGTCAGTACAAAGCACCACACTTAGTTATTTCCGAGTAACCAGTATTTTTGTAAGATTTTTTTTAAATGATTTAGTTGACAAGCGTTTCAACGAATTGTATATTTTATAAATGTTAAATGAAAACGAACGTTCAAATAGGGCAGTTATGTGTTTTAGGGGCGTGATAATTCCTTTGTTTCCGATGTTGATATTGTGCACGTCAGTACGAAAAGAAAGCTTACTAGTAAGATATGACGAAGTGTGAAATAGAACGATTTTGTGAAACAAGCAAGCTGACCAAAGAGTCATAAATATGTGGTAGTCGAAAAGATTATGTATAAAACTCGTATGTCAAGCTGCCCTTTTGCAGTTGTGAGATTTAGAGTTAATCTTCGGCCCATTCTTTAAACTTTACCACGCCTGCAAAAAAAAATACCGTCACAAAGGCACAAAGTCGAGACAATGCAAATAACTAGGAAAAGTCATGTAATTTTATTAAATCAGAATAATACTGGTAGAATGGACGATTAACTTTAAAAGCATTCAAATGAGTATACAAATAGGGGAACTCAATTTCAAGTGTTGGAGTTAATAAAAGAATTTCAATTATAATTTCAAAAGTTTGGCAATGTAGAAGCCAGACATGAGTTAGTTAAAATTGACACAAGAATTCAAATTGTGCAGAACTTGAGATGAAGCGTTAGTTAGTACAGTAATTAAAGAAAAACTGACGTTGTGAGCTTATTTGATTAAGGTAAGAAAGGATTTACGAATTGGATAATGCAAGCAAGATTAGCATAAAAGAGATTTTGGCAAAAAGGACACAGTTAGTTATTTTTGAAGAAAATGAAACAGTAAACAGGAAATAGACAAGTTTAGTGCTATTAGTGAGTCAATGAAGTGATGTGAGCAAAAAGACATTTGTTATAAACAATTTAATGGACAAGAAGATAGGTTATAAACAATTTACTTTGAAAGACAATAATTTTAGTATTAAGAGTTCTAGTTAAATGTTTGTAAAATATGAACTTAATGTTAAATGTTGTTAATTTGTACTAAGCTGATTTCCTTGTATTTGATTTTTGATGTTCATTTGTTTTTAGAAGCTTGGATATTCAATTATTATTAAACGTTGACACCAGCAGCATCTGCCTTTTACTCTGCAATTAATTAAAGTTTTTATATGGTTAAAATAAAGATACAGAGTTGAAACTTTACCAAAGTGTGCAGTTTTATCTGTGTAACCAGTGGTGTTAAAAGGGGCGATCCATCTTGAAAGAGAAAAAAATTTCACGCCTCCTTCGACGAACCAGCAACGGCAGGCACCCGAGGAGATTGCAATCGAGATCCCAGCGTTCCGAAGGGCTACGAACGGGTCCAGAAGGTGGAGACAGGCTGTCCGAGGGTCCCAGCAGCGATACCGGCATCAAAGGGCGACCGCAGGTACCGCAGGCACCAGGGAAGGCTTTCCGCAACAGCTACCGATGCAAGAGCGAGGTTAGTGTGGGAATTTTCATTAATCGACCGTAAGGGCGTAAAACATATGAGCCTACCTGTGTCTCGTGAACTTCACAACCGAGGGCCAGCATTAGTTTCTGTCCAGGCAACGATAATCAGCCAAAAATCTCAATTTAATCCAAATTTGGAGGTTAGAATTCAAGAAACAAAAGAGTAGGCGCAAACAACGAAGATCCGGTTTTCCTAGAACAAAAGAATGTACAGACGCTACCACAAAGGCGCGAAAATCAATCTATAACTCACCTGATTTTTAATTTGCTCATAATTTGATTTTACTAGTCATTTCACAACGCAGAAAGTCGCACAAACTAGTCGCACAAACTGAAATTTATGTAGGTCAAGGTTAACTGTCAACTCGAGCACCGGCGCAGTGCAGTTTTGATATTATGGCGTGCTGCCATTTTCAAATAAATTTAAGGAACCCGACACCTGAGAGCTGAGTTTTCATGTTCTTAATTTTGGAGCTAGCAAATATTATCAATAACGGTTATATGCAATGTTTAAGAGGGCAAAATACCATAGATATTACTAGTTAATTTGGTGAACCCAAGATTAGTCAGTTTAATGTAACATTTACCGATCTTTGAAAAATAATTGGTATGGTAGACAATTTTAATTTAATTTATTTTATTCTATAATAATAAAAACACACATATCATATCATAGCAGTATAAATAACTGCTAGCGTACTTGTAACGAAAGGTTTGATATCCCGGACTGAAATCACTTCTGTAAAAATACAAATACGGTACAGTATGAAATAAAGACACTATACCTGTTTTCCGAAACCATTTCAATAGCCAATAAATATTACAGATTCTTTCTTTCAAAGATAGATTAAAGACAGTCATCAAAACATGTTTGCGGAGCCCTCAATCTTGTAGTGCTGTATACATTGGTGATACAAGATGTTCAATAAAAACTCGTATCTCTGAACATCACCGTTGTGTCAGGTTGGATATCGTGTCATCATTAGTCATCACCGAACATCAACGCAATACCGGCAATAAGATCATTTTTGATAAAATTTCTATTATCTGCAAATCCCCATTCTTCCTTAGCAGAAAGATTCGCGAAACCCTTGAGATTTACAAACACCCAAACAATTTCAATCGAAATGAATTTTACCCTCTTCCTTCCACGTAGTAAGAGCTCACTTTTAAACCCCGCCCACCGGAACTATAAATTTTCCTTTCTTCCTTTCGATCAGTAGAAGAGCTTTGCCTCTGTCGTAGTTCGCACGTTGACTTATGGTGCCCTTCATCGTACCATCATAACCATGAATTTCTCTTTAACATTTTTGTTATGCCTATTAAGAGTTGAAGTATTTGTAATATACAATGTACTAGTATTTCTGCAATCAGTAGGCCTCGCGTAACTCCAGTTTTCATTTTCCATACCCCGACCACTGAGATGATATTCAATTCTCAGATATCTTCTGGCACCGAGGGGTGCAACGCAGTGAAACCAAAGTCTGGCACCATCTCTAATAATATTTATGCGATCAGTAGACCTTGGGTAACTTCCTATAAGCTAAGCACTGAAATGAAATTGCTCCCCCCCCCCACCCCTCCCACATCTCACTCCCTGGAATTTTTGGATAAATAATGACTATGAGGTGTCACTTATGAGTGAGAGGAAAATGTTAAATGATCCAACTCGTTAAAAGCATTTTTGAGAAAAAAATTGTGTCTTTTTTTACATTTAGGTCTCCTGATATCGAATCGTAGAAATCAGTGAAACCAAGGTGTAGTACCATCGTTCCAAAGCTTACAGAGAATCGCTCAGTACATTTTGATAAAAATCCGTCTGCTATTTTGGCTAGGTGTGAAACATGCGCATATAGGTACGACACATACCGGGACATTCATTTTTGCCCAGTCGTTTCGAAAGCCTTCGCTTCGCTCGGTCAATTAGTTATTCTTCAAACGCTATAAATAATTAAATTCGATTTCAGTTCATCAGCATCCAGGTTCGTTCACCGTCATCTGCTTCCTTTATAATTTTACATTAAGAAACATTTAGAAAACACGCTTAAGGGGAGCGCTAATTTAAGACATGAATGAGACTCCAAACGAGCTAGCTTAAACCAAGACTGCGACGTCTGAATTTACCTTCAGATCGCGTCTTACGAAGTATGCAGCACCCGTATCCCACAGTGGTCGCTTTAATAACATTAATTAGAGATATTAAAGTTTAAGCTAGTTTGGTAACAGAGTTATGCAAATGGCAGAACAGAGCGGGATAAAGCCAATTAGCTCCGTATTTATGGAATTTTTCTTAGCTTCGCCCTGGCGCGTCGCGAATTTCCTAAATTCTGAATGAAGCGAATACATTCGATCCACATGGGGAACCTAATTGCGTAATATTTTTCAATCACTCTGGCCGAATACGAACGGTTTACGTTTCTTCTCTCAATAAATTAGTGACCGGCAGCGTTTACTAGGTTAGAGAAACTTCAGCGACAAGAAGTTCTGAACCTACAGAGATATTTATGGCCTCGTCCCAGGAGCAAGGACCTATCAAAGAGAAAATAACGGACATGTCGAAAAAGCTTTTGCTCACGTTGCGAATGTTACGAAGCAAAACTTTTTTCTACGAGTAGTCGAAAAGTATCTTGGGAAGTATACACTTGATCGAAAAGTATTTTAAATAGAAATTGTTTAGTATTTAGTTTTCTATCTTAAGGCAATATATGTATAGTATGCTCAAAAATTATTTTCATCTAGTAGGGCTATGGGATATTTCCTAATTTATGAATGCAACTGTAACTCACTTAAAAATTAAGTGTCAAGTTTCACATTTAAGTATAAACGTAAATGCACTCATAAATTAGGAACTAGTCCATAGCCATACAAGATGAAAATAATTTTTGATCATTCTTTATTTTTTGAGAAACCGAATCATAAATAATAACTCTTTTTAATGACAGGGTACGTTTATATTCTGCTCATTTTACACAGATTTTCTTCCCTACGCAATGATGCAAGACTTTATTACACTTACAGCTCAACAGATATTAGCTTGCATGTCAACTTGAGCGGCGCAAGAAAGAATAAGCACTACGAGGTAGGAGGAACGAAGACAAGCTAAAGTTCGAGCCATGCTGTTGCTCCACTGAATTTACCTGCTGTTAACAGTAAGACGACCATGACGTAAGTGAGCTCCGTCGCTACCTCACCACTTCGGCTACTGCGCATCGTTTACCCACATGCAAGTTAATATCTGTTAAGCTGTACTTTGTTTTTTGTTTCATTTATGTAATGTCGTACTGTGAATATTATAACACTAAAGACAGGCTTTCCTAGAGCTTATTACAGCACTATTTTTTGAATTGTTTTCTTTCTATGAAAAACGTTGAATGACGGAGTACATAAAAATCAACTTTTACACTAGTTTTAATTAAATTTAATTAAAAATGTACAAAAGAAAGTTAACAGCAACTTCTAGGACGTCGAGGACGAGGCGGTTGCCCAGAGCACATCGCTCTGTGGCTGCCGGGGGCAGCCCCAACATGAAATTCAGATAGAAAATGTTCAATATATTTGATATATTGGTGGCGCAATGCAAATTATTTTCTCAGGCACAAAACTATCTAGAAACGGTCTTGATTATACTGTGTAAGTAAAGTTAAGTATTAAAAGTATTTCAAAAACTGGATTTTTAAAATGATTTTTAAGAATAAGCGATGCGAAAGTTAAAAATCTGTCTCGAAGCATATATAAGAAAGGCAGTTTATCCAAACTGCTTGAGCAAAAGAAATTACTAGACGGCCTAGCTAAATTTATTTTTGCATCAACTTCACATAGTCGGAATAAAAATACTACTGAAAATAGTATATACTAGAAAGTCAATCATTAGAATAGGACGACATGGAGAGTGATGACGATACACTATAAAACAATAGCAGACTTATAAGCGAGGATGACAAAGAGAATAGTCATTTTGAAAATCGTTCTGAAGAAAATAAAAATACAGAAGGCAAATCACTTTGTCAATACCACATTCAGACTGGTAATGCAATAGAAGAAATAGAAGAAGTTCAAGACAAGAATGCTAAAGAAGAGAAATTTATGAAGGAAGACAGCTGAATTGAGTAAACAGAAAGAAGAAAAGAAATAATTCAAGAGGTTTACTCAATAACATTTCCAATTTAATTTACGATCAACAAATTAACAAGAAAATCTTTGATTTACAGTAAAAAATGTGTTTTTTTAATAATTCTAATTCAATGGCTAGGAACTAGTCTGTTAATGATTATTCAGACTGGAAAATACTTCCCTTGTTCTGATAATTTACGAGTGTTCTAATAATCCATTGGAATATTTTCAGAGGTGGATAGAACTAGATATTTAATTAAAAACCGACAAAACTATCAATAAAGGACGTCATAGATTACTGGAACTTAGACAGACATTGGTAAGGGGCATTGAAAGCGATCATTGCAACAATTCAATTATGTTCGTCACAAATGCTTGCTCCAAAATTCGTAAAGCCCGGTCCTGTTTCAGAATAAAATGACAAAGAAAAAAGTAGTTACCGCAGTTTTCCAATCTTGGGTGGAATTGCCTCGCTACGGTCAATGCAACTGGGTTTCGTACAATATACTTTGGCGTTCAATTGCTTGTTTCTAAAGCCACACTTCCGTTACAATCTGTTTGACAAATATTTCCTTGCAATGAAACGTTAAATGACACCTGACACAATATTCGCATAAGACAAACGAAGCATGATAGCATAAATTCAACATGTTCCTAAAATATTGGAGCCCCCCCCCCCCCCCGGGTAGCGTTTGATCAAATAGTTTACAAAGAAGGCTGGGTTTAGCGTAATGGGGTCAGCCTCAATTGTACCAGGCTACAATGATTTTAAATTGTAACTATGCGCCAAACCTCCTTTCTTGCGGACACGCACTACAAATTTGGCTACAGCTAAATACCGCCGAAACAAAATACAAAGCGTAATGCCTGAATTAAATGCTAGCCCAAGGATTTGCTTTAATTGGCCGATCTACGTTACGCACAGGAAATCGCACCACTAGTAATTTTCCAGCGACACCAAAAAGGTCTGATCACTAACTTAGTTTGCCTTTGCAAATACCTGCCTGGACAGGTTTGAATCTCTAGAAAATAACATTCTGTTTATCTGATAATGGAGGTCAGCAAAAATTTCCCCAGACAACAAAGACTTCATTGTCCAATTATTTTTTGCAATCGTGCAGATTTCTCAAACAATCGACGTCATTGTTCAATTGGTAGACAATAACATCCTGCATCTGCAAGTCTCAACAAGTTACGATGACTCACATCCTGTTGAGCCTGGGAAACATTTTGATATGCGTAGAAATCTTGTAAAATTTTAAAATTACACCTTTAGTCCCAAAAATTCATCGTGGGAACCGGGAGTGGCACGTGACCCCGGCTAGGCCAATGACCTTGGCCCCCGGCTAGACCCGTGAGCTTGGCCCTGGTTAGGCCCGTGACCTTGACATCGGCTAGGCCCTCGACCTTGACCCCGGCTAGGCCAACGACCTTGACAACCTTCGCAAAAACCCCGCGCAGACCTGTGCAGAAAACCTGCGCAGTGACACATTTTGAGCCAGAATCCCCCTAAATACACTACTAACGTAATATTTTATAATATTTATCTGGAAAAAGGTATCATGTGAATTTGGTAAATATAAGCATAAATATGCTTTGAAGTACAAAAAACTATTAAACCTAATAACTGCACCTTGGTTTTTTATTCTGTACTCCCACCTTTATTTGAAACCCTTTTTCCTTATTGGCCACTATGAATGCTAGAGGATAATGGCATTTGAAATTGTGGCGAACAGAATATGTATTATACGATAATCAAACTATATCTTTTACAAAACGTCAAAAGCGAATCAAGTCTATGAGGCATAAAGACAGTTGGCTGTGTAAAGAAGGTAAGGATATGAGAAAGTATCCGACTTCATCACCAATTCAATAGAAAATTATGATCCTGCACCTCGTACTTCAAACATAGACGTGGTTGTTCGTGCTGCAAGTTGATCGTCTTTTGAAATTCTATCATGTGCAAATTTAGAACGTAAAAGTAAAAAAAAAATTCAAACTGAGATGATGTGCCAAATTATATAGATGAAATTTTCCACAAAGGTTTTACTAATGCAAAAATTCTAACTGGAAATAACACATACATATATACCATTTGTGAAACAAAGTTTCATAACATATTTGTCTGTATGTATCTTGGAGCCATTCTTAATGCAATACCAAACTGATTTTCCTTTTGGCATACATCTTATTCATATCTATTAAAAAATCTACTAAAAAAGAACTTCTTTGTTAATCAAGACTACTTAATAAATTGAAATACAAGAGCCGTTCGTATCTCAGATACATAAAATGTAAAGAGAGAAACACTACATCTGTTTAACTCTTTACAAAAGAACGGATACACAACTACCGCCATACGAAAAACACTAGACAAGATTATGACACAAAAGGCCAAAGAAGAATCCCCACCTTTGGAAAGCTTAGCATTTCTACCTTAGTTAAAGGCTGGACTGATAGGATAAGATGTGTCCTGAAACCATACAACATCAAAACTGTGTTCACGAGTAAGGGAACTTTGGTAAACGGCTTCAGATCGGTAAAAGACAAAATTATAAGTTTAAAAACCGCTGGAGTGTATCGCATTCCTTGTTGTTGCGGCTCGAGTTACATTGGACACACTAATTGGTGCGTTGATCTAAGACTTCAAGAACAAAACGGCGATTACAAACACAAACGCATCACAAAATCAGCGGTAACTCAGCATACGTTTACAAATGGACATACGTTAGAATTTGAGCACGCCAGAGTACTTGCCAGAATACCTTACTACTTCCCGCGAATGATACATGAAGCCATAGAAAAAAAAATTATACAAATAATATAAACAGGGAAGATGGTTTTAAGCTTAGTAAAACGTGGACTCCTGTTATACACGATCTAAAGCATTACAACCAGTGTGCGTCATACGGCCACTTCCCACGGATTACTTTGCACTCGAATGACCAATCAGCGTTACGTCACTCCGCGCGCCTGGCACGGAGAACTATAAATAGCTCCACACTAACCTTCAATTCTTACTGCGACTTTCACTCTGATGATGCAAGTTGCAAGGACTTGCGAAACGTTAATGAATATGTATGCATAAACAGCACAAGGCCAAATCTGCTCAAGTATCCCCGTTCTCAAAGTACTCAAACAACACGAGCGACCAAAGAGCATGGCCATCGCACGGGTTGTTGCTCGAGTTCACAAGGTGCAAGGCACATTAAGCCAGAGAATGCTGGGTGTTCATCTACAAATACAACGCGATCTAAGCCGAAATGCTATGTTAAAAAGAATAGCTCCAGTAATTGCGAAAGCCTTAAACAGTATATGAAATACGTATACCTCTTTGTTTAGAAGTATACTTTTATGCAAGATATCTTCCTTTAATCATTAAAAGCAAATACATATTAAAATCTGATTTCACCTATGTGTACTACACTGTGAACGCCAGTATATTTACATGTCTGGGCTTCAGGTAGATATTACCAATACATTAATATCAGGAACTGTAGCTATTCCAGCTTAATTAAGATAGCTAAACGAGATTTCCATTGAATTTAACAAATCGTTGTGAATAATTTAGTTAATGGGCTCTGTAATTGAGCGCTCGTTAATAAATCTATTAGAAGAGGCAGATCAATGCCCGAGCACCTGCGTGCACGTCGAATAATCGCTGGGGTGCATATTAATAACCGAAATGATCATAGTTGTTTAGCGTTATTGATCTAACAACCGAAGTAAAATAATTACGGGGTGGGAATAAAAACTGAGCTTCTGACTCTGACGGATGCTATTTTCATCGCGGGATCCTTTGAGGTGATGAAATGTTAACTGAATGACCTCTTAGTAATTATAATCTAATGATTTTATAATTCTCCCGACGACTTAATGCCCCGACCGCCGGCGCTGAAAACGTTAGGTGGATTAATGGTAATTTTCTGCTCTGAAACGCTCCGTCGTGCATTTAGTGTCGTTTTTGTTGGATTTAATTGATGCTCGGGGGCAGAACAAAATATTTCTAATTGCACGCAAATGAATTATTAGCATGGTTAGTCAATTATAACCTGCGACCTTTATACTAATAGAAGCTTCTTTAAATACGTAGTTTACACGTCTTCGTCCAATATTCAAATATATTTTTTTATGAAAAAATATAAGCAAGTTCCTTCTCTTTCCAATTTTTAGAATAGGCACAATAATTCTTAAACTGAGTTGGATGAAGTGTGACTTTATGTTTTCATCAACAGTGATTTGCTTCAATTAATGTAGCACATTTTACTAATTAACTGATGTACTCAACTCTTCTCACATAAAGATTTCGTTGACTACCAGCAGTTGCCACCGTTTGTAACTATTAGCTTACTGTTGCATTTGCTGTGTTAAAAGCAAAATTATAATAATTAACTAATACTCGATACCTAATTCTTGTGTCGTTTGAGGTTGGGGTATGATTTTCCAGTCTATCAAAATGCTCTTGTTTCCTATAGTACGTTTACAAATTCCGAATCAAATTGAAAATATTATAAATGAACTACAAGCAATCAAATATTACTTCCTGCCCGAGAGGCCCGGTTTATGCTTCCTAGGCTTAAAACAAAAACAGACATTTTATTTTTCAATGTGCTCACCCTTTCTTGTGTATTTGACTAAAAGTATATTCAGTTCAGTTCAGATCAACCTTTTGAATGCAGTTAAGAGTATGTACACCAGAACTGGCAACTTAATTCGAATAGAAAACAGCTACAAAAAAAAACTTTTATACCCAAAAAGGAGTTAGGCAAGGGGGTATACTAAGCCCTTTATTATTTATAACGGTAATGGATGAAATAGCGAGAACAGCAAATGAACTCATAAAAGGTCTAGACATGGGAACAAATCGCATCAAGCGGATTACAGTAAAAGAATTCCTGTATGCACATGACCTCATAGTGGTAGCACAGAATACGAAAGAGTTGGAAAGATCCATTAGAATATGGCAAGAAGTTCTAAGAGAATTCGGGATGAATATTAATCAAAAGAAGACGGAAATCCTAACGGTCACGAAGGATGAAGAAAATATAAATCTAATCATAGATGGGCAATTGCTAAACGTAAAAAATAAATTAAAATATCTGGGAGCCATCATTGACAGTAAAGGAAATATAGAAGCCGATGGGGAAAACAGAATAAAGTCAACGAGGAAACTCTTCCATGCGTTAAAACCCAGTTTCCTAAACAAAAACGAAGTGAGCAAAAAAACGAAAATAAAAGTATACAAGACAGTCTTCGTACCAACGTTAACATATGGGAGCGAATCATGGGTTCTGACGGAAAATTTGAAATCAAAAATCACGGCAATGGAGATGCGAAACAACTTAGCTGGTTTGGATATCTGGCAAGGATGAAAGACGACAATTTATTAAAAGAAATATGAACGGCAGGATAGGATAAGAAGAAAAACAGAGGAAGGCCCAAGAAAACCTGGAACCAAGAAGTAGCCCAAACACTTGCCACAAGAGGATGTAGATGGAACGAAGCTAGAAACAAGGCTAAAAACAGGAAGGAATGGAAGACAATTTGTGGAACAAAACAAGCCTCGACACCTAACGGTAATGGAGGAAGCTGATAAATATAAGTAAGTAAGTATATTCAGTTTGGTGCCATAGTAGACAAATAGTTTTTGAACTATACCACCAACAGAGGAACGGACAGACGGACAGATGGACAGACAGACAGACAGACAGGTGGAATTGAGAAAACGAGTTTTTCGTCATATCGGAAGGTATTTTTTTACAATTATAGAACTTCCATCGCCTTTTGGACCAGGGAAGTAACAATTAAAAGCTAAACTCAATATTTCCAAACATATGTCAATGTGTTAATTAAGTACCTTACGATTTACATTTTTATGTTTTATACACATACAATTGTGAAATGCTGATTATTCCTACAATGACGTATTTCTATATTCATAGATCCGTTAAGACCCCTCACCACACAAATATTTAACAACTGCTAAATACGTATTTCGACAGCCACGCTGTCATCATCGGTAGCTACGAAAAACTTACACAGCACAAAGGCAACGATATACTCGTGACCAAATCACAAATGGAAGTAGGCGATGTACGCGTATATGCGTGGCTGTCGAAATACGTATTTAGCAGTTGTTAAATATTTGTGTGGGGAGGGGTTTTAACGGATTTGTGATATTTTCAAACCACAGGCTCCAGCAGTGTTTTATTTCTATCTTGTTTTTTCCAAATTCGTTGTGAAACGTAATATCTTAATGGTTATTACTTCTTAAACTGTTAGCTTTCAATAGATCACGAAATATCATCAAAGCTACCGCTATTGTGCTCAATGCAAAACTCTTCGAAATCACTTATTTAGAACTGGCCAAGCGCCGTACTTTACTTACATTTTTAATAAATCCAATTTATTTTGCTCAATTTAAAAATTGCGGTTTTATTTACGTACGCAGATCTTCCTAAAATTTTGTAGTGTCATAATTTTTCATTTTGAACCACTTTTTGGTAAAATGATGCCGTATAACGAACGAAAAGGGTAGTTTACCTGAAAAGAAAATAGTTTTCGCTTCACTGTCAAGACCGACTTGTTTTTCAAGAACTGGAAATATTCTTAAAATTCTCTGCAAACCAAGCAGGGCTTAATCTCACAATCTTAAAATAAAATTCA
>OW679203.1:72625345-72904040 GCA_940337035.1 Agriotes lineatus
TGGTAAATACCGTGGACCTGCTCATAATATATGCAATCTAAATTTTAAACTTTCGAATTTTATTCCAATATTCTTTCACAATTTGTCAAATTATGATGCTCATTTATTTATAAAAGCTTTGGGATTAGATGAAAGCAAAATTGATGTGATAGCTACAAACAAAGAAAAGTATATCTCTTTTACGAAACATATACCCGTAGAAACAATTGTTGATAAGAATGGCAAAGAAAAAAACGTTTTTATGAAATTGAGATTTTTAGATTCATTTAGATTTATGCCTATGAGCTTGGAAAAGTTAGCTAAAAATTTGGGGGTAGAACAATGTACAGAAATTAAGAAATATTTTGGAGAAGGGGAAAAGTTTAGCTTAATTAGACAGAAGGGTGTATTTCCCTATTCTTACGTTGACAGCATGGAACGGTTAGATGATCCGCAACTACCCACACGTGAACAATTTTATAACGGCTTAACTAACAGTGAAATATCAGAATCGGCTTATGAACGTGCAAAGATGGTGTGGGGGGTTTTCAAGTGTAAAACATTAGGTGATTATTCGGATATATACTTGAAATCTGATGTGTTGTTGCTAGCAGACATTTTTGAAAACTTTCGATATGTTTGCATGGAAACTTATAAACTAGATCCATGTCATTTTTATACTGCACCTGGTTTAAGCTGGAATGCGATGCTAAAATATACTGACATAGAACTAGAATTACTAACTGATATAGATATGGTGCATTTTTTTCAAAAAGGCATTCGTGGCGGACTCTGTCAGTGTAGCAAAAGAGCAGTTAAGGCTAATAACCCATTCATGTCGACCTTTAATCCTAACAAACAAACGTCTTATCTGTCATACGTCGACGCAACAAATCTTTATGGGGCTTCCTTATCTATGGATCTACCAACAGGCGGATTTCAATGGTTATCCGATTCTGAAATTCAAAATTTTAACATTAATGAAATTCTAAACACTTCTAATCTTGGATATGTTTTGGAAGTTGATTTAGATTATCCTGAATCATTACACGATCTTCATAACGAACTTCCATTTTGTCCTAAAAATATATCGCCACCAAACTCTAAATACACTAAGCTAATCGCGAATTTAAATCCGAAAGAGAAATACATTATACACTACCAAAATCTACAGCAATGTTTAAATGCTGGGTTAAAATTACGGAAAGTCCACCACATCTTATCATTCTCACAATCTCCTTGGTTAAAAAAGTATGTTGATTTAAATACCGTGAGGAGGAATCAGGCTGTCAACGAGTTCGAGAAAACGTTTTACAAATTAATGAATAACGCGGTATTTGGAAAAACAATGGAAAATGTTGATAAAAGAGTAGATATACGGCTTATTACACATTGGGAAAATATAGGTAAAAGGTTGGGGGCAGAATCGTTAATTTCCAAACCGAATTTTAAAAACTTAACCATTATAAGTGAAGACTTTGTAGCTATACAAATGGAGCGACTTAAAGTGGTCTACAACAAACCCATCTACATAGGTTTCTGTGTTCTGGACTTGTCTAAATTTATTATGTATAACTTCTATTATAATTTTATTAAAGAAAAGTATGAGGATAAGGCTCTTTTAGCCTACACCGACACTGATTCGTTAATTCTAGAACTATTTACAGAAAATTTTTATGATGATATGAAAAAGAACTTTTGATACATCTAACTATTTACCAAATAATCGTTTTGATATGCCTATAACAAAATCTGTAATAGGCAGAATGAAAGATGAGTATGGGGGTAAGATTATTTGGAAGTTCTATGGAACAGGTGCTAAAGCCTACATAGTTGATGTGGAGGGTGAATTCACAAAAAAGGCTAAAGGAGTTCAAACCGCGATTATTAAAAATGAGCTTGATATGGATGATTATGAGGGTGTTGTGTTACATAACAAAACTATATATAAAACGATGAGGCAGTTTAGATCGTATAACCATCAGTTATACACGGAAATTAAAAACAAGGTTGCCCTTTCTCCAGAAGATGATAAAAGGTACATCATTCCTGGAACGCATATGACTCTAGCTTGGGGTCATTATAAAATTCCGGCAACGTGTTAAAAAATTCACCATTCATCAATCGGATAGCAACATCGTAGTTAACAGAAATTTGTTTAAACTTTGATATTTATAGTAGATAGATATAATAAAATGTTATATGTATTCTATGCTTTATTGAATTAGTCTGTAGTATAATCTACACTAAACTATTAAGAAATTTGAAGCTATTGTATATTTGTATACTAAGTCAATCAGTTGGTCGGCTAGTTGATGGGGTTGGTCGATCGGTCGTTCATCTTACTGTGTATAGCCTCATCTAGTTCAAATACTTTTTGAACATATGTTATATAGATGTTTAAGACTTTTGAAGTGTAAGATAGATAAATAAAATAAAATGTTGTATGTATGTATTCTGTGTTTTATTGAATTATCGAAGTTTATACTGGTGTTGGTGTAGTTGTAATAGTAGTTTTGTATTGCCCTTTTTTTCAAGATGGCGGCCAAATCCGGGAATTCTAGGGGGTGCAATTTTAAGAGACATTTCTTAACACCAAATCAAATAGATTCAAATTAATTCCAGCCTGTCTGGTATTGCACCCGCTAATAGCCATTTTATATTAAACGACTTATCGACTGGTCTATTTGTATTATTTGTAATTTCTAATGATGCGTTCATTATCGTCGCCTGTTCTTACACTGCTTAGTTTTTTTCTGTCCCATTTATTACTGTTTATACGTCCTCAATTGTTTTCTTCCCTTTATCTATTTCCCCAAGTTCCTATCCATTTGTCTTCCATAATGTTTATTTATATTGCTTTTATTGGTATTTTTGTAATTTTTAATAACAAGTTTATTTTTTATTTTTTATCTCTTTCTCGAGTGGTTATCACAAATAATATTAAATGAAATATACTCTTTTGCTTAATAATAAGTAGTATCAGGTATAATTCCTTAAGTACTTACCTTACTTCTTACTGAAATAAATTAAAATTGACATATCTCACAACTCAATTTGATACTTTGAATTATGTCATGTGATTCTAGTTTTTTAATACCTTGGCTAGACAGTTAATAAGCATTGAGAATCTTGGTTCCCAGCTGGATGAGTTAATGTTCAACTAATAACTTCTTATTATAAGTAGTTGAAGACTGAATTACTATAAAGTATTAATAAATTGTCTAACATATGGGAGTGAAAGCTGGGTACTGTCAAACACAATGAAGAGTAAGATTCAGGCTATGGACATGAGGTACCTAAGAAGAGTCAAGGGAATAACTAGAAGGGACAAGATAAGAAACGACATAGTAAGAAAAGAACTAGCAGTAGAGCCAGTAATTAACATAATAGAAAAACAGTAACTGAGATGGTTTGGACATTTATGTAGAATGGACAATTCGAGACAAGTTAAAAGTGTGTGGGAAGCAGCAGTAATAAGAAATAGAACAAGAGGAAGACCTAAGAAGACTTGGAACGACGAAATAACGGAGATTCTAAGCAAAAACGGCAAAACATGGAATGAAGCTAAGAAGTTGGCAAAACACAAGGAGTGGAGAAAATTTATAAATACATCTAACAATAAATTAAGTGTTATGACATGTATTACCTTACACCTTAGGGTAAAAAGGTTTTTTGATTATATATATATATATATATATATATATTAATAAATTGACTTCGTTGGTCAAATACACTCTTTTTGGTACACAAAATTGAAGTAATTCCTCAGTTAGTTAGTATCACTTGAAAGCGTGGTCTGACATTACAAAAAATCAGATAGATGTCAAAATATTTAATTAAATGTTTAAATGATCCAGACTTGATTTAAAATTACGTTTATAAATGTCCTACTCCAAAATATATGACCGAAATACGTCGAGTACCCGAATCACTATTCCTTTGAGTAGTTCACGACCAAATTAAACTCGTTGCAGCTCTTTGACTGCTTAAGATGTGGATAGACAGTTCTACAGCATACCACAAACACTCACTTGCACTTTTTTGCTGGTTTCGAAGTAAAAATTCCAATTCAAATGGCTTCAAACAATCTTGAATTCTATTTTGAATAATAGTTGTGACCCTTAGTCAAATTTGATCGTAAAGAATACTATATTACTATTACGTATCAAATATCCAATTATTACTATTCATAATTATTGGGAATCTAACCCTTTAACGTGATTATTTTTCGTTGATTATTATTTTCAAGATATTTTTCTACTTCATGTAAACAACACTCTGGTTGCCCATTACAACCTCACCAGTTAAAAACATACAACTGTTATCACATGATACCGATTGGATATCTGGATATTATTATTAAATTAAATTCATCATTCACACAGTATGCTGCATTACACCATTTACCGTTTTAATGCTGATATTCACTTTGTTTGCCTCTTTTTTTGCTAAGTCTCTGATATCTTTCTCTCTTCTATTGCTTATGTAAACGTTTTCTACATCTTTCAATTCAAAACAATTTTTAAAGATCATTTGCTTGTCTTTCCAACTCTTTGCTGTTACAGATATTTTTTTGTTGATTTTTTGATACCTGTCGTTACTAATTTGTTTTTTTCTTTTTTCTCTTATGGTTCTAATTTATATTTCAGTTCTTTAGTTATAGTCTTCAACTATAACTCTTCTTTCCATTGTTCTTACATTTTTTTTTAATTGGAAATCCCTTATTTCAGCGTAATTTTTTCAAATCGTTTGTCTATTTTGCTTTGAATTTCCTCATGGCCAGTTTTTATTGCATCCATCTACCTGTATAGCTTTTTTTCAAAGTTTTCTCCATTTTTTTATCTGTTGGGGGCTTTTCTCCGTATTGCAATTTATGACTTTTGAACCACTTGGTGATGACTGATGCTCTACTGTATTTCAATATGTGTTTTTCTTCTGTTGTTTTTTCTTCTCTGTTAACCTTTTTGCATTTTTCTGTTGTCTTGTTAACACTACCTACGTTGTCTTAATAATTTATTTGGGGCTATTTGATTTTATACTCTACATTATTTTAGTTTTTGAAACCTTTCCAGTCTTTACCGCAAAAATATATCATTTTAATTTTTGTTTAGATCACATTCACTACACTGTAATAATTCACAGTTTGTAGATACGTTACCATTGATAGCCGGTTACCCTGGTTCTGCCATGCTCATGTACAGGTGATATCTCAGCACAATGACCAGTTATCGCTTACACTAATCACGTCATAAAATTTAATTAATTTCTCATTTAATCAATCTCAATGTTAATTAATTAAATTTGCCATAATTCTCTTGGGAATCGTTTGCGCCTTTGGGCTCGTTAGATTTTTTTGGGTTAATCACTCCCTTTCTTTATTTTCTTTATTAGTTCTTGTGTGATTGACTTTTGTGACTATTTCTCTCCAATCCTTTCTATTTTGGCTTTTTTCTCTCCAGTTCTTAACGCCTAAGGTCTTCAGATCTTCTAACATCTCATTTTTCCATCTATTTTTCAGTTTTGCTCTTGGTCTTATGAGTCCTGGTTTCCATTCCGTTATGCTCTTGATCATTATATGTCCCCACCATTTTATTCTATGTGCTTTTATTTCTCTTACTATATCCTTTCCTTCTATTTCCTCTTCTATGTCGTAGTTTCTTCTGCTTCTGTACTCTTCTTCTTCATTTTTGTATACCCTAGTATCATTCTAAGTATTCTCCTCTCAAAGATTCTCAGTTGTTCTTCATATTATTTTGTCAGCCGGATTATCTCTGCTGGTTTTATCATGGTCCTGTATCCATTTTGTATTCTTGCACTATGTCTTGCTTTTTCTCGTTTTTATTGTTTATTTGTACTCCCAGGTACTTTTTCAAAAGCATAGTTTTCCATTTTCAACTTGGTTTGTCCATCTTCTCCCTACTTTTGCATTTCATATATTTTATTTTTGTCTTGTCTCTCTTCTTAGCTTCTATTTCAATTATTTCCATGGTTTCTATTAGTTTTTCCGTGCTTCTTGCTATGATGGCTAAATCGTTCGCGTATGCTACTACCTGTAGCTGCTTATTCCTAATAATTGTGCCCTCGTATTTTGTTTTTCGTATTATACATTCTAGGGCTATGTTAAATAAGACTGGTGATAGTGCATCTCCCTAACAAACTCTTATATTTGTGTGTAGCTTTTCAGTGAACTCTTCCCACTTTCACTGTTGCTTCTGATCTATCTCGTGTCATTTGTGTTAGTTTTACTATTTTCGGTGGTACCTTCAGTTCCTTCATGTCTTCTATTTATTGCTTTCTTTTAATTTTGTCAAATGCAGTTTTAAAATCTATGAATTGTTACGGTATTAAATTGTCCTTACGACACTCGCTGATGGACGTGTATCAAATGCTAAACAAGTCCGGGAAATGGGGGCACGTTTACCCTGGGATTTCGATAAAACAGGCTAAAGGCCTCGGCTCGAATGCGCTCAGGGAGATGGGCGTGGTTCACAATGGTACACTAAAGGGCAAACGTGACGTGATATATGTAGGTTACTGTTAAAGAGAGGGCGCCACCAGATCCAATATCGAGATTCCCACGTTCAGCCGGACCTGGAGAGTCAAACCGGGCGAGAAGTATTCAAAAGTACTACTTCGGGAAAATACTCTAATAACTATTTCGTGAAAATACTCTTAACTATTTCGTGAAAATACTCTTAACTATTTCGTGAAAATACTCAAATTACTATTTCGGGAGCCACGGTGCAGTACCAGACGCGACCACCCACCTGGAATGCTTTTTCTCCGCGTCCGGGCCTCACCTTACAGTTGTTGTAGCACATTGACACAGTCACCCTGTAACAGACTTGCACAAGACGCAACAGAGACAAGAAAAAGACGGTAAGGTTAATACATCTATTGGATCACTATTAGTTAGTGACCTATCAAACATAATACAAAACACAAGTGTGGCAACTCGAAAAGATGGCTTAATCGGTACGCCCAGCTGGGGAAGCGCTTAATGTTAGAGGTGGCGGCGCACAGTCGAGCCGAACGCTAAATCCAGGCCGGAAATGAAGGGTAAACGTAGGCTTAAGCCCAACGGCGCGACGCCGTGACGCGTGAGAGCAAAGCCTGAATTTGGGCCCGGGTCATCCGAGCGCCCTGTATTACCACACAAAGCCTTCTGGTGACACAATCTGGCAATACGCAATGATAGATTTGGACAATCAATGCGATATAATTCAAACGGGCTGACTGCACAAAGGTTACCACGCAACAGTGAATTTTTAGTCAGAGTGTACGTTGCACTGCACTATTTTACAAGCGAATTTGCGTAATGCATGTGATATTAGTAAAGTTGGCTGGTAGAGCAAGCGTTAACTCGCCACAATGAATTTTAGACGGAGTGTACGTTACACTAACATTGTATTTACAGCAAATTTGAATGCAAGAAGCTACATAATTAAAGCTGGCTGCGGCACAAAGGTTATTACAGATCGTTACCTTGTTAGTTCGGCCGATAGAGGGCGAACAAGCATTCCACATAAGAGTCGGACAGGTATCCTGCACCTAACGTGGCTAAAGCGAGACAGGAAATGGCTGCATGTCCTAATGGGTTCCCTTTCGGAGTGAATTTTGCGTTGACCTCCCTTGGTTATGCAAACAATTGACAGCGTAGTCGTTACATGGGTGAATACAGAGATCGGAATCTCGCCTAATTAGTATCGGTGGACTAATTGACTTTACAAGCCTACATAACACTGTACTCCCCGCAGCGGCACGTAAGAAGAAAACGGACTGAAACCACACGAGCTCACTCAAACACGTCTCTCTGGGAAATGCCGCGAGACGAACACAGTTTCAATGATCGCAGAAAACACTGTAACAGCACAAACGGGAAAAGCCGACGCCTCCGCGTCAAGCGCGGGGACGCCGCACCAGATCGTAAATTGCAACTTACTCGTTCGACGGCTCGGGGCTGAATCCCCCTAACGGTCGCCAACAACCACCTGGGCTCGACGTGAAATCGCTTCAATCAATCACAGCGCAAAATGCGCCAGACACGCAGCTGTTCACCGTGAAGCAAACCATAGCCATCCTTGTCGCACCCCAAAGGCTGAATTTTTAAATGTTTGAAAGATTGAGGTGCTTGGCATACCACTGCCGCAACAAGACTAGAAGGGATGTCCAAAATGCCACAAATTAGCAACAATAATACCAGGGGACTACAAAATCATTATGCGTACTGGCGTTACAATGTTATGCGATGAAAAATATCTAAAAAGGATTTGAAGTACAGTCAGGTTGTGCGGAAGGCTTAAATGGTTAATTGAATTGCTGAAGACTGCAAAATGGCCTGACAGAATACTATGTGAAAATCTATATAATATTCGTACGCTTTTTTTATGATTTGGTTAATCACTTGTATCGTGTTCACTGTTGATCTTCCTGGGCGAAAACCACATTGATATTGTCCAATTTCCTGGTCTACGTGCTTCATTAGACGTTGTTGTACTACCGTGGTGAACATTTTATATGCCACATTCAGTAAGGTAATTCTTCGATAATTCGTGCATAATTCTGAGTTTAAGTTTTTCAGTATTGGGATAATTATTCCACATCTCCATTCCTCGGGCATTTCTTCAGTCACCCATATTTGTTTAATAATCTTATGTACTCTGTTATATATTTCTTCACCTCCATATTTTATCATTTCTCCACTTATTCCGTCCATGCCTGGGGTTTTACCATTTCTTATTTTCCATATTATTTGTTTCACTTCGTCATATTGCACTTCTTCCATTGCCTCTTCCATTCTTCCCTCTTCTTCTTGATGCACTTGTTCCCTTTCTTCTACTTGTTTTCTCATATGCTTACTTTTTCCCTATCATTTTGCGTCTTTTCTTGATTGTCTTTTAATCCTCTTTGTTTAATGTTACTGCTTCTTCTTCCCTGTGCTTTAATGTTTTTTTACATTTCTCTCCTATTGTGACAAAATAATGAAAGAAAGGGATAAGGCAACTAGTCAGTTTTGAATATTTATGTTAACTGTGTAGAAAACAAAATCAAACTGATATCTTATATTCTAAGAGCTGATGTCGGCCGCCGACCGACCACCGGCCGTCCAACCGTAAGCACTGGCGCGCGCACATGCCGATCGTAAGCACAAGTGGCGAGACCGTCAACAGCAAGCATTTGTATTGTTAACGCTGGCAGGGCCGGACGTCGGCTGGCTACCAGCTTAAGCAAGCATTTTTATTGTTAACCGTTTCTTTACGCTGGCAGGACCAAACGTAGGCTGTCCAACGCGTTCTAGTAAACATATAAAAACATTGTAATTTTCTGATGAATAGTAATAAAAACATAAGTGGAGTTGATAATGCATCGTTAATGTTTGTTTCAGGTCAGATCCACGGTACAATTGTTCATGATCTCTACGAGGAATATATAAAATATCTTACAGTAGGATCTGTGGTTATTTTAAAACAATTCAGTGTCCTTACAACGGATCACGGTACCAACCATTACCTCACAATAACGGCAAACAATTTAGTTAGTATCTATTACCAGGATACAAGCGCTAGAGATGCAAATGGCGAAATAAATACTTCCGAAACGGACAATTATAAGAGTGTAAATGTTATCACTGTTCAAAAGTTTGTGACTGAAGATTTTATAAAGAATATCAATGAAGTTAAATCTAGGCAAAAAATGGAAGAAAACTCAAATCCTGAAAGAGAATTGGCAAATATTCTCTTACATATGCGATCTTCTGAAGAAAATGCTGGAAACGGAGTAGTACGAGCAAATTTTCAAAGTAGTTTGAAGTTTTCTTCTCCAAACCATAGGAGCTTAAGTGTGAGAAGTGTAAGCAGCAATAGCATTGTGTGTGATCAAAATGTGAAAAGCCCAAAAAACACGACAGTAACGAATAGTGCCAATTTTAAGGGTAGTGGTGGTGACAGGGAATCGAACGCTTGCGTCAATAAAGAAACTACAACAAATCAGTGTTCTAATAAGTCAAAGTTTAATTTTAAGGCGCAGTTACACAAGAACCAAAATATATTACCTCCAAAAATTTATGACTCATCTAGAAGTGTCAGTGATCTGCAACAACCTCTTAGTAGAAATAGCAGTGAACCATCGAATACTGCAACGAGTGTCAGTCAGTGTAGTCAAATATCTGTAATGAGTGATAACCTGGAACACACTGCAATTTTGCAAAACATATTTGATGGCATAGATGCTGATTCATTATTTGAAGATTTTTGAATGTATTATGATTTTGTTAATTGGGGCATCGTTTAAAAAGATAAGAATTTATTTGTAATACGTTTATAAATCAAAACAAAAACAAAAGGGTATTTTTAATGCTAATGTGTTATAAACGGTCTACATTACAGCATATTCAAATCCTCACTAGGCACAAACAGCATCTACCATTAATGCTACTGGAAAAAATGGTGCCTTTAATAGTGTTATATATACAAGTGCAAAAAGTGGGTGATTATTTCACGTGGGGTGCCGTAATGCCCATGTTGAATACAACATTTTTTTTACAATAGCACAACAATAATCAAAGAATACCAAAAATGTTTAATAAATTGCTGACGGAGTGCACTGAGTGCATTATTTTTTATTCACTCTTTTGCTTGGCGGCAATTTTAGTAAGTTCTACTTGCGAGATACTGTTTTAACATGTGCCAGTTTTCTAGGAGTATTAATGCATTAGCACCGGAATTAATAATTTTTTTTTGTATATTTGCAGAATTTAGTTAAAACCATGGTGTATAGAATACAAGGTGTAACGTTCCGCAGAATGGAAGCATTGTGGGCGGAGCCTCAAATTCAACTAATAAGAAATGCGCCCACAAAGGACACGAATGATAGTACCTACTGAAGTGTATTGTAAGACGCTGTTTATGTCAAATTCGAGGTTAGGTTTTGCGTCAGTTTGTGTCAAACACAGACTGACAAAAACCTAATCTGCTAACCTCGAATTTGACATCGACTGACAGTGCCAGTAACAATATACGATCGCGGCCGTGGGTACACCATGATCACGGCCATGATAGATTTCCTGATTAGGCGCATTGGGGATTGGTTGACATCTCTTCTCTACTTTCTGAACGACTGCGCATCTCCGGGAAGGTGTCCCCTTGTATTCTTTACACCATGGTCGAAACCAGCCTACGAAGTTTTTAGATTCACATTGTTGGTGTTGCGATATGGTTGATACCATATTATGGTATTCATGTACGAATATGGTGTCAGAAATAGTTGGAGTTATTTTTATTTTGATATATTTTATAGATTATAATACATAATAGACAATTGGTATATGGTTTTATTTTTATCCTGTAGGTATGGAGTACAGCGTTAAACAGACCCGTTAAGACGAAGACCCATAGCTCTAATTTTTCGTAATTGTTTTCAGTTCTGTGCTTGTATCTTCCAATTAAGAACTCTTGTTTCTTGTAGATCTTTGCATACTTGTCATTTGAATTGTTATATTAGACAGTGGCCTGTTATGAGTTGTTTAGCGGACTTTTTCTACTGTCTGAGCATTTTTCACATGACCTTTCGGGAGTTCTAGATTTACTCCCGTCATCAGGCATGCTTTCGTACATTTTTCTACGTACAGTAGTGGCTACCCCGGGATGTGAACCTGGGTCCACTGATCACTAGTGGTTATGAGCCTGACATTCTTACCACTTAGCCACCAGCGCGGCCATATATTTTGGTAATAAACTTATATAGATATATACAGGGTGAGTCATTAGTACGGAAAAGCTCGATTGCACTTAAGCCGTTAAAGATATCAAAATGAGCCAACTGCCACTATATACAAGAAGTTATGGTGAAGTTTGTAAAATTATTTTTCGTTATACAGGGTGTTGCATTTTTTCAGGACAGTATTTAACTTAATTTTTTAAATGGGACACCCTGTATATTTTTAAAAATATGGATTTATCTTTTTCTGGGACTTATAATAAAGTTTACTTTTTGAAATTTACTTCAGCCGTTTTGAAGTTATTCGATTTTGTCTGTAAAAACGTACGCTTACGGACACTTATTCAAAATATCACAGGGCACTTGATCGTAGAGATATCTAATTGAGATTACGATTATGCCTAAACAACTTTTTAAAGTATCATTTGGCAATAAGAACGCTCATCTGCGTTATGGCATTACTTAGTTGTGGCACGTTAACTTTTCGAAACTTCGAAGGGCCATAACTTTATTTTTTCAAATTACACCCCCTGTATTTTATTGCTTAGTGGTCTTCAACCTCTAATTGTATATCTTTTTTCTCGGATATGTCCTATACCAAAAATTGATAGTTTAGGAGATATTAGAATTTCTTTAAAAATGCACACATTTCTCATCAATACCTACCGAGTGTGCCATGGAAATCAAATGAATTATAGCTTGACACATGTTATAATTGCACTTGTTGTACATCACATTTTTTATTTGTAGAGAAAATAAAATTAACGAAAGATGTATTTACGGAAAGTAATAGATCCCCCATAGAAGACGCTCAAAAGTTAGACCTCTGAAAAGTGCTAAACATGTTTTTATAATATTCAGAAGTATACACATCTACCCAAAAATAAACAATAATTAGAAACTTGGAGTTATTTATTTATAACGAATAGCACTTAGAATTACATAACATGTTCAAAATGATGACCCCTTTGGGTTATACACTAGTCAATCCTTTTTAAAAACGACGCATTCACGGCTTCAAGTGTGGCAGCGTCAATGCTATGAAAAGCTTCTCTAATTCTTTGCTACATATTTTCTTTAGTAGTGACTTCAGCTTCATACACCCGATCGTGGACGAAGGCCCATAAGAAAAAGTCTGGTTTCGTTAGGTCAGGCGACCTCGGATGTCATGGCACTGGACCTCCCCTGCCAATCCACCGTCCCTCAAATTCGCCTTCCAAATACTCCCTTACAATACGACTATTATGTGATGGTGCACCGTCATGTTGAAACCACATTCGTCTTCTCACATCTAAAGGCAAATCATCCAGATACAATTGAAAATGGTTTTGAAGAAAGTGCAAATACGTTTCTCCATTCAGTGGCCCGTCGAAGAAATACGGCCCAAGAACCCTACTGCCAACCATAGCACCCCAAACATTAAGTGATCATCGATGTTGGTGTTCGAGTGTTCGAATGAAATGGGGATTTTGAGTGTCGTAGTAATGAAAGTTGTGAATATTAACTTTTGCATCTCTTTTAAATGTCGCCTCATCCGTAAATAGCACGTTATTGAAAAAAATTATTTCCCAGCTGTTCCTTATTTCGGGCCAATAAACAAAAATTTTGCCTGGCTAAATAGTCGTCTTCATTTAGGTGCTGTACTAACCGGACATGGTACGGATGGAATTTGTTTTTACGGATAATCCTAGAAACACTGGTTTGGGAAATTTGCAGTTGTTGACTTGCGGCACGGGAACTTGTGTGCTGGTTTTCTACAACACTTTGCACAACCAGATCTTCATTTTCACCCTCGGTCGCTGGGTTTCGCCGACGGTGTTTCTCATACTGGACACTGCCCGTTTCTTCAAATCTTGCTTGCACATTTCCGAAGTCTCTTGCTCTTGGATGCCTCCTACCGGGATATCTTTGTGCATAAATTCTAGACGCCAGTAACGTGTTTCGCTCACTTTCACCTAATACATAAACCATATCCACCATTTCATCTTTCGTTAATTTCATTTTTCTGACAAATTAAAACATGAGGTTAAACAAGTGCAATTTTGACATGTCTCAAACAATAACTCGTGAACACTTGTTTCCATGGCACACTAGGTCGGTACAGATGAGATATTTGTACATTTTTCAAAAAATCCGAATTATCTCCTAAACTATCAATTTTTGGCATAAGACATGTAGGATATAAAAATTGTAAAATAAGATGCTGAATACGACTAAGCAATAAAATACAGGGAGTGCCATTTGAAAAAATAAAGTTATGGCCCTTCAAAGTTTCGAAAAGTTAACGTGTCACAACTAAGTAATCCCACAACGCAGGTAAGCGTTCTTATCTCCAAATGATACTCCAAAAAGTTGTTTAGGCATGACCAAAACCTCAATTAGATATCTCTACAATCAAGTGCCCTGTGATTTTTTTAATAAGTGTTCGTAAGCGCACGTTTTTACAGAAAAAATCGAATAACTTCGAAACGGCTGAAGTAAATTTCAAAAAGTAAATTTTATCATAAGTCCTAGAAAAAGATAAATCCATATTTTTAAAAATATACAGGGTGTTCTATTTAAGAAAATTAAGTTAAATACTGCCCTGAAAAAAATAAATACCCTGTATAACGAAAAATAATTTTACAAACTTCACCATAACTTCTTGTATATAGTGGCAGTTGGCTCACTTTGATATCTTTAACATCTTAGTGCAATCGAGCTTTCCCGTACTAATGACTCACCCTGTATATATTACCGCTATATGTGCAGTGGGTTAATCGAACCTCTGCCAGTGTTATGTATACAGCTTCTTTCAGCTTCCTATGCTTCTACGGAAACTGTTTTCCGGTTTTGCGACTATTGATATGTTATTCCATTGTATATGGTGGTCTTTGTTCCAAACATTTGATCTTAGATTTGGTGTTGTAGAGGAATTTAAGATGGTTGTTACTCTAAGGCTATTTTTGAATTGATTTTGGGTCTGTACTGATTTTAAGACGTTATTTGGATTGTATGGGAGTCTTAGGAGTAGTACCTCTAGAACCAGGATTGCCAGACCTTAGGGTCATTCTGGGATATTGGTCTCCAAACAGGCTCTCACTCTCATTTATGGGTCCTGGAAGCTTAAAAGCGGTCACATCCCGGAAACTGTGTCGGCACACAGGCTAAACTAAATGAGAGGCTATGGGAGGCTATCCAATAACGATCTTAATGACTCCCATAGTACACCAAAGATAGCGTCTGTCTCAGAGTGAGCGGCTATTGTCAGCGTCTGTACCCATAATGGGCGGCTGAAGAATACAATCACCAACCGTCCGGCCAGCGTGGTGAGAAATGGCAAATTGTGTTTACATATGCTCTGCGCAACTGCATGCAGGTGATTTTATAAGCGAATTAAACAGTAATATGTAAAGAGAGGGTAAGTAAACAGCTGCACCGATTTCAACGACATTACTACACCGAGACTGTTCCCTTCTGTGTTAGAGGACGCCAATCGTCTTCTGGGCGAAAACATACAATCCAGTAGCGCCCGACAAATAATAAGTACCTACTTTCTACGTCCCTCCCGAATTGAATTAGACAGAAACATCTACACTTTCAGAATAGAGCCGTGCCTGTGTCCCACTGTAGCTACGTAATTGTGTTCACTTTCGCTTGATTTGAATTTATTTTAAAGTGTAACGTAGTATGTTGCCTGTTCCACTATGCTAGTAACTGTTAATTTCTCATTTGAGGACATATAACACTTGAATTCTTCAAATTAGGTAGTAACTGCCAAAATTAAACTTTCTACAACGGGCTTTCTGAAGAGCAAAGAGCGGTAAAATATTTACTATTTACATTGATGTTTCTATAAAAAAGTAATCCAAGCTATTCAAGTCTCTGTTGCACGACTTCATCTTAGGTTTGTAAATAGGATCGTTTTATTTGCAAACTCAAAATAAGAATCCATCATCATAATGAACATGGTTGCTAGTAGAACATAGCAAGACAAGCAATATGACCAAGAATAAGCTGAAGTACTATCGTTTCTGTAATTAAAAACTACCATGAGTTTCCTATTTTTATTCGGCTATGTCGAAGTAAATATATACTTTATACAGAGTTTAGGTATTTTTATACATATCAGTGGTTACAAGCATGTAATTTATAACTAGGTTTCTTGTCTAAATAGGACATATAGTGTAATCAAATACATTTCAGATCGAGTTGGCTGATGTAACGTTATGTTTATATGGAGCCACAGCAAACTAGGTCTGAAATTCATTTGGCCATTTGGTATACCTTATTAACCTTATAATAGTACAGGGTGCGGCAGCGAAACTTGCTGATTTGAAAATTCAATAAAACAAGAAGTTTTATATTTATCTTTTAATCCTTTTTTCTCATGTTTCTACATAATTGAAAATCTTAAATTACACGGTTTTGAAAATAATATCCGGCAAGGGACGCCCCTCATTGTCAATACACTGAGTTACTCGATTTCTGAAGTTTCGGTCGACCCTGTCGAGCATAGCGATGGGTATGCGGCCCATTGCTTGGCGAATATTCTTCTTCGAGTGGGCCAGGGTCCGTGGACAATTGGTGTAAACAATAGATTTCAGACATCCCCATAAAAATAAGTCGCAAGTGGCTAGATCGGGTGAGCGCGGCGGTCACGGAAGATCGCCCCCCAAGGAGATCAAGCGCCTGGGGAAGTTTTCACGCAAAACACGTTCTGCAATTTCAGCTGCGTGTGCCGTGGCTCCATCTTGCTGAAACCACACATTCCCAACACCAATTTCTTCAAGATTGGGCACAAAAAAGTTCTCAATCATGTTGACATATTGCTCGACGTTTTGTGGTGTCACCACTGGCCATGGTAACCCTATTTTTTTCTTTGCACATTTTTAGTTCTCCTGAAGGTGTCCACCCACGAAACAATCCATTGACGGTCAGGAACAGGACCCCGGCCAAGGATATTGAAGTGTGCGCGAAATGCACGCTGCACGGCGACGATTGACCGGCCGTTAGAAAAATAGGCCTCTACTGCAAATGCCCGTTGCTCCTTCTGCCAATGCATTTTCGCCACTGAAGCGGATGGTAAACGAACTTCCCGACTCACCTTTTAGAATGAGAGCACCCCCTATACTCGGCCTACTACTCCTCCCTTCGCGGCGTCCTCTTAAAATCAGCAAGTTTCGTTGCCTTTAAACAAAATTTTGAATAGAACACAAGAAGCAACCATAGTAGAACGCATTTTAATGATTCGACGATTTGATCCTCCAGCTGAAATAACAGAATTTTCAGGAAAAAAATATCTGTATGATTTGCTTTAACCTCAAAGAATGGACTAAGAATTGTGGAATAAGATGAACATTCTGGACAACTATGGAGACGCAAAACACAGGTGAACACTGCAAAATTGCATAAAATTATCTTTGAAGATCATAGGCGAGCTACCCTCAATGATAAAATTGTAATAATGTCGTATGGTACCACTGAAAGTATTTTGTTAAACGTTCTCAACATGACATGCATTGCATTGTTCACTATTCCCCTGATTCACCTCCTGCGACTTTTTCGTATTTTCGCAAGGTGAAATTCAAACTGACACGATTGCAGAATGGCAAAAGATACTCAACTCAAATATACTTGAAGTCTTCTAGCAACGACGAAATGATGAAAAACCACTGAACTTGCTAGGTACATTCCAAAATTAAAGCGGACTTCATTCTCGATTTCTGTCAGACAATGAGATTTTGCCTTTCTACATTCGATTACTCCTTGCCGCCACTCCGACACAGCTATTATAAATTCTAGGTTTGTTACTGCAACACGAGCCACCAGGGGTAAATTTATGGTATTTATTGCGATTGTGTTCTTCCAACATAACAAATATTTGCTTTAAAGCGTCATTTGTTTATGAAGCAGGTTACAGTTTTGCAATGCAAGGTAACTCATCCTGATGCTGATCAACTTCCCGCAACCTAGATAAATCATACTTTCTTGTTAAGGGGCTTTCCATGACATCCCCAGGATGGATGACAAGTGGCACCTAACAATTTGTTAATAACTTGTTGAGGAATCTTTAAGGTGCAAAGTATTTGAGACGAGCGGCAAGCGAGACTTCTAATAGTGATACCCGTCCCTTCCTGCACTGAATTGTCTAAATCGACTTTATTCCTGTTGCGGTATCCTAATTCTGTTTACATCCGTGACAATGGTAAGAATGTGGAATAGAAAAATTCAACACGATAGGTAAATGTGGTCTGTTTCTATTATTGCTGTCAATAAAACGTGAGACAATTACTGTGCTACCTTCAAATTCTTTATAGTTGTTAAGTATTGCTGTTTGTCGGAAGCTTTGAAAATTGCAATAAAGAACAATAGATGTATGTGTATGTTATCTGTAACTTCATTTACCTTGTGGTGTAGGTGCTGGTGCTTCGTACTCTAGTATCTAGCGGTAGAATGCTCAATTTGCATCGAATTCTGGTTACAGAGTTGGAGCGCGCCCTTTGTGCTTGCACAGCAACCATTGTGTGCGGTGTGTGTCTTCGTATATATGTTGACCTTCTGTTAAGTCATTTTGCTATTTCAGATGCTTAATTGCATTTCACGCCGTTAGTTAGGTCATTTTGGTATTTTGAATAGCCGCCTAAGCTTAGAGCAGCGCGCCCGTATGCTAAGCCCTTTTAGCTCTTTATTTGGCTCCATCGCCTAATTCCAGAATCACGATTTCGCACATAGTTAGCCTAAAAAGCAGTATTTGTCGTCGGTTGGAGCTCTCCTCTGATGGCGTTTTTCTGAATTCTGAATAGCACGCTGTGGCGGCGTGATACCAGCGTGGCCCGCATTGGTTCGTTTCATTTAGCACGCTGTGGCGGCGTGATACCAGCGTGGCCCGCATTGGTTGGTTTCATTTCATCGCCTTGCGATTCGCTGTGGTTTAGTCACGTGGGGGACGCGGCCAAGGTGACCTTTTGCCAACGCTTCCCTTGGGCATTCAGCCGAGAGCCGTCGATCAAGCAAGTGGTCGGATAGTGTGTGCTTGGTGCGGCGCTCCCGCCATTATGGCGGGGGCGTCAGTCTTTTTCCCGTCAAGTGCTGCTTCAGCAATTTTGTTACAAACGTTTTCGCCTTAAAGGCAGTCTTCCAGAGCCCGTGGCAGAGAGCGCTTGTGTGTGGTGGTGGTGATTCGAAATTTGTCGAGTGATCTTCGGCGTAACGTGGGTGTTTTGGAGCCCAGTTCCTGCTACTATTAGTGAGGGGTCGTGCCCCCTTCATCTCGACCTACGAGGATTTGGTTCAGCAGAACGAGTGAGGCCCCCATCATTTTCGTCGTCCCGTTGTACGCGTCTTGACGCGTCTCCCGTCGCCATTGAGGCGGTTATGCATTCACCCCCTTTCGCCGCTGTAACACCGAAGGTACCTACCACCTACGATTGCAGCTCGTCGCAACTCAGCTGTACCAGGCTCCCTCGCCGCCCACGCATTAAGGTATGTGCCTTTAACCTGATTACCGCTGTGAACGCGAGTGTTACTCATTACTACTCATTACTACGCTAGTGTATTCATTCAGACCGCAGACAGTTCAGGCCGTGAAGGCTAATGTAAATCGTCGCTGCCCTTGCATAAGGCAATGTGTATCTTTGTACCTATTATTGCTGTTCACTGATGTTCAACATCTGTCGTTAAGCTTAGAGCGCGCGTGCCAGCTGGTGCCCTTAATTATAGAGTAAGGTTAGATACAGGGCGACGCATTCTGCTACCCCATTGTAACTCGAAGTGAAATATATGATTGGTTAGTTAAGGGAACTATTGTTTGTTTCGGTTTGTGCATGTTCTGTTACAGATAGACGCCCCTTTATTGTACGAATTATTGTACGACGGAACGAGGAAGCTGTGAGCGTGCAGGTGAGTGGGACAGCTGCGTAGTCGTGGTCGGATGGACACCTAATCACAATCCTTGCTTAAGGCAATCCCGAAGTTGTTGTTTGACCTTGCAACTCTTGAATAATCTTATTGGCGGAGTATTTTTGCATGCTTCGCTCCCGTCTAACCGTCCAGGCCCGGTTAGCCGGGTTACGACAGGCTTGGTGGCGCCCTCATAATTTCGACATACCCTGTATATATTATGCCACAACGCGCTTGCCCAGAACGTATCGTGTGACTCACGCCCGACTCCCTGAGCGTTCCAGCCGTGGCCTATTAGCCTATTTCGAACCGATCTCAGGGCAAGTGTGTCATGTTTTCAGGACTGATTCCGTGGTGCGATGCTCACCTTGGGTGGGTGTCGTAAAGTCCTTTTTATACCGTAACAGGCTAATTTTGGCGCCCAACGTGGGGCATTTTAGGCATTGTAGCCTTGTTGTGTCATTTATATCGTTGTCACAAATGTTTTTTTTCGTCATTTCGAAGTGGTATGGACTGGTAAACCGTTTTTTTTTCTTAGTAGAATATTTTACCGAGCTTCTTTTCTTGTTTTCTATTTGTTTTTTCTTGTTTTCTTCTGTTTTCTATATGTCTTTTCTTGTCTTTTCCTGTTCTTACTTTATTTTCATTAGTTTTCTTGACCGTGTATATGTTTTTTCTTAGTTGTCATTTGTCTTTACGTTTCTTTTCTTGTTTTCTATATGTTTTTTCTTGTCTTTTCTCATTTTCTATTCGTAGTTTTGTGTTTTCTTGTTGTTTATCGCCTTTTTGAGTTTTCTTTTTGTGTTTTTCCATGTCTTTTCATATTTTGAGTATCTTTTCCGTCATTTTTACCGTCGTTTCTTGTTTTTCTTAGCCAGTTCATACTACCGAGATGTTTCGTTGCATTTAGTGCAGATTTTATCCCGTATTAGTCGGATCTAGTACCAGATGTTGTTGAGTGAAGGTACCGACCTTGTTTTTTTAAGTCTTTTCGAAGGCTTAGTTGGAAGTTTCGATTCCCTGTCGTTTACATTGTTTAGCCTTGGGCTAAGTTGACACTTTTGTTGTACCGAACTGACGTTTATCGATTTTGACGTTCACGTTAGCGAGGTTTATCGATTTTGACGTTGATGATTACCGATTTTGACAATTTTTCTTTTGCTATCGTTTGGTGTTGTACCGAGTTGATTTTTGGTGAGCAGGTTGGAATTCATTTTCACCTTCATTACAGTGTTTGTTTGTTGATAAGTTATGGTGTGTTGTTGGTGTGCTTGGGGAGATTCGCTCGTGCGGTTATTACGTCCCTCAGGCCATCTTCTTAGTTGGTTTGATGTAGTTATTTTCGTTTGGCCTTTATCTCATACTCATTATTATCATGTACCGCCCAACCTGGTTTACCGACTTCTTCGTGGACACCCCTAACAGTTATCGCAGTGTTTTGTACACTTACCGTTAGCATTTAACGAGCTTTTACCGCTGGTCGGAATGTTTCGTACCTGTTGACGTTTTGTTGTCATTTACCGTACCCTTTTTGTCTGATGACGTCATGTTGTCAAGTATCGTGTTCTTTGTGAACAGTTTCGTTGAAGCTTCTGAGCTTTGTGTGGCAGTAATGCGCATGCTGTCCGCGCGAGGTTCCGTTGGTATTCAAGTATTAAGTATTGAAAGATTTTTGACTTTTTTTTTTGTAGTGATGCCCTGTTGTTTTCGTGGCCTAGCGCTCTTTTACCGTACCGTTGGCCGTCGCCATTTTCAACCACCTGTGTGGGATTACATAAAGAGAGCGTGTTTCTGGTCATTTTGTTTCGTGCGGACCCTGTCGTCGTAAGGTAGTCCCTTTGGGCCGCATGGAGTTCTGAAAAGGATTTATTGGGCATGCGTCATCGAACGCCTACACCCTTGGAGACTTGGTTCTTCCGGATTTTCTTTTGGTGTTCGGTGTTGGAGTCACTTTCGAGCTCGCGCTTTGCGGTTTAATAGTCGACTTGGCTCCGGCATCGGCATTGATTGAGGATTTCGGTGGACTGAGTTTTTCCTATTACTGATCATGACTATTTTGACAGTTTCTGTCACAACCATTTCCCTTTTTTTTGGTGGTTCATCCTCTTCTCTTGGGTACTCATACCAGTTGTGGGATCCACACAATGCGCCGATCTCGTGACGCGCAGCGTGCCCTCTTCAGGTAACCCTTGGGTGGGACTTTGGACTTCCATTTCTATACCCCCCCCCTCCCTGTGTTCTTTTGGAACGGTTGGTCGGAAGTGTCCACAGGTGTAAGACTTATTTATACCCCATTTAGACCCATATTTTACCCGATTTCGACCCAAACAATTTACGTATTTTCTACTGGCGTATCCAGTATTTCTTCTTCCTCTTCTCTCTTCCCACCTTTGCACCCTATCTGGTGGCCAGTGTGCGTAATCCCTTTGGGGGTGCACTCTATCGTATCGAATGTTTTTTTTTTGTGTTTTGTTTCGTTCGTTTTCGTTGTTGCGTTTTCGTTTGAGTTCTCGTTACGTTGTCGCAAAATGCCTCGTTGTTTTATAAGAGACTTCGGGGAACTCTCTTTCAAGTAAGGGGAGTGTTAAGTCATTTTGCTATTTCAGATGCTTAATTGCATTTCACGCCGTTAGTTAGGTTATTTTGGTATTTTGAATAGCCGCCTAAGCTTAGAGCAGCGCGCCCGTATGCTAAGCCCTTTTAGCTCTTTATTTGGCTCCATCGCCTAATTCCAGAATCACGATTTCGCACATAGTTAGCCTAAAAAGCAGTATTTGTCGTCGGTTGGAGCTCTCCTCTGATGGCGTTTTTCTGAATTCTGAATAGCACGCTGTGGCGGCGTGATACCAGCGTGGCCCGCATTGGTTCGTTTCATTTAGCACGCTGTGGCGGCGTGATACCAGCGTGGTCCGCATTGGTTGGTTTCATTTCATCGCCTTGCGATTCGCTGTGGTTTAGTCACGTGGGGGACGCGGCCAAGGTGACCTTTTGCCAACGCTTCCCTTGGGCATTCAGCCGAGAGCCGTCGATCAAGCAAGTGGTCGGATAGTGTGTGCTTGGTGCGGCGCTCCCGCCATTATGGCGGGGGCGTCAGTCTTTTTCCCGTCAAGTGCTGCTTCAGCAATTTTGTTACAAACGTTTTCGCCTTAAAGGCAGTCTTCCAGAGCCCGTGGCAGAGAGCGCTTGTGTGTGGTGGTGGTGATTCGAAATTTGTCGAGTGATCTTCGGCGTAACGTGGGTGTTTTGGAGCCCAGTTCCTGCTACTATTAGTGAGGGGTCGTGCCCCCTTCATCTCGACCTACGAGGATTTGGTTCAGCAGAACGAGTGAGGCCCCCATCATTTTCGTCGTCCCGTTGTACGCGTCTTGACGCGTCTCCCGTCGCCATTGAGGCGGTTATGCATTCACCCCCTTTCGCCGCTGTAACACCGAAGGTACCTACCACCTACGATTGCAGCTCGTCGCAACTCAGCTGTACCAGGCTCCCTCGCCGCCCACGCATTAAGGTATGTGCCTTTAACCTGATTACCGCTGTGAACGCGAGTGTTACTCATTACTACTCATTACTACGCTAGTGTATTCATTCAGACCGCAGACAGTTCAGGCCGTGAAGGCTAATGTAAATCGTCGCTGCCCTTGCATAAGGCAATGTGTATCTTTGTACCTATTCATTACTACGCTAGTGTATTCATTCAGACTGCAGACAGTTCAGGCCGTGAAGGCTAATGTAAATCGTCGCTGCCCTTGCATAAGGCAATGTGTATCTTTGTACCTATTATTGCTGTTCACTGATGTTCAACATCTGTCGTTAAGCTTAGAGCGCGCGTGCCAGCTGGTGCCCTTAATTATAGAGTAAGGTTAGATACAGGGCGACGCATTCTGCTACCCCATTGTAACTCGAAGTGAAATATATGATTGGTTAGTTAAGGGAACTATTGTTTGTTTCGGTTTGTGCATGTTCTGTTACAGATAGACGCCCCTTTATTGTACGAATTATTGTACGACGGAACGAGGAAGCTGTGAGCGTGCAGGTGAGTGGGACAGCTGCGTAGTCGTGGTCGGATGGACACCTAATCACAATCCTTGCTTAAGGCAATCCCGAAGTTGTTGTTTGACCTTGCAACTCTTGAATAATCTTATTGGCGGAGTATTTTTGCATGCTTCGCTCCCGTCTAACCGTCCAGGCCCGGTTAGCCGGGTTACGACAGGCTTGGTGGCGCCCTCATAATTTCGACATACCCTGTATATATTATGCCACAACGCGCTTGCCCAGAACGTATCGTGTGACTCACGCCCGACTCCCTGAGCGTTCCAGCCGTGGCCTATTAGCCTATTTCGAACCGATCTCAGGGCAAGTGTGTCATGTTTTCAGGACTGATTCCGTGGTGCGATGCTCACCTTGGGTGGGTGTCGTAAAGTCCTTTTTATACCGTAACACTTCTTACTCTATCTCTTAGGTCTCTAGCTCTAAGTAGAGCACAGTTAATTTGGTGCCCTACTATGAATGGTCTCACCGAGCCTGGTTACAATCGCCAAGGCTGCGGAAAACTTTCGACCACCGCGAGATTTGAGCCGAGGACTTGATTAATGCAAGCCTATCGCTTTCCCAACTGCACTACGCGGCTTCTTAGAACACTATATATTATTTAATAAATGTTGGTGCTACAGAAAGTAAACAGGAAATTTCTACCAAGCGATACCAAAACAAATCGAATAAACCATCAGTCAAAATTCTTATTCCATAAATATAAAGATGGAAGGTTAATACACGTAGAGAAGAGACTAAAATGATGGTGAAAACAGCATTTTAAGGAAACATGGAATGTGAACGTAGATGAAACTGAATGAGAAAGTACAATGTAAAGATGGCGACTTTTAAGACGTGTATAAAATGCACGGTGACTCTTGATGAAGATAAGATAGCGGGTTGTGATGGAAGATGTAACGGTTGGTTCTACTTGAAATGTGGAAATATGATTGAATAGCAGTTTGAAGTCACAGGTACGTATGAAAGATTAAAATGGTTTTGTAAGAACTGTTTAATCACAATTCGTTAACAACCCCTAACCACACAAATATTTAACAATTGCTAAATAGGTATTTCGACAGCTAAGCTGCCATTCTTGATAGCCTTGGAGAGAAACTAAACACAACAAAGTTGGCCGAAAATACGCTCTTCACAAAATCACCCGTGAAACTGAGCACTCCCGCGCATTCTAAAGTTATTTATACTGTCTGACCCGGAGGGCATGCTGTAAGCGGCCAATCAGGTGTCAACTTCAATAGAGCGTAAACATCAGAGTGGGGAATGGGTCCTCCATTTTTGTTCACATGTTTATCTTGATTCTTAAAAATGGCCAAACTTTCAAAAGAATTTAGTTGCTTTGTTAAAGTTATAGCTATTAACATATCTAGGAATGTTATGAGTATCATAACTGCCGCAGATGTTTTGAAATCCGAGCTCGTAGAGCGAGGATTTTAAAACATCTGAGGCTGTTATGATCATAACATCCGTGATATGTTCAATAGTTTATCGGTTGCTATATGGTTATGGTTGCCATGTAGGGTAATATTCCATTACCCTACAGATAAGTTATGATCTAGTTACCAGCCTACTTTTGTATATGTAAACAAAGGCTTAATATCCTGAAACCGGTAAACGCTTTTACAATTTTTAGGTTAGTTTCCGTAATACTATGACCCATTTCGCAAATACGTTGGGCAATACTAGATTTTTCGAATCTGTTGAATCTAAAATGAGCTATATGCTCTTTAAACCTTGTTCCAAAATTGTGACGTGTTTGCCCAATATACAGTGAATTGATTTTAATGGTTAACATAGCAGTTTGGTTTACATGCCAGCATTTAATCATACAGGTCACATCCATGGTTACAAATGAGACCAATAGATTAGAGCGTTTGTTTTACGAGTTAACATACGAATTTAAATTAGGTAGGTACTTGCTAATAAGAAACTTTAATTTGGTTACCGGAATGTAGGTATGCAACTAAAAAGTAGATACCTAGGTACAACTCACACGTTGTATTTCTTCATCAGTTGTATACATTACGATAACTTTTAGTTGTTTTTTGACAGGTAATCATTCCTATGTTAACTCGTAAAATTGGTCTCATTTGTAACCATGGAAGTGACCTGTATGATTAAATGGTGGCATAGAAACGAAACTCTTCAGTTAACCACTAAAATAAATTCCCTGTATTTAGAATCACAATGGAAACATTTAATTTCGTAAATTCCAGATTTCTGTCAAGTTTTTAGTTTGTTTTTTGGATTCCTCAATAAATTTCGAATATTGGTGTTTGAACTATAAACTACTTTATAGCTTGAATCTTTGTAAATTTTCTCTAGTCCATTTGTAGCCTAATGAAATGGAATTTTGATATAATGTTCGTTGGGTCCTTCGACTTTTAAAACTGACCAGAGTTGTGAAATTTTGAACGTCCAATTTTGTTTTTACTTCCTAATCAAATTGTCGATAATTTTAGAAGGGAAACCATGGTACACAACGATGTTTTGTATGGTCTGAAGTTCAGTTTATGCCGATCTTTGTTTAAAGGAAAAGTTAGCAGTCTATGCACTACGCAATTTCGAGCAGCCATTTTGTGTTGAAAACAATTACTTGAATCCGCTAAAATGAATATGTTTACAATGGTTTCTTTTCTATAAACACCGAATTTCAACTTATTTTTATCTCTTATTGCTAAGGTATCCAGAAATAGTAGTTCTTCTTGGTTTTTACTTGATATGGAAATTTTATGATAGAGAATTTAGAATTTAACTGATCAAGAAATTATCAATACTACATTGAAATAAATCAAAAACAGCAAAAATGTCGTCCACATACCTGAACCAAATCCTTACGAAATACTCTGCATGATGCAGTTTAGAATTTTGACATAAAAAGTTTGGCAACGAAAGGAGAAAGGCTGTTTCCCATTACTGCTCCTTCGTGCTGTTCGCAGAATTTCCCATCTATTTGAAAGCAATTCTGGGACATGCAATGGGTAGTTAAACTAAATTACTATCCGCAAGTAATTTCCGCACATATGTCATGATTTGTGGGACTGGTAGGCTTGGAAACAAAGAACACACATCAGATGAAGCTAGAATCTTGCTTTCACCAAGTTCCAAATCTTTACTTTTATTTATAAGCTCTAGCGAGTTTCGACCGAAAAATTATTTTAAGGTTTTGGCAAGTTTCTAAATCATTTGTTAACCATTAAGATAAGAGGTAAATCGGAGAGTTAATACCAGAAACCGAAGGTCTCACGGTTTTACCTGCCTTATGTATCTTAGGTAAACTGTTACCACATAAAAACTGCACTATGGGAAAAATTACGCAGACTCGATGCCCTAACCCCGTTACGATGGACTGTAACAAAAGGTTCCGACTTAAAACTCTGGGAGAAGGGCGGGTTCCTTACGACCTTAGATTAGGGCTGCGATCAGGTAAACGAAATAAGGATTGAAGCGCCACCACTTTCTTACTAAATCGGGAAAACAACACAGGTCAGCCCACTCTGAAAGTGGAAGAAAGTAAACCCATCTTTCCACTTCTACATTGGCAGAGTTTGGTCGACGAGTCCCATACAACAATGCTGACTGAGCTTGCAGGAAACTTACTTGTACAGCTGCTAAACTCCTTTTACAACAGAAAAATACATACAAATCGCATGCAAATATCGTAAACGACAAATTAAAACATCGTTAAATAAAAATGAGCTATATTACCAGTAACGTGTCAATGAACAAGGGTCTATAACAAAAATAACGACAACGAAATCGGTTAGTGAGGGTTAGGCTATATTGCGTAACGTCTTAAACTAGTTAAATGCGGTAAACTTGAGATCAAATACTGAAATGACTTGTAAACGGTATTAACATTGAATAATCAAAATACTGACTCAATAAACAACCATAAAAGACGGTAGTCAACTAGACGTGGCAAAAATGCGATACACACTTCAATTTCCACGACGTTAAGTTAAGCAGGAACATACAATATGAAGGCAATTAATTAATTTGACATATTGGCAACTACAATGGTTCAAACAATAAATGCTACGGAGACGGCAACATTGCGCACAATTGTCCGATACATTGACGGAACGCTACGTGCACTGTAAACTACGCACAATAAATCTAGTACATACAAACGGTACCTGAAGGAGCTTATTTAGCTGCATTTGACGTCCAGTAGAGTTTTAGGTAATCGTCTTCCAAACAGACGGCCCTAAAACGCCTGCAGGAGCTGCACAATAGCAACGGGAAGCTGCCGACCCAAGAGGTCTGGGTCTAACATCCCTAAAGAGGATAAATCCGAAGTCCGTGGCGATATGGCAAGGCTCGAAACGGGAGAGCCATAACTTTGTGATGCAAAATAAGCCGAGTAATGAGATTCCCACGATAATCCATCAAACGACGTAATTTGGAGCTGCCCACTTCACGAAACAGGAATTCAAAGCTTACGATGCACCTATAGATGCTCAACAAAAGTCCCAGGACCGACCGTCCCAACACGTGCAGTCCAAACACAGAATGCAGGAAAAGTCACCTATAATTGCGCTTTCTGATCGACGGAACGGGACGGGACGGCACGCACGCAGTTAGGTTCAACAAAGCACCGAAAGCAACAGCTCCAAAAAGCACATACTTAGTGTAACTACTTCAGAATACTGGGGGGGGGGGGGCATTTTAAATACACTTGTTAACTCAAAGCGGGCGCGGACATGTAAACACATGGAGCTGGACAGAAACTTTACTGCTACAAACTGTGATTTCTAAAACCCATTAGGCTGGTCACAATCCAAGCTGTATATTGAGAACATTCTCTGTCCCTGTTGGAGGAAGCACAAATCTGGTGTCCATAAGGCGAATCTTCGAATAACCCACGAACATATAGAATAATCTTAGGGGGTCATTCTAATTATAATAGTAGGTAAGCTCTACCTACTAGCAAAGAATTATAGACGTGCAGAGTCTACAAGCTCCGTAGGAGCTATCCTGAAACGGCAGTAGGTAAACATACAACTTGCCTAAAATTTAGGGAACATAGGGCATACATGTGCTAGACAGTAATGCATATATACGTATTTTACCAAGAGAAAACAAGATGGTACATGTACTATTGCACTTGTTGCTTAGCTAACAAAGTAATTATTGTATTTTTCGTTTTGGTTATTCTTAAGGCAAATAGTTTGGAACTCCTTCTCAGTCATGGAATTGTCATGTTCCGTACAATTTAGGCAACCTGTATAACGTAATGCAGTGTCAAGAACTAAGGCGAAGCGAGTTTGCAGCTTAGAATAAGCGAGGTTCATAAAGTTCTAGTCCCTCTAAAGATTCTTATGGTGCAGTGGGAAGGTCTGGGGCACGACTGACCTTCAAGAATGGGCGTCTGGACGTCAGAGATGCAGACATTTTGAGCTGGGACACGACTAGCCCGCGAAAGTGGTCGCTAGAAAACCAGAGATGTTGAAATTTTGACCTGGAACGCGACTCAACCACATAAATGGTCGCCAGAATGTCAGAGATGCGAAAATTTTGCAATTTATTGTCTGCGTGACCGAAAATTCACAGGAGGCCACATATTTAAAGGTGACGTGTATGCGAAAAACAAATTTGAATTTCCAATCGGTTGTTGGCGGCTAACAAGAAGCACCTTTTCGATAACAAAATAAGAATTTCGAAGATGATTTAAATCCACTCAATTACCGACTATGCTACCACGACAAACTTTCTAAACTCCCACTGCGCCTTTACATCGCAAACCCTGCCTAAAAACGGAGTGCTTCTACTAATACGTCTGGCTTGGGTGCGGGACTGAAGTGCGAAGGGAACCATTTTCTGGTCGTCGCTTGGCATTCGAATTGAACATCCCCACTTCGGGGCGAGATCATAGGCGTGCGCGTCAAAATTTGCAGCGGTAGTTTAAAACTTTAAAATATCGCAACAAGCAACATTAATTTTATCATGGAATGGGAACTGCATAGATGTCTGCCCAATCTGTGTTTTTGCTGGAAACAATTTTATACAACAGATTGGTGTATTTTGTGTACCAGAAGAGGACAAATAGCTACCACTATTTATATTCTCGTTCTTACCACCGCGCACCGTATAAAAAATCATTGCTAAAATGTTGATGCATGGAGAAAACCATCTATGTGTTACAATTCTCAACACGTAAAAAGTATGGCACCTTAAAGAATAACTGAAAAAGATATTTATTTGTTGGTTGTTGAATTTCTTGAGATCTTATGAATTAAACTACGCATGTTGGACACATTAATCCCATATAATGTAATCTACACTAGAAGCTACAGAGAAGAGGAGCTACATAATGCTCGTAACTTATTTATTGATCATTCCATATTCTTAAAAGCAACAAAACAAAAATATGAAATGTGAAGCTACTGAACATTTTCAAAATATCCTACACCTACATTTATTTAGCGTTGCTTTCATCCAAGTTTGTCATGGATATTTTACCACCCACAAAAATGTCACTGTCATGGATGATTCTGTTGATGGCATGGCTAAGCTCTAAATTTTTCAACACGGTTAGATGGGTTCCTTCCACAGTGCAAACTTCAACTGGATTTTCACAGAGGGTCTTGTAGTTCGTAATCATGTGGAAGGTGTGGGAGTAGAGGCTGGTTGGGCTTGAACAGATACACTTTTGACTTCAGTTTGTATGCGGGATTGTGGATCAAAACCGAATTTACTCTATGGTACGTGCATCTGCATACAGCTTTCTGGTACGTTTCGGAACGTCTCGGACTTTTGGGGACGTGGCTCATTATCAAATTGATTTTTTCCTCTAAAGTTTTGCAGTTGTTATATAGTTGCTCCTGGGGAAAGAAATGTTACATTGGAAAAGCACAAAAGAACAGTGGTGGCGATACCTTAATCTCAAACAAACTCTCTAGGGGGAGGAGAGTAGTTCTCATTAGAGTACACAAAACAATCGTCTGCAACATTTCTGAATTTTGTGCGTCTGGAGTTAAGGATAGTGCTAACTGTCGGTCCATCATTGGCGAACCATCTATTAGGATAAAGCTTTCCAATGCAATTTTTTTCTTCTAGTTGCGAAACATTTGCATTGCAATAACAGAGCTATATGAATAAGCTATGATTATATATTCTCTTGATGCGGATAAAATCTTCTTTACATGCTGCAAACCCATTAGTAAAAAAAAGATAAATAAAATTACTATTAATTATATCTTATAATTTACTCACGGGCAGCAATGATTGAGCTAATTCTTCTATAGTAGTGCCACTGAAAGTTTTAAAGGGAAAGCATAAACAGAATGCATGCGAATATAATTTAGCAGCTAAAGTTTCTAATATATCAGGCAGTCCATCAATTCCAGGTAACATGATAACATTGGGTGCAGAAGCATTATTATTCACAAGACTAGGCAATCTTATTATGCAGTCATTTACTTCTTGTTCATCTACCATATATGGTATAAACATATTGCTGTGGATAATAACTTCTACAGCTTTCCGTTTTTCATCAGTTTTGGATACTTGAACAGTTCCTTGTATTTCTTTCTCTTCTGCTAGTTCCTGCAATCTAGATAATTTATGTACAGTTTAGAATAGCCATATATTCATATTTTTTTACTTTGCGAAAGTCATTCCTCGAATATCTTGCGCTGATATGAATGTTTCGTATTCTCGTTCTATAGTTTGTTTTATTTCAACTGCCATCATGCTATCCACTCCTAGTTGCGAAAATGTAGCGTGCATGCTTATGCTCTTTATATCGCGTATTCCTAAACATGTTCTTAAATATTAAATCATGGAAAATTACAAAAGTAAAAACAAACCCATTATATTCAGGATATTGTCAGTGATGCTATGGATTCCGGTTGCGCCACCCCGTTTTTCGGCTACCACCATACTCGAAACAACTGGCTCGCTTTGCTTTAAGAAATATCCAGTACTTCCATGCAAGACGATATCTGTTGTTGTAGTGTGCCCCCCGATTTCAATTTCTGTCTGAAGTTCTTGCATTTCTGCGACCAAACCGACCTACAAGCATATATCATGTGAAGATAGTCTAATTTAGAAGTTTTCGTTTTTGTTGTTGTTAAATTGTTCTTAATACTGATGAAGAGTGGTAGATTTAACTGAAGCATCCACAAAATGGAGAACTATAAGGTAAAGGTTTAAGGTAATTTCAATTCCCCCCAACTGGGGACAGACTGCTATAGCGACCTTGCGTCCCTCTTCAACCAAGAACGGGAATTTCAGGATGGGTGAAAGAAATAAGGGGTGGAGAATGGAAGAAAGGACAGAAAAAGTGGAGAAATACTGCCCAAGCATTTGCCTTAGAGAAAGCACTTTGTTGATTCAAGAAAACTACCTAAAAACCTGAATCAGAGCAGACGGTCGCGGGAGTCGAACCCATGACCTCCCGAATGTTTTGTAGATGTGCTAACCACTAAACTACAAAGCTCGGAGAACTATATAAAACTAAGCAACATAAATAATAAGTGTTACAAAACTATGACATAACCATGAATAGCAGTTTATATGCTTAACTTGCTTAAGAAACAAGAAATATATAATTTGATCATAAAGACCTGTACAAAGCAAAAAGATTAAGTTGGAAGCATTATCAATTTAACAGATCATGCTGTAGTACCTAGTAAGCAAGCGTAGAAAGTATGAGCAGCTAAAAAAGGGTTGATTTTGTTTATAAATAATTTGAAGTTTGCACGAGGATGGTTCAACGTCTACTAGTGGAAGATAAGAAAATGAATGAAACGTGGCATTGAAGCAAATTTATAAGATGATATAACTGTTTGAATAAAAAGTTGATGGCTTTATAAATTACAAAATCTTAAAGCTGCAGAAAGAATGGAGAACTAACAAATTTTATTAGAACAAGGTATACCGTGTGTTCCAAAAAAAAACTCATTTAGGGTAGGCCTTGGAAAGAAAGATAAAAAATCTAGTCATGTCTTAACTTAAGTCTGTAGGTGAATGTCAGATTGAATTTTGTTTATGAAAACATCTGTCACTGTGACAGGTGAAAGTTTACACTGCATTAAGTTTAATTGCATCAATCAAAAAGGAAAATAAGATGTTGTGTACAAACAACAACGAGTGTAATAATCATAACGGCCAATAAAAGCTGTTTTTGTTGAGTGTTTTATATATTTTTAAAAAATAGTTTAAGGTCAAAATGTAATTTAGTTCTCTCTGACTTATGATAGTTCATTTGCTTCAATGGGTATATATCAAGTTACGACAAACTTCAAGTTGATCATGGCATTCTGCAAATGAGTTTTTTTTAACACACGCTATAAGAATAGGGCAGACAAATACCATCGAAGTTACTAGAGAAAGATCGAATAATAATTGGTTTTATGAAAGGTGTATAGAAGCAACAACAGAACAATAGAGGGACAACATGCTAAAAAAGCAGCTGCAGCCAGTAAAAAATGCAAGAACAAGAATGAAGGAATAACAGTTACAAAACCAGCAAATATTAAAGTATGGAAAGTAAGTTACAATAACGCCTTGTTATTTGAGACACAGAATGTATTTTTTTAAGTAATAATAACAATAAACTATTCTTAAAACCTATAATTACTGTAGTTTGGGATTACCGAAGTGTGTAGTAAAAGCAGTCCTTACTAGGAAACATACAAGTGGAAATGTAAACCTCAAACAACATAAAATTAAAAAATAGTAAAACAAGCAGAAGTTGCTGAAACCCTCAATCTATATTGTCCAATAGTACTAATTCTATAAAACCAAATATTTAATGAAAATAATTAAATATAAAGGATTCAATACTCCAATAGCATACAAAGGTTTGTGCTAAGCACAAAAAATTAATTATTTATAAGCGCTCGGAAGCGATTAAGCGAAGCATAGATTTCTAAAATTAAGATGAGCAAAATCTTATATTCAAAGCTCTTAATTAACACTTAATAACCCTCAGATTTGTTTACACGAAGAACTGTCACCGCATAATTGCAATTAATAAATAAAGAAAGAGGGCAAAAACTGAGCTAAACTCCCTGCACAACTGTTACGCAAAATCATAAAATCTGTTTGCCATCTTTTAACATTGGTAAATGAATTGAACGGTGCCTAAGACAGTTAGTGTTACCAAATTAATCGAATTAAAAGAAATTAAAGTTAGTTAAATATTGGAAACAATAAGTGATTGTGTACTGATTGCAAATCACAGCGAATCTAGGGTAAGTAATCTTAGTTGAAAACAAAGTTTGACGGAGTAAATGATGTCTGTCTCAGCGAGTAACGTAGGGTCGACATACTGCGATAACACGTACGCACAGTGAGCAGTATAACGCTGTATCATGTACCATAGTAGGGCTGAAGGATCCAGCAAAGGGTGCTGCAGGCCGGTAGAATAGATTCAGTATAATGCAGTGGCAGAGGTTATTCCCAGAGTATTAGATGTACTTGAGCCGGCGAAAGGTGTTAAGAACAGCTTCACTAGTGTTCGCCACTCGAACGTTACTCGATGAATTACTTGAAGATAACTAGGTGGCAAAAAGGTTAGTTACTTCTTAAATACCGTGATATTCTGGTTTAACCAGTTAGATTATAGCAAATCACATAGCCATAATATATTTTTGGAAATAAATCCGGTTTTGAAGTGTATAACAGGAAAATCCCAAAAATCTGAAGCAATCTGAACAATAAATCTTGCAAAATGGAATAGGAAACATTCTCTTTATAAACAGGAAATTAAAAAAAGGATACCAATTTTTAAAAGTTACAAAAGGTATATGCTGAAGGATACCCAGAATTCTCTAGCTAATCCAACATATGCTATAATTGTCAAAAATTGCAAGAATAATGTAAAAACAACAGAACATTTGAAATCATTCCCAGGACTTAAATCCTAAATACCACCAAGCAAATTTAGGTAAAAGGCAAACCTACCTACCCCTAACAGAAGACAGTCTCTTCAAAATCATCTACTCCAATCTCCAACCATAATCACAACGTCAATTATTATCAAAATAAGAGCATTCAAAACCAAAAACATATCGCCAAAGGTAATGTGAAAAAAAGCAAATCCCACCTTACCAATAAGGAATTCTAGAAAAGATAAGGATCTAATCAATCCAAAGAATAGGCGGATAGATGCTCATGTCACCAGAAAAAGTGGCCTAGACTGTCCAACCAACCACCCAAGATAGTGTCGATAGATGTTCGTCCCACAAGAAAACGCATTATAAGAAGAAACCAGTTGTCTAAAGCAATGCATTTACAACCTGTACAATACTTGATTGGTTAATTTCGAACATATTTGATGAATATCATAGTTTCAGACAAATATGTGTAGCATATACTACTTTGTTTGACTTTACTTATCATCTTACGAGAGAATAGAATACCGATTAAAAACAATGTGTTAGCATAAAGATCAATGCGTACATTATGATAACATGGTGTTACCGACAAAAAGCTGCCGAAAGTATGTAGAAGTAAATTTAAAAAAATATATAATTTACTTTGGATATCAATGAAAATAAAACAAAATCTACGGAAATGAAAGAAGACAACAATTTAAGAGAAAAATAAGTTAGGTTTAAAACTGTATATCAAATATACTTTAAAGTATTGCCCATCTGGTGTTCTACTAACAGATAATAATAAAGAGTGAAACGATTGCTAAAGCAGGAAGAGTTGTTACAGGGTCCCGTTTACGACATGCAACAAGCTAGAAGGATGCTCGATTAGCTTGTGAAATGGGTGGATGCAGAAAAAAGCACGTTGGCGATGGGAAGTATGTACATGCTCACTTCGATTAGAACGCGTACTGTATTTTGATTCACAAAAAGTAAAACAGTACGAAAGCTGAGACTGCTATATTTAACAGTGCACTTACAAATATATTTTTTACCGAGCCTAGCTGCAGATGTTGAGATTCGTAATAAATCAACTATAATTACCAATATGAGTGACATCACGAAAACATACACGCTAAGGAAGTCAGTTTTGATGGCCTAGTGGCAAGCAGCCATTTATTATCGTTCAAAATTTAGGTCTATTTTTAAAGTATTTTATACATGTATTTAACATATTCTAAATTTGCAGTAATCCACCACGTGCATTACTGGAATAATTGAAATAGGCCCAATACAGCAATTTGCTGACAGAATAAGATGTAGCAATCAGAGTGGGTCACCCTGGAGCTGAGAGAAAGCGTTAGGGGTAGCGCATAGAAACAATGGCACACCAAAAATTCACATCGCCAGCGCAACGATGACGCAGTAGTCTAGCCAAAATACTGAATCCTGGAATTTTGTCGATTTTGAGAACCAAAATGAAATAAAACGTTGGGTGTACCACGTGCCTAATCACGATTATAGCTCTAGGGAAATTTAAATCTCTTCGCTTGGAGCCGCGCTTTAAACATTTTATAATCTATTGATTATGCCCTTAATACATAAATAACTATTAAGCTGACCGAACAGATTGTTGAAATTATTAAAAACAACGGAAAAATAAAAGCGTATGCAACGAAAGGAGACTTGAGATGTAGAACAGATAAGAATGAATAGCAAAGTGATGTAATTATACAACAGAACAAACTATTCGAGTAACACGGAGTAACAATACAGGGCCAGCCAAAAGAGAAATTTCCAGGCGCCGTGTTGAAAGACTTGAGGCAACTTGGTACTCGGTATTAGAAAGAAAACTTTGAAGAAAAAGATGGAAAGAAATTGGTTGGAAAAACTCCACCATTATTATAAACAAATAGACTAATCGGAGTTAATAATAATGTCTATAGTGATTGTTAAATGTTATGGGTTAAGTGTTAAGATCAACGATTACCTCTCCTATAGCACCCCATTGGATGGCTAAAGCAGGATATCCGGCATTTCTTCGTTGTTCACAGATCCTTTCCATAATAGAGTTGGCCATACCATAATTGGTTTGCCCCGCATTACCTCTTCCGCAAGAAACAGACGAAAATACTACAAAGTGTCTTTAAGGCAATCAATGACGTATGAACTTCTATTTGTACTCTGCCTTACAATAATTTCGGACATAGTTCTCTAGCAACTATATCTAGCAGTTTTGTTGCAAAAGCTTTTGGGGCGAACGATGTAACATATTTATCTTTATCTTGGTTTTCCAAAAGAGCATCGCTTAACACAACCGCTAAGTTAAAAATGCCTTCAACGGGGCCTAAAGCATTTGCTTCGTTTATCATTGATCTGCACCCTTCTCTTGTAGTCACATCTGCTGTTGATATGTTTGTGACTACTCCATAACTCTTCCAAATACTGAAATATTAGAGGATTTAATATGTAATGAGATGGTAATTACAAGGGATATACCGGATCCTTGAAATCTGATAACCAGTTTTTGGTCCTGTTCTTGAAGTTAATACAAGCTTCTTGGCTCCGCGCAGAATAAGCCAGTCTGCCAATTCCATTCCAAAGCCTCCCAATCCTCCAACAATTATATAACAATTGTTGGGATTGCAAAAGAACCTGCAATTGAGTTAATAAGCAGTTAATATTTACATATTTTACATTTGGCACCTTGGAAGTCCACTGAAGCATTCGATCGCAGGTGCTATTTGTTTTTGGTTCTCCTCTTCGCGTAAATTAATAATAATTTTGCCCATATGTTTACCTCCTGCCATGTACCTAAATGCTTCTTCAACTTCTTCCTTTTTAAAAACAGTCCTGGGTAAAGGTTTGACACAACCGGCTTTTAAAGCTTCAGTTAATAGTTTATTTATAACGTTTTGCAAACTAGGATCTCCGTTAAAAAACATATCTAACATGACACCGTTAAAACTTCGACCTTCCGTGAATAGTTTGGTGGTCAATTTCTTATTATTTTCTAAGTCGAACTTTCCTATTTCAAGAAATCTGCCTCCCGGTGCAAGACATCTAACAGATGCTTGCAGCTTCTCTTCTGCCAACGAATTTAATACTAAGTCAACACCTCTTCCTTCAGTTTCTTTGAAGATCATCTGCTCAAAGGACGTATCGCGAGAATTTCCTATGTGACTCTCTATAACGTTTTTAAATATTTTGGGAATTATATGGTGATGATAAAGCTATATACCTGATATTTGAGGGAATTGCTTTCTAATGAAGTCCCGTTTCTTCTTCGATCCAACTGTTGTAAAAATATTGCAATTGTAATACAAGGCGATGTTTATAGCTGCCTGTCCAACTCCTCCGGTGCCCGCATGGATTAAAATACTTGTATGAGGTTTAAGTCTACCAATCTATAGCAATAAACATGGCCATAAGAAAGAATATACTTTGACAATGGATTTAGATGAATGTTGTTAACTGTCGAACAACTTACCATTATGAGACTATACAATACTGTACAGTAAGTGACTGGTACTGTAGCCGCTTCTTCCATTGACCATTCGTCAGGTATTTCTAGTTGAAGATACGAATCAGCAATAACCATACTTGCTAACGCTCCACTTTTGACCATACCCATCACGCGTTTTCCACTAAAAATAATTTTAAAGGACGAAGTGATTGTACTAACTATAAGGATGATTCTCTGGGTCATTAAGTAGCATAATTGTACTTACTTAGCATCTCTTCCTGAGAATTCTAATCCTTGCAATAAACTTTGTTCCAATCGATCTCTTGTTACAACATCTCCACTGATACGACCCGAAGCTGTCATAATATCTCTGAAGTTTATAGACGAGTAATATACCTGCAAATCAGCTGCTCATTGAATTTTAATATTGGTACTGAATTGGAAACTTACATGCACCAGCACTTTTTCCGGAGGTATTGGAGTTGTGCTGGTAAGTGGACCTTCCAACCAGCGAAGGCTGGACAAATCACCCTTCACAGTGACATTATTAAAGACGTGTTCGCTTTTGACCAGACCTACTGTATCTAGCAAGACGTGTCTATAGGTGCCCCATTTACTATCTTTGAAAATATTGACTGCCAACCCCTTTTTCAATTGCTTGGAGTAAAATTCATCATTGACATCGAATTTTGGAGCAGTCTCCATTATAAAAACACATCTAACGTTTGAGCCTTCGGGTTCGCGTCTGAGGCAGTTGATAAATCCAAGTATGCCACTTACAGAGTCATTTTCGGAAAACACCAACACTTCATTACTGGTTTTAACTGCGGCTTGTAGCGAGGGCAACCAGTTGAAATCAGTAATGTCGTTGCTGATGTCGATTACTACAGGTGCTGTGGGTGTGGTGGTTTTTCGAAGTAAAACTAATGTTTCTGTGTCTGTACGATTTATTGATAAAATGGTTAAACCAGACAACGTCTGCTCAGCAGCTTCCAAATTAAAAGTATCTTCACGTGATAATATGAAACCATTTTCTTTGATAGCACCTATGGCTTGGACAATTACCTGAAAGATCAATGGTAAATGTATAAGGTTAATACCCCGAAAAATACTATAATATAGTTACCTGAGGTCTATTCGAAATATTAGAGGTAACAACTAAGGAAAACTCTTTGCTCTCCATGGCTAAATTTCTGTCCATTACGACTACGTTTTCCATTTCTAGAGGAGTTTTGGAGAAGATTGTAATATCAGGTTGGATTAACGGCTGATCACGCAAAACATCATAGATAATGGGTCCAATAGGCCCTGCGCTGTCTTTAGTGACTTCATCTAAAACTTCGACGACACGTAATCTGATGTCGTAGTTATTTTCCAGAATAAGTTGACTGGTAATTCGTATAGATTGTTTTAATGGCAGTTCCGTGTCCAACGGTATAAATTTGTGAGATTCTAGAACGGGCATAACGAGAGGTTTACGTCTAGGGATCGAACTTGCCATTAGTCCCCGTATTTGAATAGCGCCAGCTCTGAAAGGAAAATTCCATATAAAGGATATGATAGTAAAGTGATTGAACACTTACCTGATAATTTTTAGGTCTCTATAAACGTAAACTGGCATTTCAGGATTTTCACCGCCCAATTGCCTCTGGTATTGTATGTGAGCTTGAGCATCAATGGAGAGCTGTTCAATATAAGTGGGAACATAGAGATTTCTAGTGTCTTCCTGCAGTATTTGCATTTGCAACATGTTGTCCATAAAGGCAGTCCAGTTACCTGTCCATTCTATAAAACCCAAGGTTGCTCTTAGGTTGCACTTCTTAACCCCGCGAAATACCCCTCTGAGATTTTAAAGTTTTGTCAACATTTTCACAATTATTTGTACAGTTCTTACGTGTAATTATATCCTCGTAGTCTGAGTTCCTTATATATATCTTTTGATGTAAACATAATTTCCGTATTACTATTGTTATTAATTGAAGTCGGAATATCTAGCATCAAATTAGTAGTAGCTTCAGGAACATATATTCTTCCCGAAACAATAGTTTCTCCAATTTCAGCTACCTAAATTAAAATGTTAAGTTCGATTTCTACGGTTTAGGTTATTGACAGCAGTAAGAAGCTGAAGAAATAGGTACCTACTTCAAATTCACCTGTAGTTTTTTGAATAGTAATAAATAGATTTATAGCTTTGGTTTTGGAAACATTCGTAGCTCTGTGAAACCTGACATTTTGGAACACGATTTGCATGTTGGTCATTGTTAGGGTTTTAATCAAGGAAAACGTTTCCCACACGAGAACAAGATATCCTGTGGCAGGGATCAGGTTGCGCCCTGTTAACAACAGCAAATTAAGGAAACTGTTACAGTAGCTAAATGCACATTACCGTCGACAACGTGACCCGCTATAAAGCCCCAGTCGTTTTCTTTAATGCTAAGTCGAAAATTGCGTTCTCCACTTTTCAGCTTCTTTCTGTGTTTGTGCAGAGGTAGAAACCAGTCCTCCGAGTGATTCCATTTGATCAAAGGAGAGACCATTGCAGTATTGGCGCTTACCGGCCAGGGCACCTTTGGATAGAGTTTCTCGAGTTTTGGATTGTATCCCAGCTCGTACAGTCTAAAAGTTGGAATTCATGAATGCGATGGTTTAGCAGATAGATTAACTAAATATTAATCTTTTGTTACGTTTTTCATTTCTTAAAATGGATATTAATTTAATAATTTAATAACATTGACAACATTTAAAAGGTAATACAATGAAAATAGATTTTCAATAGCTAAACATTAATAATGTACTCCATCAGAGACTACAAGTGAAGCAAACATAGTCAGTTCATGCAAGAAATGGACAAAAAATAGATGATGAGCAAATACGACATGGAACATAGTACCTACATATACAATTAATGTAGAATAAAGTAGAATGACCTGATGTGGAATCCTAGATGAATCCTATATATACAAACAAAACACGCAAAGGTAGGTAAGAAAATGAAATTACTGCAAAATATGTTTTCACTTTTAGTAGGATTGTTATGGTTTGTCTGCACTCCGTTTAGTTCCGCAACGCTGGTTTTGCGCCTTCAATAATTTGCGATTTCTTTGGCGCGAGTTATCGTTATCTACACGCTTTCCTTGGCTTAGCTTAACCTCGGGGCGGCCGGGGCGGTTTCGATGTGGCAAAGCGGAGTATTTTGTATTTTGGACATTATGTTAGAGAGATTATTCGACACCGTGCTGCATCTAACCTTCGATGTCCGATTGCCCAGTTCATCCGGGGTGAGTTCCGTCTTATATTGTTTGTCCTTTAGCAAAGGTTTGAATGCATTTATTTTGGGTTTCGCTTTCTCTTAGCAAGTCGTTTCGGGCAAAGCCGTTTCAGGCAAAGCAGTTTTGGGCCTTTAGCTCCGAATTTGAAAATCAGTTTCGGGCCATTAGTTCAGAGTTTGGAAACCAGCTGCTGCCGCCGCTATCTTCTGTGTGCGACCTTGCCTTGCCACCCTTTGATTGCAAAATTCCTCAGCCCGCCTGGATCCTCGATAAGTATTTTGGGAAGTGCTCGACGGAAGCCGCTATCAGGTTTTATTCTAAACTATTTATGTGCAGCCGCATTTGGGCTTGCGTAACTTAAGTATTGATTTTCCCGAAGCATCGCGAGAAGGCGAGTAAGGACCGCTCAGCCGCTTTTACTTTGTTGTGACGAAGAGTTTGTAACCGTATTGCATGTTTATTTGTATTAATTGTTGGCATTCCTAAGATTGCCCAGTATTGAACATTCCGGCATTTAGCAGCGCACTCGCAATTTGGACGTTCACTACGAGTACTTGGGTAAGCTTGTACATTAAATGATTGGTCGATTGTACTGTGGTATTTAAATACCAATTATACTGTGATACTTAATTGTGTTTATTATTATTGGTTACTGCTACCGATGATTGTTTGAAGCTTTTTTTCAGGAGATTTGGACTGCTGGAGTTCACGAGTTCCCTTTGTATGCCTGAGCACATTCGTCGTTAATGTCAAAATTCGTTGGCGCTCTACCGGTCTTATGTCACTAATTTATTTGGAGAACTCAAAGTCTTCGGCGAAGATGGTCGAGGTCGGCAAGTGCGCTCAAGTAGTTTAGGGTCTTTGGTTTCTTGGAAGTTTAGCTAACGAATACATTTTGTTACCTTTTTATGTTAACAGGATACAAAAGGGATGCGAAATATTTGATTTCATTAATTACAAGTTTTATTGTTTTAGTTGATTGGAAAGTGGGATGCATGAACTGGGATTTATGGTCCATAGATAGGTTATTATGTCTATTTAAAGTTGCCCGCCGCCACTGCATTTTTAGATGTCAATCAGTGTAGATAACCAGAGTTGTTATAAGGCAGGGTGTGTTGAACGCAACGGGAAACGACAACATTAAAGATCTCAATGGATATCCCTAGTAAATCATCATGGTCACTAAAAACCAAAATCAGAAACCTACTGATCATGGGAATCGGATACCAAGATCCGGCAGGGGAGGACAACCTATGGACTGCAGGGCCTCCTCGGTCGTCAGCCAGCAAAATCCCTGCAAAACCAAAGGAGAAGTGAGGAACAACATACAGAGAATAAAACCAGAATTCAGAATAGGCACGTGGAACGTGAGGAGCCTATTTGCAGCTGGAAAATTGGATAATGCCGTAGCCGAAATGGAACATATGAAACTAAACATATTAGGAGTGAGTGATATACACTGGCCAGGATCTGGAAAATGCTCAACTAGGAATGGTGGTGTGATGTACTATTCGGGAAACGACACAACACGTAGATATGGAGTGGGAATTATTGTCGATAATACAACCAATAAATCGATATTGAGTTTCACCCCACTCTCCGATCGTGTCATAATATTAAGAATACTCTCAAGCACGGGTCCAATGAACTTGATCCAAATATATGCGCCAACAGCAGACAAAGAGGAAGAGATAATAGAAGAGTTTTACAATGAATTAGAAACCATCCTTAGAACAACTAAAAAACACGAAGTCACAATTATAATGGGTGACTTCAATGCCAAGGTTGGACAAGATGCGGTAGAACCATGTGTAGGAGGACATGGATTGGGCGAGCGGAACGAACGTGGAGACAGATTAATTGAATTCTGTCAAAACAAAGATCTCATCGTAGCTAATACAATGTTTAAGCTCCCGAAACGAAGATTATACACATGGAAATCTCCTGCAGATGGAGTAAATAAAATATTTCGAAACCAGATTGACTACATAATTATTAACAATCGGTTCAAAAACTCAATTAAATCTGTCAAAACCTACCCAGGAGCAGATATTTCATCGGACCACAACCCTGTTGTGGCATCGGTCAAAGTAAAGCTAAAAAATATTAAGAAAAATAAAAGCAACAGGCAAAATCTAGATATTAACAATCTACGAGACCCAATCACACAACAGAAGACAAAAGAACAAGTCAATAACATTTTAAAAACTAGTGTAAGAAATAGTAGAGACTTTGAAAATATAGATAACCGATGGGAACAGATTCAAAAAGCATTAATGGCGGCAGGCAAAAATAACTTGATCACAAAAAAGAATGACAAACAAAGTGCTAAGCAAAGATGGATGACAAACGAAATTCTTAACCTCATCGAAAAAAGGAGAAAACAAAAGAATAAAAATGAAAGCAAATACAGGGAATTAAACCAAGTGATCAAACGAAAAATTAAAACAGCCAAAGAAGACTGGTTAAAGAATCAATGCGTAGAACTGGAAGGATATTCGGAAAGGTATGACGCATTTAACTTACACAAAAAAGTTAAAGAAATATCGGGTAAGAACAGACAGCTACAATCTAATATATTAAAGGACGCAAACGGAAGAATAATAGTACATACAGAAGACAAAATGAAAAGATGGATATCATACATTTCAGAACTCTTTGATGACAATAGACCTGAATCTGAGAGAGATACGGAAGACAACGAAGAAACAGGACCGAACATCTTACGTGAAGAAGTATATCACGCTATGAGACAGACAAGGGGAAACAGGTCAACAGGACCGGATGAGATCCCAGTAGAACTTTTTAAGCTAATAGACGAAGAAAACATCGATATACTAGTCACGCTGTTTAACGATATTTATAGAACAGGTATAATACCAAAACAATGGCTGGTGTCCACGTTTGTTACCATACCTAAGAAGAAGAATGCGACAGAATGTTCAGAACATCGAACAATTGCACTAATGAGTCATGCCCTTAAGATTTTCCTGAGGATAATACATAACAGACTATTTAAGAAATTAGATACAGAAATAAGCGATACTCAATTAGGATTCAGGAATGGAACAGGAACAAGGGAGGCATTATTTGGGTTAAACGTCATCATACAAAGGTGCCTGGATATGAATCAAGACATTTACACATGCTTTATTGACTTTGAAAAAGCATTTGACAAAGTCCGTCACGAAAAACTAGTTGACATATTAAAAACAAAGAACATTGATAGCCGGGACATCAGAATAATATCTAACCTTTACTGGCAACAAAAAGCAACAATAAGAGTGGACCAAGAATATTCAAATGAAATAGAGATTCTTGGAGGGGTTCGTCAAGGATGGGTCCTGTCCCCGATGCTATTTAATGTCTATAGCGAAGCTATCTTCCAAGAAGCCATACTAAACACCGCAGAGGGTATAAGAATAAACGGAGAAGTCGTTAACAACTTAAGATACGCAGATGACACCGTCGTGATAGCCGACAGTCTGCAAGATCTTAAAAATATGATGGAATGTCTAAACATCTCCTGCGAGCAATACGGAATAAAAATGAATTTAAAGAAAACCAAATTTATGAAATTCACAAAAAAACAAAGAAACACTCAAGAGGACCTAAACGTGGCGGACACACAAATAGAAAAAGTAGAGCAATATAAATACCTGGGGACATGGATAAATGAAAATGGAGACCAGACAAAGGAAATTAAAACCCGCATAGAAATTGCTAGAGCTGCATTCGTTAAAATGCAGAGAATATTTTGCAGTAGAGACATAAACTTAGAACTAAGAACTAGATTCCTACGCTGCTACGTCTTCTCTACACTATTATATGGAGCCGAAGCTTGGACCCTGAATAAAAGGGAAATTAAAAGACTAGAAGCATTTGAGAGATGGTGCTATCGAAGGATGCTTAGGATTTCTTGGGTGGATCACGTCACAAACATAGAGGTGCTTCGCAGGATGAATAAGGAAGAAGAAATAACAATAACCCTTAAGAGAAAGAAACTAGAATATCTGGGCCATGTCATGAGAGGAACAAGATATTCCCTGCTTAGACTAATAATGGAAGGGAAAATACTAGGAAAAAGAAATATAGGAAGAAGAAGAATGTCATGGCTCAGGAATCTAAGAGAATGGTTCAATATGAGTTCTAACCAATTGTTTAGGGCGGCAGTGGATAAAATAAAAATTGCCATGATGATGTCCAACCTCCGTTAGGAGACGGAACCTTAAGAAGAAGAAGAAGGGTGTGTTTGAAAGTCCGACTGCAACCTGGGAAGAATTTATCGGTCATTTCGAGGCGATCTTGATTTGTTGTCCAATGTGAGAGTCCTAGAGCATAATCTACAAATTGTGAAACTTTTCGTCTCCTAATGTCGCATTGCAACGAAGCTTAATTTGCGACGTTTGATTGGATTTTGTAGATTCTGTTTTCGCCTTAGCCATTATTCAAGCCGTCTGGAGTCCGACTGTTAGTTACTCAAGCCTACGATCTGTATCTATCGACAATTTTTCGCATTTGCCCTGAGCGACACTTATGATTTCGTTATCCATACTTGTTTTCTGAAGAATTAACTTCTTTTTCTTCTTCTTGTTCTTTAATTAGTTCATTGACCTGTTTATTTTTGGCTAGCCGGGTTCCTGTGACTATAATGTCCAGCAGTCTAGCCAGCGTTTCGGTGGTTTGCCTGGCCTTTCCGTGTGGTGTTGGGTTCATACACATTTTTGCTAATCGTTGATCGTCCATTCGTTCTACGTGTTCTCGCCAGTCTTCTTCGGTTCCGTTGCGCCTTACTATATCTTTAGTGTTACACATTTTTCGAATTTCGGTGTTTCGTATTCTGTCGTGTAGAATCTTTCCCGTTATTGTTCATTTCGTTGGTACGTAGAAGTTTTTTGCGTATCGGCTGTAGTTTTGATACCGTACGCCATATATGCCGGCACATTATTACTTGTTTTGAATTTATTTGTGAAGTGGAATGCAGCTATGCGAAGTAAACTACTCATTTTTAATTACTAAACAAGGCAAGTCTTATCTAGGAACTGAGAAAATGTTCAAGGCCGAGGGAACTCGCTCTTTTTTGTTGGAGAACACCCTGCATCATGTATCGACAGGGGCAACCGGTGGCACCTAAAAATTACCCAAATTTTAATATTTCAGTGTCTTTTGACCACCGCGCGGGAACATTTATTCCAGCCTAAACACCCTCTACTTTATTCAGCTGACTTTTGCTGTAAATCTGTTTTTACCCATAATAAGTTATGTAGTGACATAAATTTAATTCCAATATGAGATGCTTCTCTACACAGAAAGGAGAAAACGGAAAGGAAAAAATGGGTTATATTCACACAATAGTTATTGCACTAGGATTACGATGAGGAACAATTTTATTTATTACATCTTCTTCTGCTGTGGGTGCTTTATCCGTTCCGGACATTGGCTATAACCATGGCAATTCTTACTTTATTAGCAGCGAGACGAAACAGGTCTGATGATGTTAGCCCGAACCAGTCTCTAAGATTCCTCATCCAAGAATGGCGTCTTCTTCCTGGAACTCCTTTTGCCTCGAGTTTTCCCTGCAGGATCAGCTGCAGCAGACGGTATTTGCTGTTTTTCATGACGTGTCCAAGGTACTCCAGTTTGCGTGTTTCTATTGTAAACATGATTTCTTTTTGTTTTTGTAGTCGTCTCGGCACTTCCTCATTTGTTACGTGGTCTGTATACGAGATCCTGAGTATCCGTCTGTACATCCACATTTCGAAGGCGTTCACTCTGTCGGTTATTTCTTTGTTTATTGTCCAAGGTTCCGCACAGTAGAGGAGGACATGAAATACATAGCATTTCAGCATTCTTATTTTAAGAGTTAAGGGTAGGTCTCTGGATAGAAATAGTTGTTTCATGTTTATAAAGGCTTTTCGTGCCTTTTCTATACGACATCGCACTTCACCTCTGTAGTCCCAGTTCTCATAGACAGTTGTTCCCAAGTAGTTGTATGTGCGTACTCGTTTTATTATTTGTCCGGAACTCCCGGGTTATTTCCTGACTTCGATATAACCATATATTTTGTCTTCGAGATGTTTAGACTCAGTTCGTATTGTTCAGAATCTAGTTTTACTCTCGATAGCAGTTGCTGCAAATTTTCTAAAGAGTTGGCCATGACGACAGCATCATCAGAAAATCGTATGTTGTTGATATATTTGCCATTAATTTTTATTCCCGGTTGATCTTCTAAAGCTTCCTGAAATATCCTTTCTGAGTAAAGGTTGAACAATGTTGGTGAGAGAACGCATCCCTGCCGTACACCCTGACGGATTTCTACCTCATTTGACAAGCTGTTGTCAATTTTAACTTTTGCAGTTTGATTCCAATAAATGTTAGCAATGACTCTTATGTCGTTCTCATCAACAGTTGTTGTTCTTAGGATTTCTATTAACTTCTCATGCTTTACCGTGTCAAAAGCCTACATCTCTGAATTAAAACTTGCGTTTCGCGTTTCTAGGGAATTTCTGAACCGAAACTGAGTTTTCGCTGTTTTCTTCACATATTTGTATAGCCGAAGGTGTATGATTTTCAAGAATATTTTAGTTATATGATTTATGAGGCTTATTAGGCGGTGATCATTGCAGGTTTTAGATATTGCTTTCTTTGTTATGATAAGGAAGATTGAAGTTAACCATTTTTGTGGTACACTCCCGGTGTTATAGATGTGGTTGAATAATTTGACAACTATTTCTAGAAATTCATTGGAATCGCTTAGCAGTTTTTAGATTTCTGCACATATGTTGTCGGGCCCAGGTGCTTTGTGGTTTTTCATTGATTTTATTGCATGTTCCACCTCTTCATTTTGTATTGGAGAGCCACTGTATGCCTCGAGGTTGTTGATTACGCCACGCGTCTCATCATCAAACAGTTATTTTATGTATTTTATTACATCAGAAGTACTATTTTTCGTTTTATTCTTCTGAGCATTCTTTAGAGTGGTTCCGTAGAGAGTTACAGTAATGCAAAATAATGTTAAAGATCAACAGCGAGAGAATATTACAACAATCAACCAAGGTACCAAATAGCGATTAGCGTACTCGGACGGAGATGAGCCCAAAATTTAGGCTCGGTAACCAAACGGTGCCTACATGCAGCATAAAAACATGCGGTAATATATTAAAAAATATTGGTGATAATACTCAACGATCGAATTACACGGGGCGTGCACTTACTTGAATGCAATTGTAATTAACGGGGAGAACTTAAAGGGAAAACTCAGGACTCCTGCACCGACGGTAGATTTTTAGCGGCTGTTGACGGGCGAAATTAGCTAAATGTCAGACGAAGGAATGGGTTAAGAAACCAAGCTCTGTAGACTAGTGGTCAGCACGTTTGCTTAGCATTCGGGAGGTCGTTTTCTCTGACTCGGTTTATTAGGTAGTTTTCCTGAGTTAACAGAGTACCTTCTCTGAGGCGAATGCCGGGGCAGTACTTCTCCACCTTTCCTGGCCTCTCTTCCATTCTCCACTCTTCCTTTCTCTCCCCATTCTATAATTTCCGTTCTTGGCTGAAGAGGGACGCAAGGTCCCTATAGCAGCTCGCCCCCAGTTGGGGGAGTTGAAATAACCCTGAACCTTTACCTTGGGTTAAGAGCGGTCGCTCTAAACTCGAAGGAATCCTGAAGAGTTTGCAGTCGATACGAAAAAATGGGTAACAAATCCGACGACGCCAAAAAGGCGAAAAGACGTTTCCATCTGGCTAACACATCGCACCAACATTACGTGAGAGCTAAAACCTGCGTGTCAACTACATGATTGTTATCTTGTTTCTGAAGATGCGGGATCCGCTCGAACAAGACACTTTACTTGTCTAAAAACCACCGTAACAAGACAAACTATCAAGAGGGACATCTTCAACAAGATGGATCTATCAAGTTAGGAAACAAACAACTTTAAGAAATGCAGAGGTTCGTCAAAAATGGAGCAATATTGTCCAGAATTGCACATACTAGACAATATGGAATCACAATATTTCAACATTGAGAGCACGGCTAGATGAAGAGAACAGAGACAGAAACAACAGTTAAATCATAACCTGTTACATAAAAATGTCTGTAAGAAATACGAAGTTACAGCCTTTCAACATTATTATTAACACATAATGAACAAACGATAAAAGATAAGGGACAAATTTAAACAAACATGAGATGATGGAAATACAACGGAGAGAAATGTTACGACCCTGATGGTACAGGTAGTAGCAACTAAAATGCATACTGATGTTCTTTTTCTTCTTACATAAGTGACCTGATTTCTTAAAATATGTGGATTATATGAGCGTGTTTTAAAATTTAGTGGCATAATGCGCTAGAATAACCCATCAGAAGAGAAATATTCAATGAAGCTGGAAGGAAAAACTCATATTGTCGGTATATTAAGACAAAAACAAAAGAACGCAATACCAAAGCAAATTCTGATATAAACCAGGATGGAAATCTAGTAATTTTTAACCATTCTAAAAATACGAGAATAACAAAAGTAATAACTATGTTGTACTCGTATATAGTATCTTGTAGCTGAGTCTGAACAAAGAATGACCTTTAAACTTAACTGGTGTCAAAATTTTTAATAGAGTTCAAAAACAATGGGTGCCAGCCAAAGGTCAGCAACTAAGTAGTAATTGCTGATTGGAAAACAATGCACATTAGATGTAAACAAATTAATACGAATGACTTGCCTTCCCAGAACATTAAGCAGAACCATAATCTTATTGTCTGAATTATTGTCAGTCAACGTTAAATATATAGGAACATCGCCATGCTGATTGATGAGCTTTGAGCCAATTTGTAAAACGATTGATCTTGGTGGTATCATGTCTAAAGCTTCAGTAGACATCGACATTGATAAGTTGTTAACAAAATATTCTGCAGATGCAAGTTTTGTTGCTAACTGATGATTATGTGTGGACGTAGTGATCCACTTATGCGAACGTTGTTTTGGTTTTGGTAAAACTTCTCTTAAGTGTTGCAATAACTTTGTACCTACAACAGTGTATGCAGATGGTAGGGTTGCTACGTTGCTACATTTTTAACTTACTCATTTGCTTCACAGTTTTACTTAACTGAAGTGTCGAAGTAGCGTTCTGCATAGTTTTGGTAGCAATCCCCATATTTGTTAAACTTTCAATGAACTTAGTGGTTTCGTGGAAGGGTCCAGAAATTATGCAGCTATTATTTGAGGTGTGCTTAACGATGTTCACATCGCTAGGTAGAATTGTTTGAATCTTAAATAAAAAAATATTAATAAAGCGAACCATATAATTGCATACAAAGCACTTTTTTACAATGTGCCTACTAGGGGAAAAATAGTTGATTTGTGCTTACTGTTTCTCCACCTATTTGTATCTCATAGTCTATAGAAATATCGTTGTTGGTGTTACGTAAACAATCAGCCACATAGTAAATAACCAGCATAGCTTCTTGCAGCGATAGGGCGTTGTCAGCATATGCAGCAGCTATTTCTCCAACTGAATGTCCAATTAAGTAGTCAGCGTAGAGTTGTAATTCTTTCAAGAAATCTACTAACGCAATTTGAATAGCAGCACTTCCAATAAAAATATCAGTGAGTCTAAGGTGCCCTTTCTGGCTTAATATTTCACTTAGGTTTAAACTTTTCGATAACAAAATATCTTGTACCCTGAATTGGAATAGAATTACTAGGAGTGTGCGATTGATGTTGACAAAAATATTTACCTTTTAAAAGCAGTAGCAAACAAAGGAATTGCTAAAAGCTGTTTACCAAAAACTAGTAGTTCTTCACTTGGGCCACTGAAAACTAAAGAGAAAGGTTGTCTCGCCTCGTCGCACCAACTTAATGACCTAGCTAGTTCCCCTGTTTTCGATATTATTGCATAGCCTCGATATGGGTGTGCTTCTATATCTTTGCTGAAATTTGAAATAGTTATCTATGAATTCTCTCTAATACAAAAACTATATTTCTTTTATTAAGTAGACGAGCCTGTGGCATGGTGCTGTAAAACATCTCCAAAATTCGAAGAACATGACATATTAAACAAAAGAAGGCTCACCTAAATATTCCATGTAATAACCTAACGTATTCTACGTCTAGAGTTCTTCTACGAAAGTCGTCCAAGATGGTTGCTATAGATTTTTCTGTTCTACCACTTACGCATATTAGACGTGGAAGGTCGTCTGCTGGTGCGCCTCCATTTATTTTTTGTTTATCAAACCGTCTTAGCACGATGTGTCCGTTTGCACCCCCGAAACCAAAGTTGTTGATAGCTGCAACCAGTTTTATTTTTTAAAGATCCTGTTCCGCCCAACTTATTTACCAGCAATTCCTGAACCGCCACTTATCCAAGGCATTTTTTCGGTAACGACTACCATTCTGCCTTGCTTCAGTGCTTCCATTATTGGTTTCGTGTAGTTAATATTGGGTATAAAACAATTGTTCTCCATTGAAAGGATAACCTAGGGCAGATGTTGAAAAATGTTCTCTTATCATCTACATTGCTTACTTTGACTAACGAACACAGTCCAGAAGCTGGTTCTGTGTGTCCCAGGTTGGATTTGATAGATCCTATATGTAAAGGGTTTTTTCGGGTTTTACAAAAAAATTCGTCTATCGCCATTATTTCTTCGGGGTCACCAGCTTTTGTACCTGAAAATAGACAACTAAAAGTTTTAGCGTACAATGTGTCGGATCTGGATAAACATAATAACCGCACAAACGACGAAAGACTGCGAGTTTGAACATGGAAAATTATCTCAATTATAGATAAGAAAAAGGAGGGAAGCTGCAAATAAAGTGGGAAATAACATAAAAAGACGCGGAGAAAGAACATCGAAAAAGTTGTGAGTCTGGTCAAACAAGGACTAGGCCATAGCTTTTTGAGTATATATGTAGTGTTTTTAGAGAGAACAGAGCGCTTGCAGTTGCCTAACGGGATGGTGGACAGGGTGGTAGAAAATGGTGTTACCGGGGCTTATGCTCGGTGTTCAACTTCTGAAAATTACCGGGTTGTCAGGTAATATGTGCCAGAGAGGCGCAAAATTATAGCAAACGTGGACGATACAGCTTTGGTAGTTAAAGCAAGGGTGAACGAGGCACTTCACAAATGGCACGAGTAGGCGACCGATTTAAACTGGAGTTCAATGCTAGCAAATCAGAGTGCGTGTTTTTCTAAAAGCATATAGGTTGAAAACCGTCCATGCTTTTGTTGGACAGGGAAAGGATTTATTACAAGAACGAAATTTTGTATTTGGGAGCTAGAATCGATAAATGACTGTCGAGAAAAAGTCATGTGAAGGCGGTTGCGGATACAGGAAAGCGAATCGGATATCGCATAGGGGAGGCTACGCGGCTGGCCTGGGGGTTCGAGGGCGAGACTGTAGTGGCGGTGCAGCAAAGTGTGGCCAAGCCGACCATGTTGTACGCTGTGTCAGCGTGGACAAGTGGGTGTAAAGTGTGGCAAACGAAACAGCCTTTAAGCGCACAGCCTGTCGAGATCGTGAAAGCGGATGCGACTTGCACTTATACAAGGGTGTCAACGAAGGCTGCACTAGTTTTGAGCGAGTTACCACCGGTCTAATTTATTTTGTAGAAGATTTAACCACAAGGCAGCCGGCCTGGGGCGAGATAAAAGGATTCTCGAGAGCTTGGAGCTAGAAGCAGGGAATGTCGAGCGACTAATGGGGGAGCTGGGCACCCGGTGAATGTTGGAAGGTTTACTTTTTCTGTCTGCAAAGAAGGAGCGTACGTAACGCGATGCTACACCTACAGTTGGCATAAGGAGGACGGCAGGGCCGGTGTGGCGATGATCGTCTTCGTCTAGGGGCAGGAGCTACCAAGCGGAGCCGCCAGACTGTCTGCCTGCAGCCCCTTGTTTTAATGTGAGCTGCTAGGTCTCAGTGGCCCTAGACGGCAGGTCTGTGGCTATGGCATTATGTAATGTGCATATACCCACGGAGATGAAGCCGGCGGCCACAGCGCTTTGCGGACAAGTTTGATTCCACTGAGTGAAGGCACACTTCGCTATCGAGGATAACGAGCGGGCGGACGAGTTGGCGTAGGCGGCTTCACCGGGCGACAACGGTATCAGGTTTGATTTTGTACTCAACGGCGTAGTAAATCATAGGGCATGCGATGCTACCGTGACATGGTAGGATGCGACGTGAAGAAAGGTTAGTGTCTGGTGATTCACCGAGAGATTTATTCCAAATCCCCAGGTCAAGACCTAATCTACCGAACGGTTGAAGCGGTACAAGGTTGAGCATTTGACCGGACAAAAAGGCTTCCGCTTCTACCTGGTAAAGATTAAAAAGGCTGACGACGACGCATGCGACTGCTGCGAGGGCTCCCGACACTACGGAACACGTGTTTTTTGAGTCTCTGCTGGAGATGCAGCACGGGGGATTGAGGAAAGCTTGGTGGTAGTAAGGGTGAAGTGACCAACAGATTTGGAGGATGTCGTCACGCTCGCGTCGGTGCCAGAATGTTGGCGATTACTTTGGGAATTCGCGGGTTCATGGAGTATGAAGTATGACAAAAAATCCAGTTGTTATATTTTTTTGCTTACTTAGCATTAAGTAATTTAAAATTAACATTATTATTATTTACTCGACTTTATTACAAAACGTGCAGACACCAAATTTACCGAGCGGTTGAAGCGGCACAAAGTTCAGCATTTGACCGGACATGGAGGCTTCCGCTTTAACCTGGTAAGGATCGGAAAGGCCGACGACGACGCATGCGAATGCGGCCAGGGCTCCCGACACCGCGCAAGCCGTGTTGTTTGAGTGTGCGCTGGAGATGAGGAAATCTTGGTGGTAGTAGGGTTGACGTGGCCAACGGATTTGGGGGATGTCGTCGCGCTCAGTTTGGTGCCAGAATGTTAGCGATTATTTTGGGATTTCGCGGGTTCATGGAATATGAAGTATGAGAAAAATTCCAGTTGTTGTAATTTATTTTGTCTACTTAGCATTAAGTAATTTAAAATTAAATTGAAATTAATGTTTTGTTAGTTACTCGACTTTATTATAAAACGTGCACACCGCTGGTGTTGTACCAAAAGGTGCAGCACAGACGCAAGTTTTGCTATCAATAAATTGTAAAAAACATGTAGTATAGGTAGTGCGTATTGAGGATGCTGAGTAAAAAAGCGAGTAAGTTCCGTTTTATCAAAATAAAAAATTGCAGTGCAGTTTACCTGTTGCGTGAGCTTCCAGGAAGTCGATAGTTGCTGGATCAATTTGACATTCTTGGTAAATCTCACTTAAAAGTTGTTTTTGAGCAGCTCCAGATGGGAAAGTAATACCATGTTCTTTAAATCCGTCACAATTGAGTTTAGAATGAACAACCTGCAAGGTAAATCTTAGACGAGACTAATTTTATAGGTATTACGTGTACCTGGGCATAAATACGTCTCGCATCTTTTGCTTTCTGAAGGTATACCACCGCCACTGTTTCAGAACGAGCATATCCGTTTGCATCTTTATCGAAAGATTTACAAGCACCGTCTTTACTTAATACTCCTAATCTAAAAGCAGAGTAAATGGTAATGACTGCTATATAGAAAATGGCCAAATGTGTGCAGAGAAGTATATAGCTGACGCTATTACGATCTTTGACCAGTATTTATTCGAGAATGAGGTAGGTTTTTATAAAAACTTGGTAAAGATTGAAACGTAATTATGTTAAAGCTTACCTCGAAAACTGAAGTGTTCCCATGGGGTTGAAGCACATACTTCCACTGGCCACTAAAGCACTATCACATCTTCCTTCCCGTATGGCTCTATAGGCATGGTCAAGAGCTGTCATTGAGCTACTGCAGGCTGTATCCACAGACACAGAAGGCCCTATGAGACCAAAAGTTTTGCTAATCCAATGAGCTTGTGCTGCCCGAGTGGAGCTAGAATAAGTTCGTCCATTAATCTTACTGTTAATCTCGCTTTCGAGAACAGGTAGAATTACCCAGTGATCCCGAAGTTGGGAGATTTTAAATTACTAAAAACCCAAACCTCTTCTGATTCGATTACGCAACAGGCTACAAATACACCGGTTCGGGTCCCATGTAGTTCTTTAGGATTGTATCCAGCATCTAGTATTGCTTCATAGGCTTTTTCGAGAATCTGGCGACAAGTCGGATCGAGTGCAGTAGCCTGGTGCGAATGGATGCCTGCAAAATGTGTGCGATTTTCGTATTACCTGTCACGATATATACTTTTCAAAGTATTTTTCAACGTTTCTCACAAAATAAGAAACTAGTCATACCAAAGAATCCTGCATCAAACTTCTCAACAGAATTTATCTTTCCTGAACGTTCAGGAATTTCGGGATGTATCAAGTCCCATCGTCTGTGGTCCGCTGTCAATAAGTCCTTCTTGTTGAAGATGTTGTCACGGTACTCGTAGATGTCATCAGATTCGGGAAATTTACCTGCCATTCCTGTTTCAAGAGTTTCACTAATTTATAGTAGTTTGAAGTAGGAAACGGATACACTTAACCTGTAATAACAACATCCTCTCCAGCTTGAGGTTGAGCTAATCGCTTGCCAGCCTTAAAAGCGCGTTCCTGTTGGTAGTAAAACTGCTTTTCCTGTTCGTCTGGTGGTTTATCAACATTTTGAGAAGTCATTTCTGAAAAGTGCAAAACTGGTAAAAGTGTGGCAGTAGTCCTAACATTAAACATTTTTTAACATACAGAAAAATATTAAGTGTAATTATAGTATTGGTCGCGAAAATCCTGTGATTCGAACGAAATGTTTCATCAACAAATCTTTTCGTTTTTTTTTAATTGAAGCTGTTCAATACAATGCAAATATTCAATTATGTGAAATCATGGCACTCGTCAATCTTGTGTGTAGGACATGAAGGTTGAAGAGTGGATTGCTTCGCTACCTTAAGCCCCCATAAAAGCTAGATATTCTTCGTAATTGGAACAGAGTTCTTCTAAGCTACGCATTCCAGCGCACAACCACATCACCTGGCCGACTACCAGCCAACATGGTCGTGTTTCTGTACATAACTTTTTAAAATTCTATGTGATGACAAAACTGAAATGATTCATAGAAAATTGCAAGTACTGCTCAATCTAGTCTCTCTTACATATTTTCGAGGGTTCATGGAATCATTGAAAACGCAATGTGCTAAGTTAATATTTTCAAAAATTGGTTTCAGTAAAGTTCACTTTCTCCTTTATTATCTAGCTCAACGAATTATAACTTTACAAATACATGTTTACTCAAAACGCTTTAAATGGCAATTTAGTTAGCCTAATATAAATCCATGATACTTACCACTAAATGGGATTCCATGTTGCGAAATGTCTGTCATTTTAAATTATTAATCACGTGGTATGATAAAGCCACAGTTTAAATTAGGAAGAATATATTAATCTAATAACGGAAAAATAAAAAAAAACGAACACGTTAATTTATTGCTCCACTTGTGCTTTACAAAGTATTATAAGTACCGACAGCGAAATACTGACTGCAAAATGGCATAATAGCAAATACATAAATGATAATTAGAATATAATGTGCGTAGTTCTGCAGTGGAAAATTAAAAATATGTGTTTATCAAGCGCTATAGACACGTGCATAGTACCTTTGAGTCGTGCATAAATCTATACGACAATGTGGCTTGTCATATATTTCCGTTTAAAAATTAGAAATACAATTTTTAAAAATGATAGCTCCAAATTATAACATTATTAATAGTCTATAACATACTAATTTTTACGTTTGATTAAATGCTCAGACATAGCAATAGTCTCTAAGATAAGTTAAGTTAGGAGAAAAATTAGTAAATTTTGTTTCTAATTAAGTTACTAAATTAATTTTCAAAAAGTATTTTAAAAAACAAATTAGTTTAAAACATTAATTTTTTTTTATTAAATAGGTGTGACGTTTCGCTGAGAGTTTCAGCTTTTTCAGATATTTAGAAAAATTACATTATAAAGAGAACCACGTAATACATGTATCTGTTAGTTAAGCATTTTATTTTAAGGTAGTTTACATTACGAATTCATTTTTTTTTCTTTAAAATGGTATCTTCGATTATTTTGTTAATATCATTTTTATTTTTAAATTATTAGGTTTAAAATATTAGACAGTTTTAAACTGGGTGGAGCCGAAAAAGAGAATTTCAAACATTCAACCTATGGGGATGTAAAATTTTGTTAAAGGGTTTCAGGGTGGATCTTAGTGTTAGATGCGTCGTTCCAAATTGTTCATTTATGATATTTTATTTTGAAGGCATCTAAAAATGTGGGGAATTCGACCCCAAAACTAAATGTGTGATTTGAAGGTCGAAAACCACATTACCAAAAAAAAATATAATAAAACCAAGTCCATCATTCATACGTTCGCTAAAAGAACATTATAACCTATAAATTTAAGTTTTTACAGCTAAAGAAACTTTGTTTTAGTTTTTTGTGTTAGAAGTAGTACATATAATTCGTCCGTACTTGGATGGTGTCAGATAACAAGTACACACGCACACTAAAATATGCTTTCCCGCTAGAGGTGCAAGTGTTTAACAACAAATTTCTGAAAATAAAACTGGCAAGTAGTGGAATGATTATTAAAGCACCTCCTGACGGAATGGAAACATACATATTATTCCACGGCATTCCGTTTGCGTCATGTAAATAGTATCTGTGAATCAAAAAGTTCTCTTAGTCGATGTTTTAATTAACAACTAAGACATATAATGGTTCAGTTGCTCGCAGCTCAGGTCGTTTTTTTAAATTTTACCAAAAATACCATACGCATACGAGAAAATGCTTTCCTACTAGAAATGAACGAGTTTAACAATAAATTCGTGAAAATAAAATTTGCAAGTACTGGAATCATTACTAAAGCTGCTTCTAACGGGCCGAAATGGTACATTATGTAACAAGTAGCGAAAATATATTTTATCTACTCCTACTGTACAATGACCATTCATAATTCACAGTTTGCAGCCAATCATAAAATTCTATTTTCATTATTCAATAGTTTGCAAGTTGCAACCAATCAGAAAATTATATTTTCATTACTCAATAGGTTGTAGCCAATCACAAAATTCATTCTTATTATTCAACGACTTTTGAAGTTAACAGCTGTCACAAATGTCATAATTGGGAAATATGAACACAAGACTCCTATTGCATTGGAGTAGATAAAATATCGTATTATATTCGCGATTATGGCCATTATTCACTCAGATGACTTGCACCACGCGCCTTCGGCTTGTGGCGCAAATGTCATCTTCGTGAATAATGGCTGTCATAATCGCTCATATAATAATATACTATTACTCGCGAGTGTTTAATTTGCGGCACGAGCCGAAGGGGAGCTTTGCAAAAAACACTAGCGCGTAAGAGCATTTTTGCATGTGTTGCATACTATACTGTTTCCACGCTTACTTTTTAAATTTGCTTTAGTAAACTTCTTAGTTCGAAATATTTGGAAATATCTACATTATCGGCAATCCATAAATCACTGATAAATCTCATTGTACACGATTTTTCGGGTAATAAATGGTTGTAGCTTTTGCCGGCAGCTGCTGCTGCTGAAGGTGTGCAATAGAGATTTTAACATGAAACACTCATTTTATTGTAATATTTCTGTAGTTTAAGTAAAAAAGACAAAGTAAACTGACAATGAGGTACACATAAATAAACAACTATTTTGTTTATTTATGTGTTGCTTATGGTTACTAGAGAAAAGCCTTTTCAATGGAATAGATACATGAATGATAGTGAATTTTACATATATGCTCTCTTGGGTCGATTGAAATTGGAAATCGTCGAAGTAGTGAGTGCCGAAATAGTTATTTCTGTATTAAGCTCGAAATGAGTGTTTTTTGCTGCGAATAAGAATGGCACTTTTAGGAAAGATCTTTAGGTCGAGGCACAAAAAGTAATGTGAATGCGCCAAAGCAACTTATTTCGCTCACAAAATACAAACAATATTTTTTCCACAACTGCGAAATAAGAATATCAATTACTATAGAAATGGCTGAAAAATTTATTTTTAATTTATAAAAACAAATACGAGAACTTAAAATCTCTGTTACTGCAAAAAAATGAACTCCTGATAAGCGTACGCATATATTTCGTACTCCATTTGAATTTAAAAGAAACGGCAAAGCAATAAATTCCAGAGCTAATCATCTTTTGCACTACTAAACATCTCGCATAAACCCTTACTTTAGGTTTGTCAATAATTTAAAATATTCCGTAGTCTCGCTTAATTTTTATCAGGTTGCAATGCATAAATAAATAGGACACTCTACACCAATACCAGCCGACAAGTTTAACCCGAAATAAAAAATTTATTAACCTTGGAACGCATTTTCTAACGTTCAACACTAGCAGCTCTCCCTTGTCGTTTGCGGAGCCACTATCTGTCTTTCCTGCCTGGTTGAGAAATCAAGGCCTTTTTATTGAGGACATCACATCCAAACATTGCTCGAAGCGAAACCAACTAGGAAAATCGTCATTGGCCAGCTCGTCAGTTGCTTTCTATTTTCAAATCCCAGAAAACAGCCACCCAAATCGAAGGTATCATTTGGAATTATAGTTATTATTGCAACAATTAAATAATATTACAGATGAGTATTTACGTAACAATATTATTTCTATAGCCTTAGTTCAGGTTTAATTTAAAAATCATTCGAAAGTCGTAAATAATTGAAGAGTGGAAGTATCAAAGGGGCTTAGTTTCAAAATCATATTTCGAGTATTTAAAAAATATCGCTACCAAAAGAGGCCTGGAACATACACACAGCTCTATCTGTGATATTCAATTTAAACCTTTGTGTCACTAGTGGCACTTAGTACTTTTGTTAGGAGACGCGGCATGGTACATACAACCTTTCTAATGCAAAAACTAAAATTTGTAAAATTTGGCACTTAGCACCTTTAGCACTCCCACTCTTCAATTAACCTAACCTCAAATCGGGTTGACAAAGAAACGTGGCTTCGTGTTAATAAAAATGTCAGAATCTTTTGCTTATATATGCTGCCAGAAATTAGGTTAAACAAAAGAAAAAGCAACCTCAGATTGGAAAATTGACATTGAACGTAGTTAGTCAATTGTTTTGATGCGCCTGCGTGAGCCCAAATTAAACTGTACACTTATTCGAATAACCATTAATTACAAGAACTAGGATTAATTAATAAGAAGAAACTGTCTACATTACGATAATCCTCCTAAAATTACCAACTTTTTGGGTCTAAACAGTAAATGAAACGTGTTAAAATTATAAATTTAGGCTCTTATTTATTTAATCTGTACTTACAGTAAAATAAACTTTACTCTCATTTTCTACACCATTTGTTCTTGCTGTTTATACAGTTTTATCTATATCCTTATTTAATTTATCATAGAAATTTCTAGCCACATAGGTATCTGACATTTAATCAAAACTGATTTTTAGATTATTCTAAAACTAAACCTGTTTGTGGGATGGAATAAACATTCATGCACACTTATTGCACATTAAGTTTTAGATGCTCAGATGATGTTTTACACTGCAGAATTATAATATTTGCTTTTTCAAGTTATGTATGTAGATTTTAAGAAAATTGAACATAAAATCACCAAAGAACTCAAAGCTAACGTGTGGAAAGGCAATATCGGCTTAAAATTAACTTTTTGTGCAATTTGAATCTATTGCGATGCAGTTTGGGCAAATGCTAAATGATCGTAGGAGAAGTTGCAAGATCGGGTGTAAAATGTAGTTACAATTATTATTTAACTGGACAAATATGGCAAACCCTTTACTAAAACTAAACTACGGTAACATCTTATACCAACTAATACAAAACTATAGAATAAAATACTCAAATTGTCTTAGCTTTGATTCCCCTAACCTCACTTTTCACTTTTATTTAACTCACTGAAACCTTTTGTATCGCGAGTTTTAGCTTGTTGACATGCTAAGTCGTTTAAAATCCAACTTATTTCAGTTGTGTTACTATGAAAATCGTACGACACTTAATGACCAATAGAAAAAATTAGTTCATGAGCCGTAGATAACCAAGACGACAACAACATTTCTTGGAATTTTTTTGTAGGTAGACATTACTTCTTTTTAGAGTTTGTGTCGATTTTCTTACTGAATCTGCATTCGAGCATTAATTCATATCCGGAAATTATTTTTCGTGCATTCCAACAGCGCAGCGTCCTAATTTGCCCGAACGGGACGCGAGAGCAAATTAATACGACTTTGTTGGAACGCACTCAAAAAAATTTCCGGAAAGAATTAATGCTCTTATGAGATTATCAGTGAAAATTATTAGCAAATAATCAGACCAGTCGGAAAACAGTAAATCTGACAACCATAAGCCTCTGATCATATCTATTACGATCATAAATAAAATCAAGTAAAAAGTGACCATATCTCAATAATTTTAAGTGTGACTAGCTCTTTAAATCGTAAGAACTGTTCTAATTAATGCCAGAGTATTTTTTTTGCAAATGCAAAATTTTCAACCGAATGCCTTGCAGTGATGACATAAGAGAACTTAGGGAACAAAGAAGAACACACAAAAATCGAGATGTGGCGATGTATAAACAAATAAATACAGAAACAAGCAGACAGATAAGGATATCAAAGGCAGAATAACATATTAACAAATGTGTGGAGATTGAAATACGCGAAAACCGGGATATGTTTTATTTACACAAAAAATTCAAAAAATAATTGGAAGCACGTGCAACGTTTTTGGGCGAACAAAGGATGCTACAAGGATGTTAACTGCAATGTCTCATTTTGATTAAAACATTTTGAAAATGCATTCAATAAAGTGCAACGCGATCAAATGTTTTAAATTCTTAAATCCATAGGAAATTGTGATCTTTAAATTTCTGCTGTTCGTGGTACAGTACACGGCATCAAGTTTTGATTGTCTTCTCGGTATGCTCTAAAGTGTGCGAAAGGCGCCTTAAATAATCACAGCACAAAGCTTTAGCAGCTGTTTAATTACCTTATAATTCCAATATGTGGCCGGCGACATGCAGTTTATAATAAACATAACATATAATAACTTAGTTTCAAATGCAACAGTCTAGCCGTTGTCGACAGCGTCCTGATTTCAGAACACTAGACTAAGCGAAAATAATAGAATGAAAAAAAGCAAAACCAATACCCCACGATTATCAAGTCCGATGAAAGTAAACATTTTCAAGATCGGCTATTATTAACCCAGGATTTTACACTGTGCAGGCTGCCACCACAACTTGCTACTGAAAAAATTATGCAGGGGTAAAACTTCTTGCTGCATCAGAAACCCTCCTCTCACGCGCCTGGTCAAAGCTGAATATCGCAGCAAAAGTTTCTGTCTTCACCGAATGGAGGAAGATAATTTAAAACAACCTAACAGTTGTTAATATTAAATTGTATTTATTATTACTTAGGACAATTATAAAGTTATTATAGATTCCGGTTCTTAATAATAGTAATTCTAAAAAGTTTTTTGCTATATTTGGTTGTTTTTGACTTTTTTTTAATTTAACTACAAACAGACCATCAGTTGATAAACAAACTTTATTACATATGTTAAATATTGGTATACCTGTTTCTCTTATTGATATTGTCGTTTTTATCTTATTGAGTTTTTTAGACATTTCAAATGGCTATTTAATAATGTTGATTTTCATATACGATCGATTGTATACAGGGTGATTTATAACGTACGGAGGAGATTTGTTAGGTAGATAGATGGGACTAAAGTAAACATCTTTTATTAACAAACATTTGATAAAAAACCAATAATAAAAAAGTTACAGTGGTTTAAAGGTCTTAAAAAAAGTTGACCACTGATTGAGTACTGTTGAAATTAAATTGTTTTCCAGAGATTTTGTCCAAAGGAACAAGATTTCTATGTTTCTTTGGAAACGATATATAATTCAAACATAGAGAAAAAAAGGCAAAGTTCTCACTACAATGCTAAATGCTAAAACTAATTTCTATTTCAATGTCATTATTATTTTTTTATAATTATTTATTATTGTCTTATAATTAAAAAAGAACGAATTAGATTTTTTTATTGTTTGCTAAGAAAAGTATTTTTTTACAACTTGTTTGACAGCCATCATGCATAAACCATTTGTTACAACAAATGGAACATCTTCTAGGAGTCCTGGTAAAACTTCTTGTAAAAAATGCAAGTAAGATTCGACATTGAGACGCGCCGGCAATCGAAAGGCCCTATTAAGGTGTCGTTCACAATGACAGCCCATCAATTTAAACTGAAACGTTGCTGAAAGTTACTTTGGCGGATCGCATGATAATTTTCATCATTCATCAGCCTATGTGTGAGCATTGTGGAAGTTGAGCTTACCATTCCTAGTGAAACAGCATTCGTCAGTTAAGAGTATGTTTGTTGGAAAACCTGCTTCTGCTGCCGTACGATTGAGCAGCCACTTACAAAACTGCTGCCGCAACGGATACTCGAGAGTAAGTCTTTGTGCCTTTTTAATTTTTTTTTATTTGGTACTCAGCCAAGAGCCGTTAGGCCAATTATAGGCGTCACTGCACATTTTATGAGGACTTCAAACCCCACTAACGACTGTCATGACAGCCGGGACCAACTATTTCCTTGGCAGCCGTACCCCGAGGCGCCGCGAGATACAGCCATGGAATTCTCATCCAAGTTCTGGCCAGAAAGAGCTCTGCTTAACTCTACTGATCGAACGTGGACGTTTGTTCAAGCTACACCACCCGGGACCTGGGAAATGATAAGGGTACAAACAGTTTATCTTCAATATGCGCCAAACAAAGTTCTGAGAAACATTAGCTTCCTGCGCAACTTGGCATGTACTAGTTGTCGATTCAGCATCTACCCTTTCCAATACTTCTTCTTCAACATCAACCGCGTGTCGATTTGGTCTTCCACCATCATGACCCTTCTGTGGTTGTAAATTCCTAGTCTCTCTTTCCCGTTAAATAACCCGTGGAAGTGTATTTTCGGAAGGGGTCGGTTTATTTGGAAAATTTTCTAAATACATGCGCATTGCTCGTGCAGTACTTTTATCGGCAACTCCATAAACTATTATCATGTCCATGTATTCATCGTTAGTGGTTCACCATTTTATCAGAACTAATAACTTCATAATAACCACTAATGGCACTAATAACAAATCCTAAATTTGATGTGTTCAAATTTACTGAAATATCAATTTGACACATTCCTAAATTTCAACAGCCAACTTACCTATAATTTTTTTATTATTCAGTAGCTCTCAATAGTTGTTACAAAAATTATTGGTCATTAAAACGAAAAATTAAGAAGCCGTAATTTCTACTTTACATTTATTTAAAATTATTTTTTTAACTAAATGTGGTTAACTCAAATATCCCTAATTTAAATTTAAAACATAAATTACCCACATAATTTCCAAACAACTACTTCTTATTTAACTAAGCTTTAACTAGTTGTAACTTTTTAGTTATTCAGATTTTCTAAAAATACTATTAATAAAAAATGTTTACTTTAGTCCCCTCTATCTACCCTAAAAATCTCCTCCGTAAGTTAAAAATCACCTTGTATATTCCTCACTACTGGCATTCGGTGCTTTTTATTTCTATCTTACTTGATCCATTTATTCGTTAAAAATATCAAAAATTTGTGTTGTTGAAATTTCCTTCTCTCACTTGAGAGAAAAATTGGCTTTGAGATTTTTTAAAACTTTGTGTTTTTTAAACCTAGAGGATAAAAGCAAACCCAAAGCGTCGATTTTTACTTAGGACATGTATATTTATTATAGTATGTATTTTTCAGCTTCACTGATCCTTTCGTATCCTTATGAGACAAAGTTGCTCTCGTCAAGATGCGATTGCGAAAGTAATGTGACAGTAACAAATAATTAAATTATTCAGAAATTGCGACTGCATAATTTTCTTGGTTTTTTGAAATTCAAATATGAATCTAATACAATTCCTAGTTGTAAATCAGTATATGCAGCTGTTTACGTAAATAAAACCTGCCCATATTTATGAAATAAATTACTTCAAACTGATACATTTTCGCAATACTGCATTTCACAAACGATATATTCTACCATATGATTGAATACTTTATCCTTTGGAGTGTTGTGGAATTGATATTAGTATAGATATTAACGATACAAGTTTGATTATGAGCATCTTAACGAAACGAGTTTGATTGCCAAAACGAGGCGGTGAGCCGAGTTTTGTGGCAATCAAAGGAGTATCGTTAAGTGCCATAAGCAAACGTGTATTGTTCAATATTATTTCATCAATAAATTCTGGTTCAATGTATTTTTTTATATAAAAATAGTACGGATATTACCGCATTGAGTGCGGTAATATATATCCATTACTCGTAGATCTTAACGATACTAAAATTAATTTGATTAATAGTTTATTCTATAACAACACCGATGAAGATAATAAATAGTATATTACGTAAAAAGCTGCGAAAGTGGCATATATCGAAAAAGTGTATTTGAGAAACGAGGCGAAACGTAGAGAAGCTGAATGACTTAAAACACGAGCGTACCATCAAAGAGCATATTTTAATGTTGAACCACTAACGATGAATACATGGACATGATAATAGTTTATGGAGTTGCCGATAAAAGTACTGCACGAGCAATGCGCATGTATTTAGAAAATTTTCCAAATAAACCGACCCTTTCGGAAAATACACTTCCACGGGTTATTTAACGGGAAAGAGAGACTAGGAATTTACAACCACAGAAGGGTCATGACGGTGGAAGACCAAATCGACACGCGGTTGATGTTGAAGAAGAAGTATTGGAAAGGGTAGATGCTGAATCGACAACTAGTACACGCCAAATTGCGCAGGAAGCTAATGTTTCTCAGAACTTTGTTTGGCGCATTGAAGATAAACGGTTTGTACCCTTATCATTTCCGAGGTCCCGGGTGGTGTAGCTTGAACAAACGTCCACGTTCGATCAGCAGAGTTAAGCAACGCTCTTTCTGGTCAGAACTTGAATGGGAGTTCCACGGTTGCATCTCTCGGAGCCTCGGGGTACGGCTGCCGGGGAAATAGTTGGTCCCGGATGTCATAATAACATCATGACAGTCGTTGGTGGGGTTAGAAGTTCCCATAAAAATGTACAGTGACGCCTATAATTGGCCTAACGGAAGTTGGCTGAGTACAAAAAAAAATTCTTTTTTTAAAAGCACAAGGACTTACTCCCAACGATTATCCGTTGCGGCAGCAGTTTTGTAAGTGGCTGCTCAATCGTACGGCAGCAGAAGCAGGTTTTCCAACAAACATACTGTTAACTGACGAATGCTGTTTCACTAGGAATGGTAAGCTTACCTTCCACAATGCTCACACATAGGCTGATGAATGATGAAAATCCTCATGCGATCCACCAAAGTAACTTTCAGCAACGTTTCAGTTTAAATTTATGGGCTGTCATTGTGAACGACACCTTAATAGGGCCTTTCGATTGCCGGCGCGTCTCAATGTCGAATCTTACTTGCACTTTTTACAAGAAGTTTTACCAGGACTCCTAGAAGATGTTCCATTGTTTGTGCGGCATAACAAATGGTTTATGCATGATGGCTGTCAAACAAGTTGTAAAAAAATACTTTTCTTAGCAAACAATAAAAGAATCAAATTCGTTCTTTTTTAATTATAAGACAATAATAAATAATTATAAAAAAATAATAATGACATTGAAATAGAACAGTGGTCAACTTTCTTTAAGACCTTTAAACCACTGTAACTTTTTTATTATTGGTCGTATATGAAAATCAACACTATTAAATAGCCATTTGAAATGTCTAAAAAACTCAATAAATAAAAACGACAGTATCAATAAGAGAAACAGGTTATACTAATTATTTAACATATGTATAAAGTTTGTTTATCAACTGATAGTCTGTTGTGTAGTTAAATTAAAAAAAAGTCAAAAACAATCAAATATAGCAAAAAACTTTTTATGAATTACTATTATTAAGAACCGGAATCTATAATAACTTTATAATTGTCCTAAGTAATAATAAATACAATTTTAATATTAACAACTGTTAGGTTGTTTTAAATTGTCCTCCTCCATTCGGTGAAGACAAACTTTGCTACGATATTCAGCTTCGACTAGGCGCGTGAGAGAAGGGTTTCTGATACAGCAAGAAGTTTTACTCCTGCATAATTTTTTCAGTAGCAGTTGTGGGTGGCAGCCTGCACAGTGTAAAATCCTGGGTTAATAATAGCCGATCTTAAAATGTTTACTTTCATCGGACTTGATAATCCTGGGGTATTGGTTTTGCCTTTTTTCATTCTATTATTTTCGCTTAGTCTAGTGTTCTGAAATCAGGACGCTGTCAACAATGGCTAGACTGTTGCATTTGAAACTAAGTTATTATATGTTATGTTTATTATAAACTGCATGTCGCCGACCAAATATTGGAAATTATAAGGTAATTAAACAGCTGCTAAGTTTTGTGCTGCGATTATTTAAGGCGCCTTTCGCACACTTTAAAGCATACCGAGAAGACAATCAAAACTTGATGCCGTGTACTGTACCACGAAAAGCAGAAATTTAAAGATCACAATTTCCTATGGATTAAGAATTTAAAACATTTGATCGCGTTGCACTTTATTGAATGCATTTTCAAATGTTTTAATCAAAATGAGACATTGCAGTTAACATCTTTGTAGCATCCTTTGTTCGCCCAAAAACGTTGCACGTGCTTCCAATTATTTTTTGAATTTTTTGTGTAAATAAAACATATCCCGGTTTTCGCGTATTTCAATCTCCACACATTCGTTAATATGTTATTCTGCCTTTGATATCCTTATCCGTCTGCTTGTTTCTGTATTTATTTGTTTATACATCGCCAACATCTCGATTTTTGTGTGTTCTGCTTTGTTCCTAAGTTCTCTTTATGTCATGACTGCAAGGCATTCGGTTGAAAATTTTGCATTTGCAAAAAATACTCTGGCATTAATTAGAACAGTTCTTACGATTTAAAGAGCTAGTCACACTTAAAATTATTGAGATATGGTCACTTTTTACTTGATTTTTATTTATGATCTTAATAGATATGATCAGAGGCTTATGATTGTCAGATTTACTGTTTTCCGACTGGTCTGATTATTTGCTAATAATTTTGACTGATAATCTCATAAGAGCCTTAGTTCTTTCCGGAAATTTTTTTGAGTGCGTTCCAACAACGTCGTATTAATTTGCTCTCGCGTCCCGTTCGGGCAAATTAGGACGCTGTTTGAATGCACGAAAAATAATTTCCGGATATGAATTAATGCTCGAATGCAGATTCAGTAAGAAAATCGACACAAACCCTAAAAAGAAGTAATGTCTACCTACCAAAAAATTTCCAAGAAATGTTGTCTTGGTTATCTACGGCTCATGAACTAATTTTTTCTATTGGTCATTAATGAGTGTCGTACGATTTTCATAGTAACGCAACCGAAATAAGTTGGGTTTTAAACGACTTAGCATGTCAACAAGCTAAAACTCGCGATACAAAAGGTTTCAGTGAGTTAAATAAAAGTGAAAAGTGAGGTTAGGGGAATCAAAGCTAAGACAATTTGAGTATTTTATTCTATAGTTTTGTATTAGTTGGTATAAGATGTTACCGTAGTTTAGTTTTAGTAAAGGGTTTGCCATATTTGCCCAGTTAAATAATAATTGTAACTACATTTTACACCCGATCTTGCAACTTCTCCTACGATCATTTAGCATTTGCCCAAACTGCATCGCAATAGATTCAAATTGCACAAAAAGTTAATTTTAAGCCGATATTGCCTTTCCACACGTTAGCTTTGAGTTCTTTGGTGATTTTGTGTTCAATTTTCTTAAAATGTAAATACATAACTTGAAAAAGCAAATATTATAATTCTGCAGTGTAAAACATCATCTGAGCATCTAAAACTTAATGTGCAATAGGTGTGCATGAATGTTTATTCCACCCTACAAACAGGTTTAGTTTTAGAATAATCTAAAAGTCAATTTTGATTAAATGTCAGATACCTATGTGGCTAGAAATTTCTATGATAAATTAAATAAGGATATAGGTAAAACTGTATAAACAGCAAGAACAAATGGTGTAGAAAATGAGAGTAAAGTTTATTTTACTGTAAGTACAGATTAAATAAATAAGTGCCAAAATATATAATTTTAACACGTTTCATTTACTGTTTAGACGCAAAAAGTTTGTAATTTTACGAGGATTATCGTAATACTACCTGCAACCCGCGGCATATGCCGCATTTAAAATGTAGGACAAATTTAATAACTTTTGTTGCACTAAATAAAGCTTTAAAAGCACGCTAGAGATTGGCAGTAAGGAACAGTTCCAAAAAATATATTTTCAAATGTAAAATCTTTGGAAAGGAAACGCTCGCCCCTGAAAGGCGTCCTAATTAATACGACGTTGTTGGAACGCAGTCAAAAAAAAATTCCGGAAAGAATTAATGCTCTTATGAGATTATATGTGAGAATTATTTGTGCCAGCGAAATAATTTTCAGCTGCCTGCAATCTGTTTCTTTTCAGATTTAAGCCGTCGAGCGTCATAAAAATATAAATGCGGTAACTCAAGTCTCCAGTTACGCCGTGATATTGTTAAATAACTGATTATTATTTCTTTGTCATTTTAAACACAAGAAGCCAAGTAGCGCAGATGGGTAAGCGCTTGCCTTGCATTAAGCAAGTCCTCGGTTCGAATAATGCGAAGGCCGGATTTTCCGCCGCCTTGCGATTTGAACCGGGCTCGGTGAGACCATTCACGGTTGGGCACCAAATTAACCCGGGTGTAGTCGAGCGTCCTAAACTTCCGTTAGTGATCGCGCCCCGGTCGGTTCAACTGCAGAGTTTTTTTAACAGAATGTATGTAAATTAATAAAAATCTTTTTCATAACACCTACTTGTTATTTGTTAATAACAGAACTGTCAACCTGACTGAAAAGTTCCTCATAACAGCTATGGCCATGGCTCAGATAAACTTATTAGCATCGGCCTGACGGCATCGGCCACAAATTTATCCTCGTTTGTTAGATGCCTACTAACGGCCTTATATCGATAATAACTATAACATTTCTCTTGCACTTTATTAGGAAAGCATAATAAATGATTTTAAAGCGTAACATTCATTTATAATACCAGATAAATGAAAAAATAATTGAGTTACGTTAGATCAACTGCATTAACAAAAAAACGGTTTAAAATTTTTTTTAAATGTGCTGAAATGTCACTAATAATAGCAAAACTGTATTTTAGGAGAATTTTTAAAAGTTCAAGTCGCAAAGGAGCTGCATTAGAAAGCTACAGCAATTTTTTAAAATGTGCGGTTGAATCGACCATAGCGCGACCACTCCCGGGTTAACTGTGCTCTACTCAGAACCACAGACCTAAGAGATAGAGTAACAAGGTCAACATAACACACACAGACACCTCACACAATGGGTGCTGTGCAAGCATTAAAAGGCGCGGTTCAACTTTGTATCCCGAATCCGGGGCAAGTTGAGCATTGTACCGCCAGATGCAAGCACATAAAGCACCAGCCTCTACACCGCAAGGTAAAACGAGGTTATCGATTATACATCCATACATAATACATTTTAAACTGGCATTATTATTATTATCTCTATAATAGCAACCATAAGTAACTGTTTATAATGTTTATATGCTAGCGAGTTAATTTTCTTCTCAAATCGCTAGTGAATTAATAGTAGATTGTTCTACAAGTTAAGAAAAGTGAGAGTTTTCCAGCGAATGTAAAAGTTTTACGTGGAATTTTCCAATGTGTTGAACATGCAATTTTTCCTTGTAGCTGACAAAAATATCTTTTTAAATAATTTTGGTCAAAGTATGGAAGCGCAATGTTTACTGTATTGTATAAATATAAATAACCATTATACATTATAGAATAGACCTTACTTGAAAATGGATGAATCTGTTATTAATTCATTTAGTTTCAATTTAAACTGCAGTGTTCTATAGCATTCGGTTACTTATTTCAAGTGTCTGTTAAAATATTGTTTTTAAATTAAAAAGTTCCTTCATATTTTTATTTCGTAGCCTCTTTTACCTTTCGGTGTCGGGGACCATTCATCTTTCATCTCTTTTTATTTACTATGTAGTTGTATATTTATTTTAAGACGGTTTATTTAAGCTTCTCACATATTACGGAGGCGGTTGCCCTTAATAAAGGGATCCGACACAAAGTTCCTTCCCCGCATAACCGTTATTTGCAATTTGTTGACATGCGGTTTTACTTACAGCATCAGGTCTTCGATCTCTTCCTTGAATTCTGGTATTCTAGCCGTCATTACTTGCAGTATTTATTGTCCAGTCCAATTGTCCTGCCAAAACACAAATTTACGATACTCATTTGTCCAACAAAGTACTGGCCTACGGGGAAATTTTAGAACCGTCTACAGTTTTCTTGATAAAACCGAACTGAAAATTCAGTAATTGCTAGTTAGCATTGTCATTCAACGGTCACCCGTGGCCTTTGTAGTCATTCATTTTGCGTTGTTCTTAGTGGTGTGTGAATCAACATGGTAAGTAAAATGTCCATTTTATTACCTACTAAGTTGTTCCATTTCAAAAAATGTTAATTTTGCGAATAACTCGAAAGTTTCATGCTCAATTGTTTTTCTGTTTTTGCCATCGTAATCTACGTGAACAGTACTACAAATGCTAATATAATCGAAATCGTAGCTTTAACTTTGAGCACCCTGTATGCAGGGCTGTGTGAACCATACTTTTTTTGAACCGAACTTTTCTAGTAAATGTTCAAACAAACATTTCAACCAAACTCGTATTAAAATTTTTTAGTTTTCAAAACTAATTAATTTCATCGCATTTACAAAGTATTTAAAAACATTTCTTAATTGTAAGTATTTACTTTAGTTCTTAATATTAAAAATAATATATTTTATTTCATACTGATGTCAAAAATGACATTTTTCGGATTATTTATGGTACAAAAAATGGAACATTAAAATCCTAGTACTTTAAAGTAAAATTTTAAAGTTCAAGTACTTTAAAATTATACGTCAGTTGTTGACATGAAATATGAAATGATTTACAACTTTTTATTTAAAATTCATTAAACCTGCAGTATGAAATAAACTGTTGTATTCACCACGAACGAAAAGTGTTTTTAAAGGTCCTCGCAAGTAATTCCTTAAACAACTTTCTCGTCTTTAAAATGCCACTTTTCGTTCTAGATAAATAAACTACTATTATTAAATATCATTATTTTAAATAAATTGAGCAATTTAATTAATTCCCAATTTTATTGCAATTTGTCATCTCAATCTTATCTCCTGTGGAGAACTATCACATCTATAACAACTAATTTGCCATGTTGTTCAAAATTTGCAGAACAATTCTACTGTAGTGGAAGAGGAATTAGTGGTAGTAAGTATTAAAAAATTAGTATTAAATTACCTAATAATAAATTATTTTATTACAGGAGGCACTGGAGTGAGTGCCAAATAGTAGCAGTTAAAATGTAATGATTATTCATTATAAAAATAAATATATACATTGTGATTTTTTTATCTCGTTACAGCACATATTACGTGCATCGCTTTTTCATGTGTTTAAAATGTTGGTAACGTTTGAAATAAACTAATTTCATAGATGCCACTGCGGCAACTATAAAATTCGTTTATTTCAAATGTTATCAAAATTTCAAACACTCATGAAAAACTGTTGCACGTAATATGTGCTATAACGAGATAAAAAAACTATAGTGTATATGCAATTTCAATGTGGGAATTCACTTGGAGCGTGTAATTGGCACTTTGAAACAAAAGTACGAGATTTTAAGTGATACATTACCACTTCAACACAGTTCTGGAGTCAATTTTTAACAGCAGCGACAACAACTTTCTTTGTGACATGTGGAATAGGTGTCCTGGGGATACCACATAAAAAAAAAGTGCCGTCAACTCTACCTCATGGTGGTGTGGAAGGAGTGCAGAGTACGTGCTTCATAAGCTTCTTTTAATAGCTATTAACATTTGAGGTAGGCCTGCCGAAAATATTAATAGGCGATACACTCCTAGTTATCTTATTATATTTTTCCCGCTGCTTATCAAAATTTTTCTAGATTATTGAAAAAAATTGTTTGGTTTGTCACCTGACACCAGGATTAATATTCGTGAGTCGTGTTACCTGTGAGTGTCACACGTCACATAAACACTTGCAATTATAAACAAAACGTCTAAGGGCCGGTTGCAGAAAGCAATGTTAAGTCTGGTGTTAGCTAACGCGACGTCAAAGTGAACAAAAACGAATCAAATCTCAAATGCTTATGGTAACTAATACATTAGTAAACAAAATTTGATGCGATTTTGTTCACTTTGACGCGACGTTAGCTAACACCAGACTTAACATTGCTTTCTGCAACCGGCCCTTAGTCTGCATCTTGCATTGCTAATTTTATTATCCTAGGAAATTAATAATAATATTAAGTTCCGTTGTCAAGGGAAAGCAGCAAACAATAGCTATTTAAGTCACAAGGAATGTAAGGACCTATTAACATTTGAGGTAGGCAAGTACAAGCCAAGACGAAGTCGCGGCTTGTTGCCTGCCGAAAATGTTAATAGGCGATACATTCCAAGTTATCTTATTATATTTTTCCCGCTGCTTATCGAAATTTTCCTAGATTTTTGAAAAAATCGTTTGGTTTGTGACCTGTCACCAGGATTAATTTTCGTGTGTCGTGTTACCTATGAGTGTCACATGTCACATAAACACTTGCAATTTAGAAACAAAACGTCTAAATCTGCATCTTGCTTTGCTAATTTTATTATCCTAGGAACTTAATAATAATATTAAGTTCCGTTGTCAAGAAAAAGCAGCAAACAAATATAATCACCGACTTACACGTTTTGTTACTAAGGCTGTACCACTGACTTACATGATCAGCAGCGGGAAAATATAATTACCGACTTACACGTTTTGTTACTAAGGCTGTATCACTGACTTACATGAACAGCAGTGGGAAAAATGTTTTAAGTGTCTTTATTTTAATATAGAAATAATCTTTTTGTAACCATTATACATTTTCTGAATAAATTTACTAAATGTGTTTGAATTTAAATTGTTTTTAAATAAATTTTGACCATAAAATGTTATTACATGTTATCAAATCTATTTTTTATCAATAGTTAAGTCATATTTATTTGCCATGTCAGTGAATAGCAATCATACGCGTTCCATTAGAAGTGCAACAACTTGCTTTGCGATTTCGGTAGCGTCTACACTACAATCACTAACAAAAGAAGCTGCTCTAGTTTTCATCGACATTTTAAAAAAGGAATATACAGAGCACTGCAGAAACGTGTGTTACTCTGTTCACAACATACTCCCGAATCCATTGCTTCTTCAGTTTCCTGCTAGAATTTATAAATTGTAACACACATTATGGATAATAATAGGACAAATAACTTACGAATGAAACTCCTTTCAGCTTGTAGCGTACAGCATTAGTCGGAGCCCAAAATACAGCAATTATAGACGTTCCATATCAGGACCCTTACATAAACAATATATACTGTTACATAATATCCAGTATACGATTTCCTTTTTCTAATTTGGCTTCAAACGAAGCAACCTTGGCACAAGCTGCTTTTACTTCTTGCCTTTAAGTCGTGCAACGTGTCGGAAATTACTTTGTTCACGACAACTTTAAAGTAATTGGATTGCAATAGAAGTGCAACAACTTGCTTTGCGATTTCGGTAGCGTCTACACTACAATCACTAACAGAAGAAGCTGCTCTAGTTTTCATCGACATTTTAAAAAAGGAATATAGAGAGCACTGCATAAACGTGTGTTACTCCGTTCACAACATACTCCCGAATCCATTGCTTCTTCGGTTTCCTGCTAGAATTTATAAATTGTAACACACATTATGGATTATAATAGGACAAATAACTTACGAATGAAACTCCTTTCAGCTTGTGGCGTAACCGTGAAGCATTAGTCGGAGCCCAATTCTTGCTTTTGCAAAATAATCTCGTTGTTGCAAATTTTTGGGAAATCTGAACAACGCTATTCCCTTACCTTGCTTTGTACTACAATTATCTGATGCACAGGAGACCATTATCACAGAATTTAGCCACTGCTAGAAGACATTAGTTATTGCCAGGCCATTCTGAAATTTTGTAGGTTATCTAACCTAATCTTTAAAGATACGCCTTTTTAGCGTGTGCGTGCGGCTTCAATATTTCCTTGCTTCGGCCGTTGGTTGCATTCAGTAACTCTCATTATTATTAACCAAAATTCACTTGCCTTTGAAGCTGTGTCAACAGTTTTGAAAAAAAAAACAGGTAATATGCATAATAAATAATTGTTTTCTGTAATAATATCGCTATTAAAAGTTAAGGGAAGTTTGTTTACAAAAACCCGAAAATAGAAATAAACGAATGCAACCGTGGTACTTTTAGTTGTGTAAACACGGCTTTTAGTCTTCTGCATTATTATAAGTGATAGACAGTTTCTTCTTATTAATTAATCCTAGTTCGTTAATTGTAATTAATGGTTATTAGAATAAGTGTACAGTTTAATTTGGTCTCTTACTTGGATTTATATTTTTTTAGGTAACCGTCCACTTCATGTTTGTTGCAACGATATTTAACAGAACTTTAAAATTTCGCAAATATTCTTTTTAACAAGGCAAATGCTTTACTAATAATAATGTACATATAAAAAATTTACAATTAAAGCCTACAATTTTATTTCAAATTCTTATGAAAATAAGGGGCTAATACAAAATTTTCAAAAAAAAAAAATAATAAAAATTCGAATAGGAGGCCCTGACTTTGTATTTGAGCATAAATTTTGATTCTAAACAACTTTTCTCAATAAAATTTTGCCATATTTTTTGAAATAAGGTAACTTTATTCTTGAACGAATTTCATATTTTTTGTCCTGCCCTGTATGCTGTTTGACTCGGAGCCATTCTAAATGCATCTGATATGGTTATCGAACATGCACTAACTTGTGGCGGTATTTAAATTTTGGTTGTACAACTAATAAAGAAATGTTCCATTTGTTGCACACTTAATGGACCACACTGTATAAGCAAAATATTCTGAAATTTTTATTAACACGAAGCCACGTTTCTTTGTCAACCCGATTTGAGGTTAGGTTAATTGAAGAGTGGGAGTGCCAAAGGTGCTAAGTGCCAAATTTTACAAATTTTAGTTTTTGCATTAGAAAGGTTCTATGTACCATGCCGCATGTCCTAACAAAAGTACTAAGTGCCACTAGTGACACAAAGGTTTAAATTAAATATCACAGATAGAGCTGTGTGTATGTTCCAGGCCTCTTTTGGTAGCGATATTTTTTAAATACTCGAAATATGATTTTGAAACTAAGCCCCTTTGATACTTCCACAATTGTTTACGACTTTCGAATTATTTTTGAATTAAACCTGAACTAAGGCTATAGAAATAATATTGTTACGTAAATACTCATCTGTAATATTATTTAATTGTTGCAATAATAACTATAATTCCAAATCATACCTTCGATTTGGGTGGCTGTTTTCTGGGATTTGAACGTAGAAAGCAACTGACGAGCTGGCCAATGACGATTTTCTTAGTTGGTTTCGCTTCGAGCAATGTTTGGATGTGATGTCCTCAATTAAAAGGCCTTGATTTCTCAACCAGGCAGGAAAGACAGATAGTGGCTCCGCAAACGACAAGGGAGAGCTGCTAGTGTTGAACGTTAGAAAATGCGTTCCAAGGTTAATAAACTTTTTATTTCGGGTTAAACTTGTCGGCTTGTATTGGTGTAGAGTGTCCTATTTATTTATGCATTGCACGTAAGGACTAGGCAGCGATCCCTAAGCTTAAATACAATATATAAAGCAACAAAATTTAGGGCGCCACTTAGGTATACCTTTGAATACAATAAAAAACAAATCTAGCTACCAAAACTAATCACCACCTATTTTGTAAGCATCGCACTACAATCTAAATCTTAAAAAGAACAAACGAGCCAGATTCATGTGGGGTCGTGGTATGAATACGCAAATAAAATATAAACCAGTAACATTAAATACTTTTAATACCAACAAGTACAAAAAATATCCAGCATAAAAGAGCTGGAGGCTAAACTAGGACCAGAATAAATAATTAACAACAAAATTGAGTTTGGAGTCACCCAAATCGTCACACACAAATAATAACAATTACTATAATTCGACGCTCACTGTAGGCTACAACAAATTAAAATTAAAAAGCTCGCGCCAGTGTAACGCGGAAAAAATTGAAATTTGGAGGCAATGCACACTCCCGAAAAGTTATTTTATATTAATTGCAGCTTCCTACGATCGCAAGGTCATTCCGAGTGCCAGAAAGACGCTCGCAAAAATACAGATAAGGTACATATAACGATTCAGCAATAAGAAAAGATGAAATACCAACGCATCAGGCGTTGCACAAAATAGTGGATCGTTATCGCTTACAGTTTGTTAATCGAAGGCTTTCGTTGAACTGTTATTTCGTAGGCAAAAGTCATTACCGATAATTAAACAGCAAGCTGAAGTTTGATGCATATACCTACGGATGTTGAGAGGCATTATCTTGCGATCCCACTTGAGCAGCAGGCACGAATGCCGAAGTCTGTGGAGCAGGGATAACAGAGAGTACGACATACTAACTGGCATTTTCTCTAGCTACAATTTAATAAATTTAGTCACAGAACCTACAAGAGGTATTTATAGATTGGATCACTTGTTTACTAATATTGCCTCAGTATGCAGTAACTGTGAGGTAGCACTGGAAATCACTAAAACACAAACTTCATGATAAAGATTTCAGCTGTATAATGTGATACAACCTCACACGGCGTTTTTAACTTGCCGATTTGGCGTGCGTTTGTATTCGAGAATATCGCTTATACATATTTAGTTGGAAATTTTCCATAGCAACGGCGATTATTGATAATCGGAAATTTTTGTAAATGACCGGTCCACTTACTGTAGTTTTGAAAAAACGTCGTTAAATTTTAATATTTAGATTTTCGTTTTATTATTTTTAATAAAAATGTTGACTGTTCTTCATTCGTAATATTTCCTATCAAAATATAATCACTTGTTCTATTTCTACTGAAAAGAAATTAAATATAAATAAATGTACATTTCTAAATATTATTTTTTATTGACGATAAAAACTGGTTAATTATATTTTCATTTTTTTTAAATTAAAAAATACATTGTTATGAAAATTTTATATGTCGTCCCAAATTACTTGCTAACTGCTCGCTGACATTTTTAATTATCCTGCAGACGGATGACTAGCTGACAGATAAAATATCACCACATACCCTCTGAAAATAATAAAACAGTAAGTATAGTATTTATTACTTAGAAAATTCTGGCACGGTTTTTACGACATAGCTGATAGCTACCTCTTCCAAAACAACTCAAAGCTACATACAATTTCAAAATAGGTAAAATTGGAACTCCACGAACCACGATTGTTTCAATTTTCAATCTGTGGATACACAATTAGTAAAATAAAGTCACTTATCGTTTACCTACCAAACCGCACTCGTACGAGCTGTATTTGTGTATCTTTCTAATAGATTTAAGTTATTCAGTAAGATAAATCTGCAAAAAGAAGTGTCGACATAAAAACCTTGCTTCATCTATTTATCACATCAAACACTACCTTGGTATTTGTAAAAAAGCATCTTTATGGGCATAATCAACAAACTCCTAAAAATCATCCATTATAGGTAAAATGGTTCAATGTAACCTCTTTTTATGCTTTGAGTGGAACTTTAGGGTACCCCTACCCTAGCTTATATCTCACTTATTAGGCAAATTTTAGTCACTCATCGGTCACTATTTGACTGTGAATACCAATTGGTAAGATTAGGGTGAGGTTAGTATGAGATGAGTGTGAGTGTTACTCAATTTACGTCTCTAAATTCGGCCCTTAATATGTGATAGTTTTAAAAATTTTTTAGGGATGCCCCACTAGATATTGTAAAACAAATCCCTGTGGGTACCATCGGCTCTAAGTGCAAAATTAATTTTACAAAAGGGAATAGCATGTTTCTCCGACCTTTTTCTTAGGAAGAATTATTAAACTTAATCAGACTAAAGTTGAACTGTAAAAGATCTGCAGGATATGACAAAATCCCAAATTTTCTAATAAAAATAGTGGGTTTTGCTATTATAGAACCCTTATGTTATCTAATTAACCAATCATTTGAAACCGGGCATTTTCCCGAAAAACTTGAAATAAATAAAATCGTTCCTATATATAAAAAGGGCGACACCCAAGTTAGAGATAATTACCGTCCAGTGGCGCTATTATCTACTTTTTCTAAAATATTTGAATATGCTTTCATAAACCGACTTGAATTTTTCTTAAGTAAAAACAAGGTACTGGTAAACAATCAATTTGGATTTCGATCGAATTGTTCCACAATTGATGCAATGCACTTCTTTTACAGCAAAATAGTTGATAGTATGGAACTAGGAGAGTGTCTTGCTGGAGTATTCTGTGACCTTAGCAAGGCTTTCGATTGTGTGCTCCATGATCTATTAATACAGAAACTAGAAGTCTATGGCATCCGAGGTGTTGCGCTCAACTGGCTAGTTAGCTTCCTGAGGAAAAGACAACAATTTGTTTCTATTAATCATAACCACCACATAACAGGGAAATTAACGTGCAATTCTAAGCTATTAACTGTTAACATAGGGGTACCTCAGGGATCTGTCTTGGGTCCAGTTCTTTTTATTCTGTATACTAATGACTTGACCACGGGGCTAACTCAAGAATGTGCAGCGACCTACTATGCAGACGATACCTCGCTAGTTATATCCCATAAAAATAATGCAATTTTGCAAAATATGTGTAACGACAATCTGAAAGGACTTGTCAATTGGTTCAATAAGAACGGTCTCTATCTCAATAGCACAAAAACCAATTATGTAAGATTCCATAACTATCAGAATAGTAATGATCTTAACATACACTTAAATATTAACAATGAACTCATAAGTAAATCAAAGATTGTTAAATTTCTAGGGTTAATACTAGATGAAAATCTTAACTGGAAAGCTCATTGTGAGAGTGTGATAAATCAAATTAATTCTCTCTGTTTTCTAATTAGAAATCTGAGATCATTACTATCCTGTGAACAATTGCTTGCCTTGTATCATGCTAAGGGTGGGAGCAGGCTAGCATACGGGATATGCATGTGGGGATCTTCGACTGCAGCGTTAGATGTCTTCATTGATCAAAAACGCATTATAAGGTGTACCGATAGAGTCAAAATTGTCATGTTGATCGCCAACGTCCGAAACGGATAGGGCACGATAAGAAGAAGAAGGTGTATGGGACGTATACCTCAAACCACTTCGTGCCGTGCTTTACTCAAAGCTTTCAAGATTTTACCTCTGCCGACTTTTCTCATTTACGAACTATGCAAATTTATTTTTGAGAATAAGTTAAAATTTGCTCGCAATCGGGACATTCATAAGTTCGACACGGGACATAAAAATGACCTGCGATCTCCCCGTTATAACATTCTCACCGTAGCTATAAATGCTCCCGACTCTTTGGGCGTAAAAATTTTCAACCATCTCCCGTCACAGATCCAGGATTGCAAATCTTGAAATAATTTTAGAAATAAGTTAAAATCGTTTTTATTGGAACATGTATTTTATAGTACTGACGAATATTTGATAGCTACGTGGACCTAGTTTATTTTTGGGTATCTGTAAACTGTTTGTGACGATTTCCACATTATCATTATGTAATCAAAAGGAAAAAAATAAATTATTTTTATTATTATTATTATTATTATGAGGCAGTAAGCCGCATGAAGGCAGGAGGCCATATGGGGCAGACCATAGACGGAATTTGGCCTAAACCTGCATGAAGCAATGTCGCGTGCTTCTTCAAATAAATTATTTTTGGGGCTCAGCCACCTTAGATGAGAGCTGGTATTAGAATACCGCAAATCAAAAATTTTCGAGTTAGATACGCTCTTATCGGAGGTCGAGCGCTCTCGAAAAAACCCAAAATTATTACGCTTTGCATCGCCCGAAAGGAGCGCGCGGTAAATAAAATTGGAGAGGCAGCTGCATCAAGGAGCGGAATACCAAACGTAACACATAAATGAAATGGGGCGGTACAAGCACCAAGAAAGGTATATTATACAGAACTGATTAAAGCAAGATAGTATTATTAGCCAAAGTGTACTCACACTAAAGGGGCAATAAAAGAAAAAATAAAATTATATTCAGGTGACCATAAAAAATTAATGAAATAACCCAAAAATAAATTAGGAAAAGACATAAGAGTACCCAGTTAATTGAAAACAGCAGTTCAAGGTAATATAAACCTAAAAGGTGTAATCGGAAGTGTGTAAAAATAAAGCACGCATTAAAAAATTAAAAAAAGGAAAATGAAAATTATAACCGATAAGAATCCAAAATGTCAGTAATAAAAGGCCATGTCCTTAAACCTCTATAGAAACACAATAAAAGATTGAAAATAAGGATATACTAAATGTAGTAGATTTAGAAATAAATACTGAAGAAGCAATAACGGTTTTGAAACAAAGTGAAATCGGAATTCCACTGGGGAAAGTTAGAATAGCAGACGAAATATTGAAAGCGGAAGGAGAATGTATAGTGAAAGTAATTAAAATACTGTAACATTATAAAGTAAAAGTAGCAACACGAATGCAAGATGCTGAATTTATTTTAAAGTACAATGCCAACACTGTCCATCGGTTCCAGTTAAAAATTCTTCGTATAATGACAAACGCTGTATGTTACCAATCCAACCCTTTGAAAAAATATTTATGTTTATCAAAATCAAAGAAGTGGCTATTTTAGGTTTGAAGAATAGACGAGCGATTGAAAGTTACTCTATCTATATATTTTATTTTTCTATATGACGATCTCTCTATTCATACTTTTCATGTTGTTTACAGGCTTCAAAATAATGCAATAAAACTTTGTAAAAACACTATGTGTAGTCAATTTCAGGTCGCAAAATGTGGGAGTCGCAAACTATTCGTTTTAGTTTATCTATTGCAAACATTTGTGAAATAGTGAGTAAATAAAGTAGTAGTGTTACAAGCCTATAACTTTGAAAAGAACTTTACAGTACACACAAGTTGGAATCCGGACCAACTACCAACCCCAACAGATAAGAACAGCATTTTTTACACTGATGGATCTAAGTTTGAAGGGGGTACAGGCTCTAGTGTGTACAGTACCAATCCTAGAACCAACGAAAAAGTCAGTCTAGGAAAGTTTTGTAACATCTTTCAGGCTGAAGTACAAGCTATTAACGTATGCTCAAATTTCAGCATAAAAAAGAAGCTGCTCAATCGAGACATACACATTCTCTCTGACAATCAGGTAGCACTGAACGCGCTAAGAGCTTTCAGTATTTCATCGAGACTGGTCAAGGAATGCAAATCCAAACTTCAAACCTTGAGCCAGGGAAATACAGTAAGATTATGCTGGATTCCAGGTCACCAAGGTATTGAAAGAAACGAAAAGGCGGACAAGCTCGCAAAAGAAGCAGCCCGTAATGCAATGACCGGTCCAGAACCTGGTCTAAGCATTCAGAAAAACCAAGCCCGCTCAGCCATTAGTGAATGGGTCAATACCGCATACCAACTAAGGTGGAGAAACTACAATCAAGCAACACACTGCAAAAGATTGCTAAAAACTCCGAATCCACAAACCACCAAAACCCTGTTGAGACTGACCAGAACTCGAATCAAGCAAGTAGTCAGTCTACTAACAGGCACTGGAGCATTCAGATAATTTATGCACAGGATCAATATCTCGAGAGATGCACCTGTTTGCAGACTATGCAGAGGATGATGAAACAGCCTATCATATCCTCTTTGAATGCCCAGCATTAGAGCGTAAAAGACACCAACTCGATTGGAGCCTTAACTGTATTGACAACCGCAAGCTAGTAGGGGACATTGCAAGTCTAGTAAAAGATACCGATATCGGTCTGCTAACTTGAAAACTCTCTACAGTACAAAACGCCCAAAGGGCTGACGTGCGTATGCCAGAAAAAGGCAGTCTACAAGCCGTCAAAAAATATGGTAAGATGCCATCGCTCAGCAGGCAGGGAAGTAACGGTGGAAAACAACGTCAGAGGCTTAGGAATGCGAAAACTTAGGCTGAGAAACAGGTGGAAGAAGAAGATTTTTAGCAAATACAAATAAAGCATATCTAATTAAATGGGTATATTTGAGCAGTTGGTGTAGAAGTGGGGTAGAAGGAGATTTACGGCTCTACAACAAAATAAAATGGCTTCAGACAACGGAGGAAAAGCGTATTTTAGGCTGTAATAAATATTCGCAGGCGAGGACCAAAAACAGGTTGTATCAAAAAGGTATCTGAATAAATTCGAATAATTATTAGACGCTACCTGCTGTGTCAACATGGAAATGACGTAGTATGTTTCTCAACAGGACGGCTTTCCACGACTACAGGAAGCAGTTCAGATCCCAGAGGTTGGCTTACCTTTGATAGTAGAAATAAATACTAGCCTAATTGAAAGTTCTAGTCATTACATTCCGCTCAAGAAATAAATTACAACTCATTAAATTCAGAATCGCTATATTTAAAGACCTTATTATTCTACATGCAGAGTAACATTGCCTTACACTATACAAATAAATTCTTAGAAATATACTCCTTCGTGTAATTCCAGGAAAAACAAGAATCGATTACTTTCTGGAAGGTTCGGCAGTTCGTATAAGGTAAGCACTCTGAGAGGGGACGTGTCCAAAATGTTCCGCGTAAGGCCGTTAATTTCGTAATTATAATACAACGTATTCGGAAAAGTGACAATTACGACATGCATTTCCTAATTGACGTAACATGCTAATTTTAGTTTTATAACGCAGCAATTTAGCTGTCGCTCTGATTTCAACATCTAACAGTCACTTTTGGACTGTTCTTGTTTTAAGTTATATAGTTCAGTTAAATAAAAAAATTACAAAGGCATTATTCGACCGCTTGCCACTATTGCTTTTCGCACCCGGTTCAGCCATTTAGCAATCGAAAAGACACAAATTAAAACCTGCGATTTCTCTCAGCACTTATATTCAATTCAAAGTTCCATCACAAATTCAATACCGAAAACCTTTTTTTGACACTTCTCAAAGCGCATTAATTAGATGATTATAAAACTATGAACTTCAAATAACAAAATCATGATCATAATCATTACCCTGTTAGGCCACATTTACAGGAACTGATTCGAAAAGTCGGCCGAATCCAGAACGGTGGGATTGAAGAATGGAAAAACCCCGAGTGAATTTATTGTACCAATGTACTTAGGCGTTAGTTCGGATCATAGCGAAAAAAATTCAGTAGAGCCGGCCCTGGACCTTTCCTTGAGACGCAATGTCTTCGGCGTAAATTCTCCATTGCGTTGCAATATTAGATTGACTTCGGTCATTAATTTAATTATAGTAGGCGCCAGGACGTTTCATCAAGCATTTCATTCTCAGCGTGTAACAGTGCCAGAAATCTTCCATTACCGGTGCAAGTTGTGTATTTTTCGCTTTGAGTGGACCCTGTTGTAGGACATCTTCAAATCGGCCATTAGCTGAGAACCAAGGTAATGATCTGTCGTAAGGCTCGTTCCTAGGTCTCGTTTCTACGAGAGTTATCACATGTCGTATCCGACGATATATCGTAGAGGTAACCCTCAGCTGCCCCTTTCGCCCACTGGTGTATCGTGGCGTCAACCACATTCGCGATTCGCCGCCCTTTACAGGTCCCTAACGTGCATCTGGAGGCGTCTCCGTCTAATTAAGAAATTCGTCTTGCCAGGAGATTAAAAAGGTACTGTAAAGTAGTTTTTGAAGTGAACATTGAACCACTTGTGCTACGCCATTTTGAGGCAGTGTTACGCAAAGCCTGGTTGCGCAAGCTCAGTCAGAAGCATGTGTGTGCGAGCCGTATTTGATGCTAAAAATAGCGCTATGGACGTACGCCTTCTCACATTGGCCAGCTGTGAAATCAAATTATTTAAGCATTACTATCGGCCCCCTATAGCGGATAAGCCGTGCTTGTATCCCTTTGTTCGGTCGCTAATTAAGTTACTTACTTACTTACTTAGTCCTATGCATTTCTACCTTTAGGTGTAAGGCTGGGGGGGTTGAGTCTTGTATTTTTGTCTCCACTGTTTTCTATCTTGCGTTAGATTACGTATTCCATCCCATGTTATTCCTTTTTTCTCTGCTTCTTCTCTCACTTTGTCGATCCATCTTGTTCTTGGTCTTCCTTTTTTATTTTTCCCCGGCACTCGCGTTTCGAACACTGTTTTTGCAAGTCTGTTGTCCGGCATTCTACACACATGACCAAACCATCTGAGTTGCCCTTCTATGATTTTCTCATTGATAGATTCTATTTGCAGGTTTTGTCTGAATGTTTCATTTCTTATTTTGTCCTTTCTTGTTTTATTTTCCATTTTTCTCAGAAATCTTATTTCCATTGCATTAATTCGTGTTTTTTGTTTTTCAGTTATTGTCCATGACTCGCTGCTATATGTTATTGTTAGCCTGACCACTTTTTTACGACTTCTTTTTTACGACGTTAATTAAGTTACAAATATTAGTTGCGTTAGGCGTATACACGGATGTCTATATTATTTGTGTCAAACTCATACATGCGCACTTAAATATTTCATAGATGCAAGTTCCATTTTAATATCGGTGTCTTTTTATTTATACTGTTTGCATGCGTTTGTTCACTTATTTATTTTTATTAGCTGTTATTTTGCGTGACTTATGTGTGAGCTTTTTTGATGAAGGCCAACCAATGAAAGCGAACTGAGACGCCTCATAGGAGCACCGGAGCGGAACAACGGCTTTTTACAGTTTCTACAGGGCCTGTTCAGAAACTTTTCCACCCTATCAATAAAACTCGTGGCGCCTACATTTTTTACTCTTGATTATGAACCAACCCCTATTGTGACAGCAGCTCTCTCGAAATTCCGAGGTGTTGAGTCAAACCACCCCTTCTCCTTGAGCTTTAGTCGGCCAACTCTTTGTTGCAGGACAGTTAAGGCTTAATTAGGGTGAGCTTTGTTTTGTTGAGTTTTTGAAGGAACTGGTACAAACCGTGTTCGTGCTTTAAAGTTTAATTCTCATTGTAACCGATTGGCATTCATGTCGTAAAAGTCTTTTTTGTCCCGTAACACGTTCTATAGCAGTTCTAGTACCGTTATATTCATAACGAGATTATTACTTTGTTGTTGTAATACCAACTAACACAGATACAGCAAGTCAGACATTTGCGTTGTCTAAACTTATGTAACTATTATATAGGACTCGAGATTTTAGATTATTAATTTTTTTTTAAATTTCCTTCACAGCGCCTTGTATTGTTTTGACTGAGTGTCACATTTTAAACTGTTGCTTTATTTAGAGCAACCAAACAAAAGTCCTGGTATATCAGGACTCAACAGGGTAATTTTGGAAAGGAAGAGGGGTAGATACATCCAAAGATAACAATGGAATGTTACAATAAAGTTATTGTATGTAAATTAAATTAAATTCACGTTACATAAATACAGGAATAGAATACAGCATAGCGTTTAAAAAGCTGGATACAGAGACATACCTTTGAAATGTAGGCTACTGTAGTAGAATTATTGACCAAACAGATTTTAAACATTATAGACGACGCTTTGATTTTGGCCTCTCCACACAACCGAGCTTATTTCTGTGGTAGTTTTCTGGTGAGCAATATCAACAGTTTTCTTCAATTTCAGGAGGGTTTTCCTTATAAACCAGAGATGGTTCTCAAACTCAGATTTGTCAAACCTGGTTGCACTTTTCTGCGTTTACACATATCCAGGTAAATACTCCAGCAAGCGTTTCTGACGTTGAGTATCTCTATTAGCTTTTCTCCAGATTCGTTTTGAATTTTTTGAACCATTTTTTCCCACCATTGGGCGTTGCTTCTAGCAGCTGCGTAGCGATCGTACAAGCTGCCAACCCGTTATTCATTCCAATTAGCTGAGAATTTTGGGTCTTCATAAGGCCTAGCTGTAGATAAAATTGGCGTAAATTTTCATGTTTTAACGTTGTGTCGTTTTGTGTCGTATTGAGCCGGGATATGTATCAGCATCATTGCTTTGTCAAATGTGTTATGAATTTTAAGATTAAACATATACACAAATACCTTAATATTAGTAATACAGGAAACTCCCCCCCCCCCCCGTTTGCATTCGCTTAGGACTGACACAGTCCGGCGTAGAGGTACGTCAAAATAACTAGAATTTTACTCATTTATCTATTACAATTTTGCAAAATAAAAGACAAAACAATAAATAAGTTTAATGCTTTATAGTAATAATGTGAAAACTACTTCATTCCTGTAATCCAGTGTCAAATTGGTTCTATGGTCGGATTTACCCACTTACTAAAACTTCTATAATTGTACCTTTGTATGCATTTCTTGTTTTGCATTATTTTGTCTGAGGCCAAAGTTTAAGAAGTACCTAATTATGAATGCATTTAATAACAGTAATGCTTACCTCAGTACTTACGAATTATGAATAGAAAACAGTAAGGAAGTAAAACTAGGGTGCATATGCTTACATACTAATTTATTCATGCAATATTTTTTTTTGGGTTGTTATTTCTCACCGTGGCATTATAACACCCATACACAGCGCATATGCCTCCAGACATGATGTTTTCCAGCGTTTTTCTCCTAATAAAAGCACATTAATCATACACAAACACTGACACCTGACACTTTTTAACACTCCTTACCGCAACGCGGCGCTGTCGTCAGCTGCGACTCGTTTAAAACGTGAGTTTCCTGTATTAATATATTAAGGTATTTGATCTACATGAATGAGATGTGATAAAAATATATAATAATAAGATATACAAACCTTATACTAATACAGCGCATTGGTGCTATATAGGGTGATGGTTGGTATAATACAATAAAAATAAATGCATGCGTGATTTATTCTTTATTGATGGAATTTGATTTAAGCTACATAATAATATTAAAAATTCTAATTTCAAACTACTTATTAAAATCCAATATGGTATTGTAGAAGTATCGATACGAATAATTATGTCGTTGTACAAAGATGCAAGGCCTTTAATATGTGTGTTTTGTTGGACTTTATTGCAACAATTGCGATTTTGCTAACAGTCGTGACACAAGAAATGATCTCGTGTATATAAAATTTGTAACAGGTGCGAAAAATCTGGTTGTAGTAAAAATCTTTGACAATGAATTTCATGTACAACCATCTAAAATGGAATTTGTACAAAATCTTTATAGACATCAAGATGTGTGGGGTGGAGCTTTCTTTAAGCACTTGTGTTCGGTGTATGGATTAAATAAAAATATTACAACTGCCCCTAACCTTTCAACTAATGATTGATCAGTTTATTTAAATTAGCTCTTGAAATTGTCGAACATGCTTATGCATTTTTTTTTGGAAATGCTACAGCTTACACATGAACACGGATGTAGTCGATATTAGTAAGAAAACGTTGAAAACTAATTTTCAAATTGAAAGAGACGTCAATCATAGACTTTAAAAATAATGATGTGAGAGAGTAAGTTTGGGAATCAAGTTCATATATTTGGCTTTAACTTGAATGGTCTAGTTGATTTAACAAACAATTACGCAGTAACAGTGTTACAACTTTTGAAAAAAAAATAACTAGTGCAAGATTAGCAAATGTAAAATCGCAAGCGAAAGTGGCTTCATTTTTTGTTGATATCGGAAAGCCAAAAGTACGACAGAAGCAAAATATTGGGGATCAATCCCATTTCAAGAAGAAAGCAGCGACCTGGTGTAACCTGGAGTAACCTGAGATGCATGTCGCTTAACAGCTGGACGTCCCGCAAAATTTGAAGGAGGCAAATCCAAGAAATGTAAGCAAAATCTTGGAGCAAATATTGCGAATAACACTGAAAATGCTAAATCCCATGGTCATCACGGACATTCAGTTTTAATAATAATAAAGGTCCCGGGTGGTGTAGCTTGAACAAGCGTCCACGTTCGATCACTAGAGTTAAGCAACGCTCTTTCTGGTCAGAACTTGGATGGGAGTTCCACGGCTGCTTCGCTCGGCGCCCGTGATACGGATGCCACGGAAATAGTTGGTCCCGGATGTCATAATAACATCATGACAGTCGTTAGTGGGGTTGGTCCCCATAAAATGTACTGCGACGTCTATAATTGACCTAACGGCTGTTGGCTGAGTACTAAGTAAAGAAATAAATAAATAGATAAATAAATAAATAAAAAAATAAATAAACATATTTTCAATAAATCTAAGTTCACTAAAATAATATATCGATATGGACTTTAAAAGGCAAAGCATTTTAAATAAAATATAATTAACATGCAGCTTAATTATAATTATAATACAAATAAAAAATATATTAAGTCAGTAGTACGGTTTTATCAATAGAAATTCTATTTCCTACAATAGAATCGACAGTTTCTTCAGCAAACTTTGACTGTCCATTACTAAAACAAAGATCAGTCCGAAAGAATATTGTTATTAATTCAATTACATGTAAAATTGTAAACGATACCAGCTAATTGTCCATTCGTTGATTGTAAATTTGGTTGATGACAGTAATTTTGAAGTAAGTTGTTATATTAGTCATGTTTTATCTACAAAAGTAAATATTATTAGGAAGGATGAAACATAAGTTTGTTTCTTACATATTTGTTGTATAAAAGGGTTAATGTTGCACATTGTTGCATAATAATTGGAGAGAGGCACAATTTGAAAACAAGTTAACCTAAAATATGACATGTTTAGCTAGAATGTCGCAATGGCTTAAAAGTAAGAATCTGTAATTTTTGAGATTTGATTTCCAAGATTATGGAGAATATAAGAAAAAAACAATAACAAGTGTGTGTAGAAAAATCTTTGAATTAAAAATACACCAGCTTTAAAATCAAGCTAAATATATACAAATTTAATTATATTAAAAATAAATACTGGTATGTGCCCAGAAAAAGTGTTCTTTATAAAATAAATGTGTTCATCATAAGAAGTTTGGACTAAGAAATATGAGAATCTTGGCGGTATGCTTGTAGCATAACTAGCAGGCGTTGCTGACGACGGTGCAAAGCAGTCCATGCAGTAGATGCAAGTCCATTATGTCAATGAATATAAATTGAGCTCAATTATGGAAAAGCCAGAATGTAAATGGAATACAAAGATACTATTAAAAATACCAGATTTGCTTGAAAATATAGAAATTTAAGTGAACAAAATTACTAATTAAAAAATTTTAAATTTGAAGAAAGTAAATTATAAATAAATTAATGATAAGCAAAAGTTAACAGTGTAAACTTACAGTATTAATTATTTCAAATTGAATTTAATACAAAATTTCCTAACGATAATTTTATGAAACCTATAAATATTTAAAAAAAACAGATTTATAACCATAAATGTTAATTGTCTCATGTTTATAGTGTTGTGTTTTATCTGAGTATGTCCTAACTCAATTTCTATAGTAACCCAACGAGATCGAGAGTCGAACAATTGGTTTGTTTTGTAACGTTTCGCCCTGAGATTAATTCTTAGGGATGCTCAAAAAGCATTTGAATTAAATTCAGCGCGCTTTTTAAACGTTTCGGATCCAACCGAAGATAAGCCGATCGACATCCGATGCCGCAAGTTACGTTAAGGCGACGCGCAAGCGAATCTCCCCTCCTACTCTAATCGCCACCGGAAGCAGCAGATAAGGGACCCCGATACTATATATACGAAGACCGCCCAACTGCAGCTCTCTCTGACTGATCTTCATCCGATAAGAAGATACCACCTGACCCGCTGTCTAATCTGGCTACATTTCCTACCGCCATCTTGTCGTTACGAACTGTTTGCAAGATTAAGATAGTTCACACCCGTTGTAAATAACCTGCATTGAACGCTATTCTATCATGTCGGTAAATTCTGGTTAGTAGTGTAGCGTTCGAATCCGAAATATTGCAAGCTCCAGCACATGCTGTTGAGATCTTGGAATATTTTACATTCCTCATATCCAGACGCTCCGTATTCCTATCGACCGCGAAACCCTATTTATCCGCAGTGCACGAAGGCCCGCAAATTGTCCGATTTCCGCGGAGACTATTTTGTGTGATTCACAGCATTTCACTGCACCGGAAGCCACCGCCCGATCCGCAAGACCTGAAGCTAGCATCCCCTGTCCGCAGATCGCAAACGAACGTAAACAAAGTCGAAGCAACGACCTGGAGCGATAACACGCTATCGCGTCAGCCGGACTGTCCGATAAACGCTCCGTTCTACCTGCGAGAGGTCAAGAACTATCTACGCACCTGGGAAGCGCGTGCTACTGATTTGCGCGCTGGATCCACCTAGAGGAGACACTAACTTCCAGGAAGGCCTCGCACAGTAAACTCTAAGCACACGAACGATCTCCAGGTAAAATTTGCCATATATTTTAACTCGTAAAACTCGCAGAAGAACGGCGCCTGCAAGCCATATCCCAGGAACTTCGGCATCGGCCGGTTGCGAGCGGAAAATTTCTCGCGGATCGGCGCGGAAGGGAACATTCGCCGCCCGCCCGAGGAAGGACATCTCCAAGCCTCGTGACCTCCTCCGCAGAGGCGCTTTGTGGGCTGCCTACACCGCCAGCCGAATTTCAACGTGCAATTGACAATTTTTATAATTTCCGTATTGTATGATATACAGTTCAGTTCGTATTTTTGTATATTACATTTAGAGACATTATATTGATTTATTACTACTTATCGTTGTTGTTGTATTTATTTATACTCGAGTGCACCGAACCCTCTTCGACAGTGAGTTATCCCGCGGCTAAATTTTAATATACCCTTATGAGAAGGGTGGAATATTACATGGCTGTATCCGAGCAGGGACTTGAACTCGAGTATAGATAATTCAGCAAACACCCGTCCGCCGACCTGTTTTCACCAGATATTTGGCGCCCGAGCATTCCTGAAAATTATCCCATTATTATTTAAGGTTTTATTTAATCTTTTGTATAAAACCTGTTCCAGATAAGCCGACCGAACCTAGATGTACCAGAGAGCCTAGTCCAGGTGGATTTCTCGCAATTCCGGCCGAGACATACCAGAACCGTGTACCAGAGATGTTACCAGTAGCCCAGATCCAGGTGTCCGAATTCCCTGCCCGTTTCCAGTCCTTCCGAAGGGTCAGAGAGCACCGATCCTTTCTGTAACCTGTAACATGTAACATGTAACCTGTAACCCTCCGGGGCCAGCAGCCTAACTGCTGGCACGGGCTTCGCAACCCCGAGGTGCCCTAGCCCTTTTGCCTGAAGATACTACGGACCGCCCGCGTAGTACCGTCTCCTGTAACCCTCCGGGGCCAGCAGCTTAACTGCTGGCACGGGCTTCGCAACCCCGAGGTGCCCTAGCCTTTTGCCTGAAGATACTACGGACCGCCCGTGTAGTACCGTCTCCTGTAACCCTCAGGGGCCAGCATCTTCTGCTGGTACGGGTTTAGCAGCCCCGAGGTGCCCGAGCGAACACCAGTTAATGCACGTCGAAACCGCGATGGTGCTTCCGATCCGTTAATTTCCAGTATAACCAGGTATGCACGTCGAAACCGCGATGGTGCTTCCGATCCGTTAATTTCCAGTATAACCAGTATGCACGTCGAAACCGCGATGGTGCTTCCGATCCGTCAATTTCCAGTATAACCAGCACTACACGTCGATGGTGCTTCCGATCCGTCAATTTCCAGTATAACCAGAATTTACGTCGAAACCGCGATGGTGCTTCCGAACCGTCAATTTCCAGTATAACCAGAAATGCACATCGAAACCGCGATGGTGCTACCGATCTGCCAATTTCCAGTATAACCAGAAATGCACGTCGAAACCGCGATGGTGCTTCCGATCCGTCAATTTCCAGTAACACCAGAATGCACGTCGAAACCGCGATGGTGCTTCCGATCCGTCAATTTCCAGTATAACCAGAAATGCACGTCGAAACCGCGATGGTGCTTCGATCCGTCAATTTCCAGTATAACCAGAAATGCACGTCGAAACCGCGATGGTGCATCCGATCCGTCAATTTCCAGTAAATTTCCCGTAGGAATACAAGACTGAAAACCGCAGTATTTTGTATTCACCAGGAACCCGAGTTTGTGTGCATTCATTAAACAAATCCAGAACGAGCATTTCGCCCAAGTGCCTACAAGAAAGCTTGTTTCCTCCAGAATGTTTAATGAAGCAAATGCACCACCTGAAGTTATGCCGACGCCGCAACACCTACATTCTTCAGTAGTGTAGTTGTGCATATGTGCATGAACGCTGACAAGATGGCGGACTGAAACCGCAGCTTCGTGTCATCTTGTAACGTAAATTTATCCTAGCCAGTTTAACGAATCCCGAACGCTACATTCGCCTAAGGGCATACAAGAAAGTACGTTCACTCTAGGGAAGGTAATTCACTTGCCCTAGTCCTGAAGTTCTCAGAATGCAAGTTGAAACCGCAACTTCTGCATTCATCTAGTAGGAATCTCAGAGTTTTGTGTGTGTAATAAAACGCACCCTGCAAAATGGCATTCAAGCCATTGCTAGAAATTTTAGAAATTTCCAAAGTTCATGTCCGAACTTAATTTTTTTAAACTACCCTTCGCACCTGCCCGAATCTGGATCCTAGAATATTTTTCCCTGGGTCCAGATGTGTAAAAGGTCCGTCAACAACGACCATTTTTACCTGTAATCCCATAGAAGGGGTGATAACAGGGTTGGGCCTATATAAGGGCTTATCTTCAAACCCTGTATCACTATCCGAGTTACTTTCAAACTAATCGAAGATGCCTCCGGTCCGAAATAAAATCGATGTGCGACCGTGGCCCTTCAAAATTAGGAGGCGACGTAAAGGGCAGAAAAGGATCCGTCCGTGGACCCCGCATCTCTATAACCGCCCAGCATCCCGACGACTACCCGCTGGTCGCCTTTGCCCCAGTGGAGTCCGGTACCGGCCATGTTGTCTCCGTTACCAGATACGCCAGAGAAGATAGGCAACATGCAGCCGAATTCCGCTACCGTGGATTGACACCGATCAGGTGAGCCCTAGAGGAAATCTAGGATCCCAAACGTCGCCCCTCGACTTGTCCGGAAGATGGAGCGTTTGTTTGGGAAATCCCCATCCATCCCGCAAGCAACGCCCACGCTCCAAACTACCCCGAATATGGAGTTCGACGCCGAACCCCTGTGGCCCTATACTCCTCCAGGACTCCCAGCGACGCCAGACACTCCCTCGCCCCTCATGAGAACCATCCTGGCTGAATGCGGCCCTTGGTGGGAGTTACTAGGCATTCCGCCTGAACTTAATCCAGAAGCCCCCACTCAACTACCCGTGAACGAGGATTTGGTTCCCCTCGCTGAAGGCGACGCCCTCGCCTCAGTCCTGGAAGAGTTGCAGCAACTCAGCTCCCAGAACCAGATTTGTCACCCGAAGTGCTTCCCGAGATTCTTTTCCAGCCACCGATCGAAACGGAAGCCCGACAACCGACCTCACGCAAAACCAGACGGAGGGAGAAGAAACGCCGTTTCCGCGTGAAATTGCCTTCCGGAGAATTTTTGCGAGTTTCCCGAAACACAGCCCGTCAAATGGGATTGCTGCCGCCGCAGAAGTAAAATTAAACAGCAAGTATAAAAAAAAAAATTTTTTTTTATTATCTTGCCTTGCCCCCTTTTCCTCCTACGCCACTGCAATACTTGATGACCAGGGATGCTGATACCGCAGTTTCCAAAACGTCGATCCGCCGACGCATCAAGGATTTGTGGACGTGCAGATGGAGAACCCATGGAGAAGAGCCCCATGAAACTCCCGTTTCCTCCGAAGGGACCGGCATGTGTAACGTTTCGCCCTGAGATTAATTCTTAGGGATGCTCAAAAAGCATTTGAATTAAATTCAGCGCGCTTTTTAAACGTTTCGGATCCAACCGAAGATAAGCCGATCGACATCCGATGCCGCAAGTTACGTTAAGGCGACGCGCAAGCGAATCTCCCCTCCTACTCTAATCGCCACCGGAAGCAGCAGATAAGGGACCCCGATACTATATATACGAAGACCGCCCAACTGCAGCTCTCTCTGACTGATCTTCATCCGATAAGAAGATACCTGACCTGACCCGCTGTCTAATCTGGCTACATTTCCTACCGCCATCTTGTCGTTACGAACTGTTTGCAAGATTAAGATAGTTCACACCCGTTGTAAATAACCTGCATTGAACGCTATTCTATCATGTCGGTAAATTCTGGTTAGTAGTGTAGCGTTCGAATCCGAAATATTGCAAGCTCCAGCACATGCTGTTGAGATCTTGGAATATTTTACATTCCTCATATCCAGACGCTCCCGTATTCCTATCGACCGCGAAACCCTATTTATCCGCAGTGCACGAAGGGCCCGCAAATTGTCCGATTTCCGCGGAGACTAATTTTGTGTGATTCACAGCATTTCACTGCACCGGAAGCCACCGCCCGATCCGCAAGACCTGAAGCTAGCATCCCCTGTCCGCAGATCGCAAACGAACGTAAACAAAGTCGAAGCAACGACCTGGAGCGATAACACGCTATCGCGTCAGCCGGACTGTCCGATAAACGCTCCGTTCTACCTGCGAGAGGTCAAGAACTATCTACGCACCTGGGAAGCGCGTGCTACTGATTTGCGCGCTGGATCCACCTAGAGGAGACACTAACTTCCAGGAAGGCCTCGCACAGTAAACTCTAAGCACACGAACGATCTCCAGGTAAAATTTGCCATATATTTTAACTCGTAAAACTCGCAGAAGAACGGCGCCTGCAAGCCATATCCCAGGAACTTCGGCATCGGCCGGTTGCGAGCGGAAAATTTCTCGCGGATCGGCGCGGAAGGGAACATTCGCCGCCCGCCCGAGGAAGGACATCTCCAAGCCTCGTGACCTCCTCCGCAGAGGCGCTTTGTGGGCTGCCTACACCGCCAGCCGAATTTCAACGTGCAATTGACAATTTTTATAATTTCCGTATTGTATGATATACAGTTCAGTTCGTATTTTTGTATATTACATTTAGAGACATTATATTGATTTATTACTAACTTATCGTTGTTGTTGTATTTATTTATACTCGAGTGCACCGAACCCTCTTCGACAGTGAGTTATCCCGCGGCTAAATTTTAATATACCCTTATGAGAAGGGTGGAATATTACAGTTTAAAAATCCATGCTAGCTGTGGACCAAGATAAAATATAACGTGATAAAACCCTGAGAGAAAATTATTCATTTTAATGCAATTCAATTAAAAGAATTTTTATTTTAATAAATAGGTTCAAATTAGCATTTTGAATATTATTAGCAAATCAAATTTCATGAATAAATAATCGCGTATAAATTGATTATTATTTCGAGCTAGATATTACCAACCATTACCTCATTCAGCGAAACGCGCTGTATTAGTTTAGGGTTTGTGTATCTGACGATCGGTTGTTGTCAGGTGGAATTTGTGCTGTACAAGGTTAGCATCGCATCGGTAAATACATAACCCAGGTCGTCCACCTCAAAGTCGAGCATTTTATCGCTGGGTTATCCGCTCGCCTAGAATGTAACTTGATACGTTATATTTAACACACAGTATTACAAAGAAAAAAAAACTCAGAGGGTATCTTTGAACGGCTCGTGAGCGACTATGGTAATGTGGGGGACCCTTAAATGATGACGTTACGGTGATACATTCTAAAGAAAAGTAATTTGGTAAATTGGGCGTAATCCAGTCTACGTGTCTATATACGTGACATATACACAAAGGACACACATTTCAACTACAGACAGACGCCTCATATAAAGCATATCTATAAAGAAGAATGATCGACATGCATGAATTACATATGAAATAAATGGGGCGTTTACAGCATAATGCAGTTAACGGTACCCAAATTCTGAAGGCATGGACAGGTCCACCAGCTTGACAGCAGATCTGGTCCTCCGGGGCTCTAGAAGTTTGGCCAGGCATTAAGAAGAAACCAAAGTGTCAGACGAATGTTTGCAAGTTAAAATTTGAGACTACTGACGTCATCTTTTTAGTTCTTTAGCAATCATTTTGCAAGCAGGTAAAGTATTCCAGCGAAAGCGAGAGCATCTTTACAGCAATTAGAAGTACTTTGGAGAACGAACGAGTGAGTCGAATCTTGTAGTGGCTCCCAAAAAAATTTTTGTAGATAAATATCGATGTTTGATATGTTTGGATCGGCAATATTGTTTTGCAGAACTGTCGAGATTTGGTAACCCACCCCTTACGCAGAGCTAACCGCGAGCCAATTGGAGGCAGTTTTATACCATTGTTGGCTTCCCAATGTGTGCCTATTTTAACGTCAGATTGAATCTTAACAAAAGGCTATGAAAAGGATTCAGGGCGAAACGTGATATGGCACAATTTGAGGCAATCATGGATATCAAAGCTATAAGCGAAGAAAGGTGGGCTAACTATTTTCAACAACTCTACGGCAACAGCAACCTCAACTAAGAGAAGGAAGAAGATTTCCACAGAGAACACGAGGAAAACATAGTATCAATAGCAAGAGAGAAAATCAGAAGTGGAGTAGCCAAACTAAAAAAAATAGAAAGACAACCAATTAAGACGAAGTAGCCGACGAGCAGAGCTGGGCCGGGTACTGATAAATTGTACTCGCGTAGCGAGTACCAAGTACATGCCTTAACTGAAGAACGAGTACAGAGTACCGAGTACTATACTCATTGCATACCCTGTCGAGTACAGTACTCCGAGTACAAGTACTCGAATTTCAAGAGTACTATTTGCAAGTACATGTTTCTTCCCCCATCACTTTTACTTAACATTGTTTTCAATTTATAATAAGCAAAATAAACAAAAACGTTTATCAGTTTATTACATTTCTTTGTACAACCAACAAAAATATATGTTAAGAAATAATACAATATTAATATGCCCCTTACCTCGAGTGCCCAAGTCTTCAAGAAAACCACAGTAGCGGCAGCTTATAGGGTTAGTTATGATAGCGTGTTGTATTTGAATCGTTGGAGGGTTAGGGTGTTGTCACTTGTCAGTCGCTTTGCCTTCTCGTACAAACAGACACTGTCAAACGCAGCCAAGTCCAGACTTGCATGGCGCACTTGCGCTTGCGCGTTGGGTATTAAAGTACTCGGACAAATGTACTCATAAAAGACGCGAGTATCGGATACTTCTACCCAATGTGATGACGGGTACGAATACAGAGTACTTTATTGAAAATTGTACTGGGTACCGGGTACAGAGTACTCGAATTGTACTTAGAGTACAGTATTTGAGTACTTCTACTCGAGTACTGCCCAGCTCTGCCGACGAGTTCATCGAATAAGGAGGGAAAACTTTTGTTCCTAAGCTAACAGAATTGTTAACTACCAATACGCCAGAAAAGAATGCCAAACGAATGAAAGAACAGTATTACCATCCCAATACTTCAAAAGGGTGATAAATAGCATACTGCAATACCAGTGCGGAAAGAGATTTATTGCAAAATGAGTATAAAATGAAATTATACCGATTTTGTAATAATCAATTCTGCTTCCGTGTTAGATACTATTTTTCTATGACTGTGTCGCATTGTGCCGATTTTTCTTATACAAACAGAAAAAAATAAGTAGAAGACATTATATAGCAGCCCATACCATTTTATCTTTGAGGTATTCCAAAGCTGTGAGGTTCTCGTCTAGTCGTTCGGTCAATGTATTGCGAGCTTCGTCAAGGGCGCCAAATTTTTTGAATACGTCGTCTGGGGTATTATATTCTGGATGTTCTTCTGCTACCATTTGCAGATACTCCTGTAAAACCACATATACAGGGTGTCCATTTAGTGCGTCTGTCCTCGATTACGCCTTTACCCTTTTTCCGGTAGAAAGTTTGATTAGGGCAATTCAAATGGAGTTGAAAAGGGCACATTTTAAAATTATTTTGGCACATACAGGGTGTTCCAAGAAAGTTTGGCTTAAAACTTATCAATTTTTTAAACGGAACACCATGTATTGCTTTGCGACTATTCAAACCCCTATAGGCTTTATATTCATTTTTTTTAATTTGCACTCAGCTGTTCCAACTTATGAAAGTTTTTAGGATTTTTTGTCAATATCAAGCTTTTATTTAAAACATCATATTTTCCACACTTTTGAATATTTCTTTCTTGAAAATTGAGGGGGTCGTTATCTAGGATATGAAAATACTAAAGTTTTATAAAAATTGGGATATTTCAATACAGGGTTCAAATTTCAATATATCAATTTTTATTTTCTCAATTTTTTTAAATGGGACACCCTATATTTTAGTAGCTACAGAATAAATAGAGCCTTAAATTTTCTTTATTTTGATCCGTTTTTATAAAATATTAGTATTTTTGTATCCTAAATGACGACCGCCTTAATTTTTAGGGAACAAATATACAAAAGCGGGGAAAATGTGACGGTTTAAACGAAAGCTTGATGTTGACAAAAAATATTAAAAACGTTCATAAGGTGGAAACGATAAAAGCAATTTAAATTAAAAGTTAGAATTAAACGTAGAACTTATAGAGGCTTAAATAGCCATAAACAGATACAGGGTGTTCCATTTAAAAAAGTAATACTTTTTTAGCCAATTTTTTTGGGACACTGTATATGTTAAAGTAATTTGAAAAACAGTCTCTTTCAATCCCATTGGGAAAATCCTAATCAAACTTTTTATTGGAAAACAATCAATGACCGGCGCACTAAATGGACCCACTGTATAGAATCTCAAAATGCAGTTGCAAACGTACTTCGTAAATGGAATGATCTCGGATTTGGTTTTCCATACCGTCTCGAATCTTTGTTAGTTTCGTGTGTTGCTGCCGGAGGTCCTTAATATCCTTATCCCACTCACTTTGCAAGATCGTCTGCTTTTCTGTCTTTGCGATTGCTCGTTCTCGCTTTTGAGAGTTTTCCTTGATCATCTGAAATGACGAAAATGATTGCGATTTAAATAAACAAAAATCAAGGTATTTGTTTGCATTCAGACGCTTAATTTAAACTTTTCGATAGCCCAGGTAAGCTGATATCTGTAGCCCTTTTGGAAAAAAAGGATTATGCAAGACACACATAGTTAAGAGCTAAACTAGCGTATTTGAATTATTTACACGTTTCAAAAGTAGCAGAACAATACAGAACATTTTAAAGAGATTAAAAGGGAAGAGCTTGTGTGTATGTGTAGGAACTAAAATTTAAAAAAATATACCTTATCAAATTCACAGAACTTCTCTTTCAGTTTCACTGCTTCATTTTCGAGGTTTACCCACTGCGAATCCAAGGTTTCCCGTTGGCCTACAGCTTCTTGCTTTTTTTCAGCTAGTTCTAATTCTGATTGATGCAAGTTTCGCTTTGACGCTACTAAATTCACGAGTGGTTCTGTTCTGGGGTAATCCCATTGCGGATATTTTCTAAATGTGTTTAATTTAGCTATAGAAATTATTTTTCAAACTTTACTCTTACTACTTACTTTACAGCCCGTTCTTCCAACTGCGATTGTAAAAAATCCCCGATGGCCTTTTCAGGTGCAATTTCTGGAAAGGTGAGATTACCAAATGTTTCATTCTCGGACATTGCCAAACTGTGTCTTACACTGACGATTCAGGATTTTCATTGGCAACTGCAACAAGCGAAGGAATTGATAAAACTCACATCAGTTTCCATAGCGACAGAAACTCGACTTCTAAACCAATCGGAAGTATGTTTGATACACGCACCAGGTTGATGTTGCAGTAAAAATCATATAAATTATTTCACTATACAGGGTCTCCCGTTTTTTCGCAAAGCTATTATTAAATTACAGCAATATTATAATAATATCGAGATAGTAAAATAACAAGCTTTGGTGTGATTATTGAAAGGGAATGCCCATGTCCTGCTGGAAAGTTTGTGTATAAAAGTTTTTTTTTTAATATTAAATATGTATATCTATTTATTATTACTCATCTTGGATAAATGGCCGATCTGTCGTCACTTTTTCTCAGAATGAGCGCTAAATATGGTCCGTTTGAAAAGTATAACAGCATTTAATTCGTGATGTGACGAAGGTTGATATCAAATGAAAGATCTCATTCATGGCAATGCAACTAATCACACTTTATTTATATTTCAGCGAAATTAAAAATATTGTTTGTACGCAACGAGTATTTTATTTCCTAGAGAATTCTGCGGTTAGCGCATGATTTTGATAATCATGTTAGAGTTATGTAATCGCAAAAAATCACCTTCATAGATTTTTTTCAGATATTCATGTTTCGGGTTCTCTAGAGTCTAGATGACAAGATACACGTTTTCTTAATTCCGTCTGTGTGTCTGGCTGTTTCCGGTATAACTCCAAAACTATTTGTTGGAGAAAGGCGATATTTTGCATCCGATGAGCACCTTAAAAAATAAAATTCTGCTTATTTTTGCTTTAATTCAAGAACTATTACTTAAATGAAAATAATATTTTGCACATTATATAATCACATAATTTATAACATAGCCAACAATACAGATATTTATTGTAAAAGTGTCCAGAAGATGTAATAATTTAGATTTCAAATTTGTCATAAATAGCAAACATTGTAAATAATTGACAGTATGATGTTTTTAGAATAGCATTATTTTTGTATAAAAACAAATTCAAATCAAGTAGGCTTAGCATTTCATGCAACTAAAATAAAACACTGTAAACAAAACCATATTTATGTGCAATTAAAAATACTCAAGATTACCTAAAATTGTGTTTTAATTGAGAGAGTGTGTCCAGAGTGATTTGTAAAAGTTTTTCCATTGCATTGAGTCCGCAAGTGGAAGAACGAGACATCAGTTGATCAGAGTGCATCTCAGAGTGTTTCTTAGTGATTTTACGGAGTCCAGCCAGTTTTGTAAGTGCCTGTCCAGGCGCCTAAGCAAGCAGTGAACATGTGGTGCAGCCCAGAACTACAGTGGAGCTCCATCGTCAGTAGGAGCCATTCAACAACGATCCAAAGTGCAAGCCGACATCGAGGTGCAGATTAGAGCAGATTCGAGCCTTGCTAACAGCGGGCTGGTTACGATTTCCTGTCCTGAGCATCGTGTGATGTCAAGAGAGGCTCCAGGTACACCGAGGAGCATTTTAGAAGCGACAAAACGTCAGCTTTTCTAAGCTAAAAAGTGTCTTTAATAAATGTGTTTGTTAGCGAGGGTCTTGCAATCAACGTCCGGCGCGTGGCGTCAGTAGAAATCAATTGTTTTGTGATACGATGTACTTACATTGAATTTTTCTCGCATAGTAAAAGCGGTCACAGCGTGAACATAAACAATTAAAATAAAATACGGAGTTGTTTACGAATTTGCATCACCTGGCGACCATCTTGGAATTTATGTGAGTGACGTCAGGTACAGACACCACTCATGAAAATTCCCGTCAGCTAAATATCGTAGCATACAGAGTGCGTACAAATAATTGAACTATAACTTTCAATAATCGATAACAAATTAGCAATTACTTTGAATTTGGATATAGCGACCTAACCGTGCAGTTATAGAGCCATTTTAATTAATTATAAAATTAGAATAGAATATAAAATAATTAGCTGGGCAAGTTACGAAAAAGGGGTGAATATAATTAGAGCAGATTTAGAATAATTTATTAAACCCTCAGTAATAGCATAACAATATATTATTATGATACACATAGGTCACTTAAATAAAAATTAAAAGAAATAAATTTGGAAGATTAATACATTCAAATTTACAAAATTTTGAATAAGATTGTTGGTTAAGTTGAATTGAGTAATAGAAATTAAATTTGAGACAATTTATAATTAATTTTGTTAAGTTATAGCAATTGAGTATTCAATCAGGGTGGTAAATGTTAATATGAAAGATAAGATAATGTTATCATGTGACAAATCTGCTTACTACTAGAATATAGCTTGTAGTAGGTTAAACTCAGAATATTTAATTTTAAAAAAGAGTGCATTAATAATTATAACTAGCATAATTTAAAAATTTGTTTAAGAGAGTGATAATAACAAACTCATAAAATGTAGACATATTTTTGGAAAAAATAATTTTGTATTAATAAAAACTGGAAATTTAGCCTTTATTTGTATAAATAATTTGGTTGAAAACAAATAAAAAGGCTTTTAACAAATCTGCGAGGTAAAATTAAGTGAAAATATAATTATGAAATGATACAAGTGTGCAGTCATTGAAAAAATAATGGAATATGGTTAATTGAGATTTAAGTAAGAAGAATAAAATAATATTTAATTAGAATTGGATGATTTACTACATACAACGAATAAGTTATACTAATTACTGGATTTGGTGATTATACGGAGGACGGATCAATTCTTTGAAGGCAGTTGCCAGTGTAGCTGATTGATTTGGGTTGGGGACTACAAGGTAGGAGCTGAGGACAATGGGAAATTAGTTTGGATACCATCTGTTAGTGAAAACTTACCAGGAGGCTGTTCGATTGACGGTAATGTGCAGGAGCCTGAGGTTTGGACGTGTTCCAGTTGGTTGGAGGAGTATCGAGGTTCGGCTGTTAATGAGCTTAGCTGTGAACGTCAGGAGCAGTGGTGTTAAATATGAGTAACAGTGAAATAAGAGGAAATCAGGTTGGTTTTTAATTAGTCCTATGGAAGCATATTGAATAAATGACAATTAAACACTTGAAATAAATATAACACAGTACTTACTTTAGTGAATTGAGTCTTTGATTTGTGAGTAGAAAGAATATTTGTCATTTTGATTTGATTATTGTTTGATAGTTGTTTAAAAGTCAAATTGACATTTAGTAGCAGTCAATAGTTGAAAATTTATATAAAATTAGAATATCAAAGAACAGATAACTAGATTAACGACCCACACCCTTTTAGGAGTCTCAAATTGCATTAAGTAATATTAAAGTAAATAAATATAGGATTTAAATGTATAGAGGTGCAACCATTCCATATTAATGGTCGCCCAACGTGGTGCTTTCTTGCCATTCCAATATATCATAGATATTCATGTTAGTTGTTTATCGCTTGATTCTGATATTGCTGCTTCGCGCCCATATGTTTTTTAATTATCCTTGTTTCAGCTCGTACTCGTAGTTTAATCCACTACCACCTCCCCTGCATTTGCTAATGTTTGAGTTACGCCATAAGAATATTTTTAAATCGAACTTTGTCGACCATATTTCTCCAGAATTTAAAAATTGACAGCTTCAAATCTATAAACAGTGTTTCATGAGAAGTTTCTGCTTAAACAAAACATTTAAATAATACTCAATAAACTGTAAGGATATTTTTAGTTTGTATGCACGTACAGCAATTTAGCATTATCTTCTCGATTCCGAATTGCGATTCTGCCTGTATATAAGTGTCTCGAGTTTTGTGCATGTATTCAGTTGTTTTCTAGCCCACCTATGTGTGTTATCGATCCAGTCTGTGCTCCCGCCACGCACGTGTTATTATCGAACTCTTTCAGTAGTGCATTTTTGTAACAACGCTCTCTTTTGGAGGCAAGAATAAAAGGACAGTTGCCGTGTGTCTGAGAGAGCGAATAGAATGTTTAGCCCCCGCCACTTTTCGATGCGAGCTGTCTTCGCGAGTTTTTCAAGAGAGACCTGACCTGGCGTGGCTAGAAGCAACAAGTAATTTTAAAGTTGCTGTCCCGCCGCACATCTTTCGGGGTTGTGTAGGCGTGACTTTACGTTTGCTTATTGCGTGATTACCGGCTAACGTTTTGTTCCCTTGGTGTGTGTGTGTGTCTTCCGTATGTTTTCATCCCGTTATTCGAACCCCTGTCGTTGTGACGCAAGTTTTTTGTTCCGCATTTCATGGACTCATTGTACTACACGTGGTAGCGTTGTTTGTTGGGCGAACTTAACGTTGTTATTTACCGTTGTAAGCCTTGGAGTTTTCGTATCGTGGGGCGACAACCCCTAAAACACCGTTTGGGGGACTCTCAGTGAAAACCCAGTATCGGCTTACCATGTTTCGTAAAGCTCCCGCTTTTTCGTTCTGCCAGTTATCCGCAGCGCGCTTCGATTGTGTCTCGTTAGAGGATAATTTCCCAGGCTCCGTCCCATCAGCACCTTCCCGTTGATTTGGTGCAGCGGCCGTGTGTAGTAGCATAGGAAATCGATTATAGCTAATTCAAGCTTTTGAAAGGTATCATAATATTGTAGTAGCTTTACGGTGCGAATTTCAAGTGTACCGAGTGTTTTGCCGTTTTGCAGTCATTGTTACATTCGTTGTGTATATCTTTGCGTTTGCTAAACCTTTTATAGTTGTTTACCTGTCAGTTTAGTTTATTACCGTTAGATTATATGATCCTATTTAACTTTATGTAGTAGCATTTAAAGTATGTGTGGCAATTGTAACATGTTTAGTTGATTACCGTCTTTTATTGCTGTTAATTGAACCAGTGTTTTGAGTAATTCGATGTTTATACCGTTCACCATTTATTCAAGTATTTAATGTGAAGTTTACCGCATATTTAATAAATTAAGACGTTACGCAATTTAAATAGTTAACCTTTACTAACCCATTTCATATTTTTATGTACTAAACTTTGCCATTTTTAAATATATTGCTAATACATTTTATATTTTTTTAACTGTGGTTTTCTTTTGATGTTGTGCATGCGATTTGTGTATGCATTTTCACAGTTGTAAAAGGAGTTTGGTTAGCTGTTCAAGTGAGTTTTCGAAAAGTAGGTCCGATGGTGTTGTACTTGGCTCGCTGACCAGGACACTGCCAAGGTTGTAGTTAAAAAGTGAATCCATTATGCTTCAACTATTCGTCAGTGGATTCACGTACGCATTTTCCCATGTAGGAATCGTGGGGGTGCTCTATCAATTAAGTGCTGCTTTTTGTTTATTAGGGCGTTACTCTGTGTGATCTAGTGTTGCACCTCCCGTCGCTCCACTGAGGTTAGTAGGCACTCTTTTGTAACGGGCTGGGGCAGCGGTCCTATGTAATACATTCCCGATTTTGGAGTTTGCTTAGACGCTTAGCTGTGTTTGGCTTGTCGTAGATACCGATTTGTACCGTTACCAACTGGCGCGTTGTCTTAATTATAGTTTTAGCCTGTTACAAACTGGCAGCCCAACGTGGTACCATGTTTGGTTTGTCGTTAAGGACTTTTTATCCCGTTACAAAATGCTTTATAAAAACAAAACACTGTGATTCCGTAATTGTTTTGTGGTGTAGCAAAGTTTTACCTGATAAATCTTTGGCAGGACGGTAAATCCCTAAACCACAGAACATTTTCCATAAAAAAGTAAATAAAAATCAGAAATTACTGTAACCCATTGATTATTTAAACTACGTATATGTATGTATTCAGACCCAGAATTAACATAAACCTTACATAAACAAAAATGTTCGGAAATGAGAAATAGAAAATGCTTACATTCATTTAAATTCTCAATAAACAAAATTATAAGGGTTACCATCTATTAAATTTGTATATTTTATTCTATTTGTGGTGATTTCGTTTTAATCTAAATTTTTATTTTGTTGTAATTGTTGTGTATGTGACGCTGATTTTATTGGTTGTAAAAGTAGAGTGCTTTATATCTATTCATAGCCAAAGATGAATAAAATTAACTAAATAATAGAGCGAATAGTAAAACAATTTCCTCGTAAAGCTCTTCAATAGCGCACGTTTTTAACCGCCAGGGAATTCGGAACAATAGCGGGCACAGAAGCTAAGATTCGCATTTATGAGGTTGCTCAACCGAATTCGTGCGATAGACCTACAGCATCCAAATCATTATACACTTTAGTTATTAGTTTAAAACCGAGAACGAGGGCTTCAAATGCGCGAGCACTGCTGCGCCATTAATATTATCGCAGGCAAAGGTTGTTGAAGTGTCGTTGCTAAACAAAAATCAAAATCAACAAAGTTAACAGCCACTATTAAACATTCAAAAGAACCTAAGCTAATTTAACAAGCAATAAGCAATGCTGCAACAGACAGAGGTTTAGTTTTTCCCAGCAATCAGCGCGAAATCATAACCACAAACCGTAAGTAAAATATTCACATATTCGCACGAAATATTTTAGAGTTTTACTTTTGCGTCCCACAAACAGTTCGAACGCGAGGGAGGATGCAAGTACCAGGGAGATCGAGTTGTGCAGGCATTCCTCCAGATGGAAATGTGGAATCGCACGAGGAAGAGGTGCATCGAGTAGCGTCGAAAGTAAGGTAATCAGCAAACGTAGCTTGGTACAAACCTTTTATAGATCTGTACTCCAGGTGCTACGCGTGGTAGCAACAGTCGTCAAACGACATGCAAGGTGAATCCCTAATTTACGTATGGAGAGGTATATATTACTTGTAAAGTATTTTCTAATCCTGGCATAACCAGACTAATTTCAGTTATTACATGCACAACGCATAGACGCTGAGCTAATATTTTCAAATTATTGAACGATTAAAATCCATATATAGTAAATTGCCGGAAAATTCAATACACAGCATCAGAAGTAATCTATCAATAGATTTCCCTAAAATGGACACCGTAAAATAAAGGTTTTGAAAATTCACATAAAAATTGCAAAGGAGATTAGTCAACCGCATGTAACTATTTACAATAGTAACAAAAAACTAGAGGAAAGGCGTAGCGGCAGAAATTGATAATATAAAGCCAGATGCAATGAAAACAATGGGCGAAAAGAAAACTATACTGTTATTGGACGAATGTCCTAAGGCATGGTAAACAACCAGAATGCCTAGTGACGGGAAATAGTAATCAAAATTCCAGTATTTGAAAAAGAAAATAAGAAAGATTGCTAGAAGTATAGAAACATTGGTTACGTTTAGATTGCGCATTTACAATTTTGCGGTTTTGTGCTCTCCGTCTACGTTTTCGATGTCTGTAGTACAGGTTTTGAATTGCGCTTTCTATCTCCCTGCCTATTTGCTTTTTTGGATTCGGCCGGACAGCGACACAAATTTTGGCTTTTGTATTCGGCATTTTGGTCAGAATTTTGAAAGCTGTATTTGGAACTTCCAACCGCTATGTACAGTTCACTTCACGAGCTATGTACCTGATTAATTATTTTCCCGTGGTTGAAAAAGTCGATGACAATCGCCATTGCGTTTGTTTTAAGCTGTTGTAATGTATCTTTTTAAATTGTTCTATAAACTATTGTTCTCGCAAGCCGAGTTTGTTGAAGTGCAACTTAATTGTGGCAAATAATCATCTGTATTCCTGTATTAATTATGTGATTATATACTATGATATGAGTATTTTGTTTTATTCTTTGCTACTGCTATCTGGATTCGTGTGCTTACTTTCAGAAGCTATCTTGAGTTTACGAATTCTCTGTGACAATTGTATCCACATAGTCATTGATGTTATAATTTTGATAGATTTAGCCGACGAATCAAATTGATGCTAACACATAATTGTTCTTAGCTTGGCGGCAAAAGTTCAAGTTCATTACTTGAGTCACAAAGCAGTTTCAGGAAAGAATACAGTACACACAACTATATATTTGTCTCTAAAACAAGTGCAAAATTTTAAATACAAAGGTAGTATAGTGAGCAGTGAGTAAAATTTTGAAAAATAAATTAATGAAAGAGTAGTGTCAGCTGCGATAGTGTTTCACATCTGGAAAAATGATAATTAATAAGATGAATGTTTCGCCACAACTAGCTAAAAATGTTTAAAACCTCATATACGCCAGTCATTATCTTTGAACCTGCGTGTAATCTAAAATGTTAAAAAAATTAAAGAGTAAAATTGAAATTGTGGAGTTATAAAAAGGAATAAATATGAAAATATAAGGGAGGAATGGAAAGTACGTGCGCCAAAGAAAAATATAGAATAAAGTCCACTAATATTGCATGGGGTTAGAACTATATGAGAAACAATGCTAGCTCTCTCAAAGAAACCTGGAATAGGGAAGCGTGCAAAGTACTGGAAAATAAAGGATGAACGTGGAAAGTGCTAAACAAATACCACAAGACAAAAGTGCTGTGAGCATTTGTGTATATCTAGTGTATTGATATAGCAAGCTATTTACAAAATACGTTAGTTGATAAATTTAGCTTTATTGTTTGGTGGTTGCATTAACTAGATACAAGCAGCCCAAAATGAGGAGTAGATTTAGGTAACAATAATTTATAAGTGCTAATATTTAGGATGTTATTACTAGCAACTTTTGATATGGTCGACCAAAGCTGCCACCTTGGCATTAACACTTGGAGAGTTGGGCAGAGCGCATCCATACCCCCAAGAAACAACCCCAACTTGCAGTCCATCATAAACCAAAGGATTTCCAGAATTGCCCTGCAATGTTGGAAAACATAATGCCATTGTTTTGAAAATGGTTGATGAAGACCAACCTGACAAATATCTTCACTCCCTTCTGAGTACCCAAAGCAAACCATGCTGTCAGAGATGGCGCTGGCACCGTAAGCATTTTTGCAGTCTTGGTCGCTAACTCTAGGGACTTGAAGTGCTAGCAGATGGTTCCTGGGAAAATTTCCTACAAATCCAGTAAATGTGGCCAAAGTTCCTTCTGCTACTTCGTGCCCGTTTGGTGCCAATCCAATAGTCTGCGCTCCCACGCCTACTGATATCGAAGACATAAGAGTGATGACGGATACATCATTATCAATGGTCCAAGAATTGTATTCAGGGTGCTGGCAGATTCTGTTGACTTTAACTACCTGACCTCCATTACCCACAACAGAGCTGTTTGCTCGAACGTTCAAACTGGAGGCTGATATTCTGAAAATAAAATAATGTTGATAAAAACTCTTATATATTTGTTCCTTTCTCACATAACAATTGTAACCGGGAAAATAATAAAAAGCTTGGCCATGAAACTACGAGTATACTTAGAAGCAGCAAAACGTATCAATAATCGAGTGCAATTTCGAAATGTTAGAAATCATGAATACTATGGCACAAATTTAAACACATCTAACGACATAGAAGAAGAAATAAGTGAAAGAGGTATAATTTGTATTAAATGTTACTTATCGATAAGAGCGTGTTGTTCGAGGAAACGGGAAACAGAAACAAATCGTCCCTTATTTATCTAGAATGAAAATTTAACTTAGTGTAGACTGCCGCTTCTTCATAGACATCATGTATACTAATAATATCCGACTTATTTCTAATCATAATACGTAAACTCTAGCTACTAGAAGAAAACGTATAAACATTCAGGAAGTACAAGCTTTGTAGAAGCTTGTAAGGTTATTTTAAGCTTTTAAAATCATTGTGGCGGACACTAGCTGCTTGGAAGATTGGAAAAAGCTAAAGGAACTTTTCGTCAGCAGAAAAATGCCAGAACATCATGTCGCGGTTGGATTCTCAACGAGCTAAAGAAAAAGAGGAGAACAGCTATTAGACCAATAATAGGGACTATTCCATTGTGTGCGAGAAAGAATAATTTCTCAGAGGTGATTATGGCAGTGGGTCTCTATCTTTACAGAAATCTGAAAAAAGGATGCTGATTTCCAAGCTCTATTACGATTTAGGGCAAAAGCCATCTCACTCACTAGGAGGTGGATGATGATAACCCCTGCCGCGACTTGGATGGGTCTCATTAAAGCGGCCCGATAGGTACTTGCTAGGCGGATCGCTGCCCTCCTTTGTACCCCCTCTAGTCTCTTTCTTTGTTTTATCATCTGCATGTATGCACTCCAGGCTGTGGCTACATTCAAGACTATTGAGTGCACGATAGAGGAGAGTGCTTTACGTCTACCAGTCCTAGCCCCGCCAATGTTAAGAACTCTCGGTTTTTTAGCTATGGCCTCTATGTGCTTCTTCATGTATAAATTTCAAGAAATCTGTAGTCGCAAGTATTTTGCGCTGTACTGGCCTACAATCTCTGTGTCCTCCTGCTAGTATAACGATCTCCGTCTTGTTTGGGGCTAGTTGTAGGCCTTTTCTAGTTACCCAGTATATAATTCTCCTGAGCTCCCACTCAATGTCGTCTTGAATCTTAGTCTGGTTTTTCCCGCACACTACTAGCGCAAAGTCATCCGCATACTCAATCATTAAGATGTTATCAGGCAGGTCAAGGCCAACGATTCTATTGTAATACAGATTCCATAGGTTGGGGCTGAAAATTTAACTTAATGGGACCCCACAGGTTACCTGCATAACCGTTCTTTCGTCAGTTCGTCAGTGAGAAGTTTCCTATCTTTGAGATAGCTTTTCACGAAGTTGGTAATGTAGGGACCAATGCCCGGGTTTCTAGCGCCTTGATGATACCTGACCACGGAGCGGTGTTAAACGCGTTTCGTACATCCCATGTCACTAGTACCACATACTTGCGAATATGGCGACTGCCCGCCTCTCTAGTTAATGCCAGAACCCGCTGGATAGCATTAACGGTACATCTCCCTTCTCGAAATTCATACTTCCACTCTGACAGATTACCTGTTTTTCAACTTTTTTTAGGCAGTTAAGGAGGTAAAGCGGCATGTATGTCTTTTTTTTTCAATTAACACTAGTTTTTCCACCTGCAGTTTTGTGGGATGCTACGTTCCAATAAGATGTTATTAACCACTCTGCTGCATAGCTGTGTGTCTCCCTCCAACAGTGGCTTGATAACCTCCGGAGGAACGCCATTTGGGCTTGCCGCTCTGCCTGTTTTAACCTTCCCATAGGTATTCCCGATTTTCTCCTCCGTACATCCAGATATTTCACCTGGGTCCACACGTGTGCCATGCCAAGTCGTTATCGGATGGATTGGAAACAGCTTGCGTGATTCAGCCATCAAATCTTCGTCTGGTAATCAGGGGGTTACAGAGTCTAGCTTGTCCGTAACTATCTTATATCCTGTACTTCATAAGGCGCCATCAACCTTTTTGCATAGTCCTCCTTTGCTAGATTTATGGCCTTCTTTAGTATTTTCTTCTTTTCTTTGTAATTTGATTTTAACTTCTGTACTATGTTGTTCCTTCACGTTGCGCCTGGCATTCAATCTAGTAAGTGCCCTTCTTGTCCTTATGAACACGGTATTTTTTCTTATTTTCGGAAATTTGCTTATGTAGACCAAATAACAGGCTGCCACGACTGTATAGTCAGCCCTGTTTTTGTCATTTGGCATACTGGATATCGCCTATTCGGTTATCTATCGGTGATCCCCATCTGCTGGACTTCAAATGAAAATCACTCCCGATGATGACACGTCACCGTCGTTTCGAGAACACTTCACTTCTAAGCCCGGAGCTTATCTTATAAGAACCTCCCTAGAATCTGTTACGTCGAGCCTAGTCGATCCTTCAATGGCAACACTACCTCTCTGAAACCGTTTTTCTGAGCTTAGTCGAGCCTTTGATGGCAAAATTACCGTGCTGAAACTATTATTCTTAGCCTTGTCAATTCGTTGATAGCAACACTATCTTTCTGACAGCTTAGAACCTGTTCCTAAACATCAGGAGACGGTTCTGACCTCTTTTACACGAGAGAGATGCACTAGAAGTTCCAATTGGAAGCTCTAGATTATTACCATCCGCGATGGCGGTCTTACCATTTTACAACGCGGCATAAACATACCTACTGCTCTACCTTAGCACCTCGAAATGGCCTCAGAACCTGGATGGCAGCCCATAACATATTGCAACCCCGTAAGATACGCGACGTGTCACCGACACTATAAAATAAGAAAAACTGGACTAACTTGAAGGATAAGCATCTCTTTTTACCAATGGGAGGTCCAACACGTTCTTCGGCTGAACTCATAGTTTCTTGCAAGATTCCAGAGGGCGCAATTCAAGAGCTTGTCCGCCAAACGGCAGAGTTCGTGTTCCTGATCGAAGTGCCCTTAAAGGTAAAAAACCCGTCGTGCCTGCTGCTCCTCCAGCTGCGTAGATTGGCCAAATAAAAGCCAAATTACTAACATGATATCCGAGCGAACACTAGAAAGAACACTTGCGAGGGTATTAATTAGTATTAGAAGCATTGCTCTGGTATTGTTTATTCTCGCCGCCATTTAATCATTCTACGTTAGTAGTTACAGCCATTACCGCCGAAAACCGCCAACAGAATCGGAAAATCAATACAGTAGTTCCAGCGGCGCCCGATGTGCTCACAGCACTGCCGATGTTGGATTTTTCGTTTAACCTGTTTGACGTTCTAGCAGTTTGCAACATCTAGAAGAGATTATTTATCTTTGTATCCAATCTATACAATTTGTATAATTATTTCTTGTTTTCAGACGCTTTAGTTTGTACATAGAAATATCAATAGATGTATGTCTGTTTATGAAGTTTGTTAGCTAATTTAATTCATTGATCATTCTTTCAGAAAATCTACTTTCTACACTCGGGTGCAATTACCGGCCGCCAGCGCAGTCGAAGGAGACGTACAGGCGGAACGAAGTAAGAGATATAAATGCCTAGTGGGCCAACGATTTTTTTTGTATTACATACAAGAGAAAGCGGAAATTCACAATGCTTATGCAAAAACACCATTTCTGAAAGAGAAGCTTTAAATACAATAGGCAGCCATAACTAAATTAAACCCACATAGTTGACATAATCACAGTACATATAAATATCACAAATTATAGATCCACCATCAGAATCGTAGGTGGCCACAATACTACTTGCTACAATTAATTATATTTGGTAATTTTAGCAATAATAATATGAGGTACCTCAGACAAAAATTAAAACTAATACTCATAGTTTGTAATACATCAATAAAGAAATAGCCTTATTGCATACATTAAAAATAGATTTAGGGGCAGCTAAAGATTACAGCGGCGAATCCCGTGAGTGCTTGGTTTCGGAGGAAACGCAAACGCGATTCCAGGTACGAACCCACGGCCGAACGATGTCACAATTTTCGGAATCGTTTGGCGCCCAAATCGGGCGGCGAGAAGCTGGTGGCTGAGGGGACTTCACCTTGCGATACTAGGACAAATCAGACCTGAAGGTAAGCCTCCTTGTCGGATCCTCTCCTGCGCTTACACAGCATCTGCAGCAGGGGTCAAAGCGGGTCCGGAGATCCAGAACCTGCTGTAACCAAAGCCACAAATCGGCTCTACGACACGAGGTGCTATAAGGAAGAGAGGAATCCATGATAGCATACAAGAACGACAAAATATTTCGAAGCGAACTCTTTACTTACCCCAGACAAAATTCCAGGCAATTCGCGAAACACGTGGCAGCATGAAAATTCCGCCAACAACGTGGGAGTCAAGCTTCCCTCATATCAAAGTTCGGGGACTAGGAAAGTCCACTTTAAAAGTTTAGGCTCCTATAAACACCATTGAAGCTCTAAGCCATGCTAAATTGGTTTAGAGTACCCTTATTATGCAAAGCAATATTTAAATCACCTTCGGGGCTTGGACAGGATGTGTTCTAAATTGAACTGTAGGTTTCAAGATTTACATCAAGGCAGACGGTTCGTGCAAACCTTTAGACTACTTCTGCTAAAAGTACTACAGAGTGACTACCGTCATTTATTGTGGCGAGAATCTGATTCAAACTGTATCCTAGAGATTTATTTCAAATGAAAATATTCTACAAAAATTTGCAGGTGCCTCTTCCAGGATTTGCTTCTATTAACGAAGCAAGCACGTCTATTCATATATTGTCTGCAGTGAAAGCTAACTATGAGCTGTGGCATGAAAGAGCTTTCACTATGGAGACTGACGCTGAGGTATTACAGGTGTTGAATTATTTCAGTGCGACCTGCTATCGTACAGTAAAGTATCTTTACTGTCTTGGCTGTATTGCAATTTTATAAAATTAAAATATACCAGTAATAATGTTAAGATTATACTCGTATATAGCATCTGAACTTTATATCCATAGATTATGTATTTGTAAAATACACATATTGGTAATTTTACTTTCTCATAATACGTTGTCATATACCGATGAGGCATAATTACATGTGTATAAGCAATGAGACAGAATAAACAAGGAAGAAATAAACAAGGAAGCAAATATTTTAGTAGACTTGACATTTTAATTATGACGTATAATTAACCAAATATGCCCACTAATAATAGTAGATTATGCAATGAGGGAGAGAAATTGCACTGAAGCAAAATAGCATTCTCTCCGAGTTGCATATACTATTTTTTCACGTTGCAGGAAGATTTAAAACGAAAAACCTGTATTTTTTAAACGTCATTTATGACATTTTAGTTACAATTATTTTAAAATTAGTAGCCTATAGTAAATTTTAAAGTTGGGGTCACTGTAAGTCATTATGACAAGAGCTCACAATTATGTCAAATTCGAGGTTAGCAGGTTAGGTTTTGCGTCAGTTTGTGTCAAAACTGACGCAAAACCTAACCTGATAACATCGAATTTGACATAATTGTTGTGTCAGTCATAATGAAAACTCCCTAGGGAAATTTTTGTTTTATTTAGTCTCTAGGGAGTAAATGTTTTACTTCTGTCACAATTTTGATGCTATAGAAACCGACTTCTACTCCCGGTCGTGGAAAAAATAACTTTTTTTCTATAGCACATGTTAAAGTGTGCTTTTATCAACTCAAAACAAAAGGTCAAGTTTTACTTTAACAGCAAGGGTAGATAAAGTAGCACTTTAACATCAAGGATAGATAAAGTAATTTAATTTTCTAACTTTTGTTTAAATTAAATATGACAGCTTCCTATTATCGTAGCAACCCAATCTAGCTACTGACATTTTGAAATGTGATTGACTGTCATTATTTTCTTTTGAAATTGTTAAAGTTCTTGCTATAGAAAAAAATATTGTATTATACACGACGATAAAGTTATTTCTATCCACTCTTGAATCATTAACGTCTCGACTTCGTCTCGACGTTAAACGATTCACTCGTGGATAAAATTTAACTTTATCGTCTTGTATAATAAATTACTATTATCTACTAGCAACATGATATTGTACATTTTCGTCATAGAAACAAAATATAAAGAGTTACTCATAACTCCCAATGGAAATTATTTCTATCTCAAACTCATGGTAACAATGCAACTACAATTAACGTCTTAGCAACCATACAATGAGGCAATCCTTGATGTTACCTACATATTCTAATTTTAAAAGTCATTATTACATTTTGAAATTTCATACCATTTTTACGAATATGCTAGTAGATAAAATATTGTATGCACCACGGGAGATGTTGATGTTCTTTACCTTCGGTTGACTTACAGACCTCGGGACAGAGGCACTCGGTCTGTAACACATGTCAACCTCAGGGAAAAACATATTCATATCTTCCTTAATGCCTAAATATCTATTTTCTACTCACTCTATAGAAAGTCGGTTTTTGCGCCCTAGCTTTTTAACCAAGCCAGAGACAATTTTTATTGACTCCCGGCGGGAGCCAATATTTTTTTGCTACCGCATTTGTGTTTATGTCACCATGGATATCACACCAAAGCTTTACAACGTTATGCTGCTTTGGAAATTAGACAAAATGTCACTACAGAAATCTAGAGCCATTATAATGATATCCTAAAGCAAATTTTTTTAAAAATTTCGCGCAATAGAACATGCTTTCGAAGAAAAAGATCATATATATATATATCACTGGATCAAAGGTTCATTTTCTCTCCTGTGTGTTTTATGCCCTCAGCTAACGCGTCGGGCATTAAATTTACACGCTGGAGGAAATGAATACCTTTGCTTCCTAGCTATATAAATAGCTATTTTATCTGGCTATATTTTCCTTACTCAACCATTCTGTCTTCTTTTTTTGGTAATGCTATCATATTGCTGTTATACGTAATTATGGCCTTATTGTACTTCATAAAACATTGAAAGCTTCCTCCTTTTCCCCTGTTTGGGGTGACCGCCGTTGACAAAATTCCAGTGATAAACCCACTTTCTCCTAAAGATGGAGGAAGAACTACAACTGCGAAATTTAAATGGTTTGCAATTAAACAAGATATAAGACAACAAGATCCATTCAGGATAGGAATGTTCGGAAAAAGAAGAAGTGAGATTAAAGGCAAGGAAAAACCCGATAAGGTAAGGTGTTACTAAAATATACTTCAGATCAGAATCTAATTGGGTTATCTAAAATACAATCAAGTTACAATTATAGCATGCAATTCATAAACGGACTTTTCCAAAGGTCCGCTGATACCTACTACTTCTGTTAGATAAGATGCAATCACGATTATTGTGACTAAACAAAATATGAGATCTGCTACCAATCCTGAACATACGAAACGCATCCTATGGAGCATTATTATTTAAAAACGGTAAATGCCAATCTTGCCGGATTTGATAAACTACTAAATAAAATACAGTCAGCTTGGATATAAAACAACTCACGAGAACGGAAATATAGCATAATAAAGCGTTTTTTGGAATAATGTGACAAAACTTCAACTAACTTCAAGCAGCGACAGATTGTCTATGGTACGAAGTAGGCTGAGTTATTATCTATTTAAAAAAATATGTTCTAAATAGCAGCATAGTTATCAAAAGTAATGGTTTACAACACACACAAAATTTCAGACGTATGGTGAACAGACAATGGAAGACAATACTCTTATCAAGAACTTTCGAAATTTTATACTAGGTATATATGAAAAACACTAGAATACATAACAATTCTACTGCTTATTAATTATTCTTTATAGCAGAAATGTTTGGAAAGTATCTGATAAAGATGTTTTTGTTTACTCTACATTCTTCTGCTGATTTGTACTTACCCATCAGTGCAATGAGCAGCAGTTAGGAGTTTAGTTTCAGAAATGATCGAAGCCCCACAAATATAGGATCCATAATATTCCAAGGAAGCTTGGTAAGGATAATCTTCAATCTGTGCCTGGTTATCTTCTGGAATTTTTTTCCTGAATTCTCGAAGATGAATTTTGGGACTAGCACCTGTTGAAGCAATTTAAAATATGAAATCTCTCTTCATTTATGACTCAAATATTTAAGAGAGTGTAATTTGCTGAATATTTTTGAAGTAACTACAGAAAAAGTTGAACTACATTTTGAAAGATAGTTGTTTACGCAAGTGTCTTTAAAATATGATGGAAATAATGTAAAAAACTTACAGGTGGCAGTGGCGATTAGTGCTGCTGTAAGTAAGAGACGGAACATCTTGATGTTGCCACAGTTTCTATAGCTGTTGCAAAAGTGTTTTGGGCGCATTAACTTATATTTCCAATAGTTTAGAACAGACAATTTACTGAGAAACGATTACTTCTGACTGAACGGTAAACACTGGAAACCAGAGAGCGTCAAACTTTTGCAAGGAGTAATCTTGTGAAAAAGACAAAAAAAGCATAATGTGGTTTGACTTCTCAACTCCACTATGAGGAGAATGGACTACTCGTCGTTGGAGTCATAGTTTTGACATTTTTCACAGTTTTTAAATTCATTTAAAACTATTGTGCATACAAGGACAAATTCGAGGGCCAACATGCTACAATTCTAAAATATATTGTTGTGCATAAAGCTCACGTTGGGCGCCATACTCCAATCTCGTAAAAAAAACTAGGTTAAACAGTCAAAAGCCTCACGTTGGGCTGACAAACTTAATATGCCGTGGAAAAGGAAAGTTTAAAATTAATTTGAAAATTGTTATTATTCGTGTAAACTCAGTTACACATTATCCCCCAACAAACAGTTATATAGCAAAACATTGTCAAAGCTCAATTAAATTAACGGTAGTCCAACAATATTAATCTTTCAGGGTTAATTTATCTTTAACAAATACAACTCTAGTGTAACATAAAATGACTCCTAGCTGTTTCCATTGTATTTCCGGCATGATGCCGATAATAGGAATACCTGTGGAAATAGCTAGTAACAGGAGATTTTATTAGTGCCTTCAGAATGTGAAGATAAGGATAAAACTAAATCAATTAAAATTTGTTGTGTTCATTTGATAAATAATTAGAAATCAGCAGCTTTCTAAAGTGAAATTAATTGAAAATGACAATCCGAAGAAACATTATTTACTGTAGGTTGAGGGTCTCTGCTTAAAAATGTGGCAATCAACAAAGTACGTCGACGAAGTTGTTTTTAGAACAGTTAATCAGATTTTACAATTGCTTGTAATCAGTTTGTCAATGACCGGTAAAAGCAAAGCTGCTGATAACGGATTTTAATAGAATTGGTATCAGATTGATATATTATCAAACCAATTCGTAGAGAAATAAATACTTTGATTATCATCATAAGAATACAACAGCAAGTAAGACAGCATTTATTTTTCTATAGGGTATTTTTAAAACACGTGGAAGCACTTAAACCACATATTCGTAGACAATTAACTAGACTAATCTAAATATGCGTGACTCGTACTTTGATTCTAGAATGAAGGGTTGAAAGTCTCAATTTTATTAGGAGAGACAGACGTTGGCATTACACCCACGCCAATAATAATAAACATGTGATCAGAGATAATCTATATTGACGTTCTCGTTTTAACAAATTGAAGTAAAAATTAATTAAATTTGAAAGTTTCTGAAAATATGTTTAAAAGCTTACCGGTTCATGGGTGAGACCATCAGAAAGAAATAAGAGAGACCAGATTAACACTCATTAAAATGTCTGCATATAAAAAAACGAACAATGCCATTGTCGCTACAGTCTTCTCTATATCTAGTCAAGGAGATAAAAATACAAGCGTAGAAAATGTACATTTATATTACCTGCGGAATGGGGTGTTGAAAATAATGAGACATTTGTCACTTGATGAAAAACAAGCAAACAGACCGTCACTTGCAGATCATCACTTAAGTCAAGATAAAAAAAGGAATTTGTAGATGTTTTCAGGAAATGGCGTTACCACCATTGAGCCCTTCAGGATTGAGGTAAATACAGTTCGTATCGGCATTAAGACAACCGCTATTAGTATCACCGAAAGAAATATTTACTTTTATAAATACGTAGATTACTAAAATACTCTGAAGGAAGCCTGAAACCTCTATAGAGTACGTCTCCAGCTGACGGATAAAGAACGCCCGGTAGACATACAGTGTAGGACTAAAATCAAGCACCTCTCGAGGACTAACAGGAATTGTGGGGAACACCAGTGACCACCAATATTGATTTGAGGCGACCAGTAGGATTATTTCTTGGAAGGGCTGTAGTACTGTAATATAGTAGGGCAAGAGCAAATTGTACTGTACTTCCCGAGAGAGTCATACGGGAATATGATGATAACACGAAGGAGTCGAGCAGTCTAAAATTAGCTACCGATTTCACAGATGTGGACAACCAGATATGGTGAGGAAGGAGGGATGCTGGAACAAATACATTCGGAGGGCACCTCCAATTGCAACACGATTTAAGTTCATGTTGTCCAAAATTCTAAATATTAATTATCGAACGTTTCAGGAAGCAAAATATGTACCCGTTTTGAATGGCAACATTTAGTGAACTAAAAATTAACAATTGAAACTTAACTTTTTCTACTGGAGGTCAACGATAATCAACCTCAAGTAAATTGCTTGAAGCGGACGAATTAAATGTAAGCACAGGCGTAAACGCACGCTATCATTGAGGATAAACTATTAAGATGTAACATAAATATTGCACTACTCGCTGACTAAACAAAGGCTCTTCAGGAGATGAAAACCTTAATGGAAGAACAGGAGATATATCGCAAAACGAACACACCAACAGCGTTGTTGCCACCAAAATTAAAAGAAGATTGATTTAATTTTTCAATAAATATATTCTGACAAATATCAATACAATCTTTTGCCATCACATCAGCAGACAATATACTTGTAGGGCATTGAATATCAAACAAAAAGTTAGATCGACCACATCATGACAACTAGTCGTTGGAGATCATCTTTTGCAATCATTAGAATAGATGCACAAGCATTCTGCAAATCAGATCTCAACTTATTGTATAACAAAACGATTAGCAAATGCCAATAAACAAGAAAATCAGAAATATTAAACGCTTTTGCTTTCCAAGGACGAATAAAATAAGCAAGACGTACGCGTCAACATAAAACGTTGCGTAATACAAGCAGCTCAACATATACATTGGATAATCGATAGTACCCTGAAAATTATAAAACAGCCTCTTGTGTTCATTGTTCGACATAGGCTTTCTCTAGACCTTTTCCTACTACTAGACCTACTGTTTTTGTCGGCTTTTGATCTCCGCTAGTGGACCTTTTTCGTCCATCGTCCATCTCTCATTCTGGTGACGTGTTCAGCTCTCTTCCATTTTGATCTTTTGAGACGCTATCTACCTTAGTTTTCTGTGTATCTTTTCTTTTTTAACACAATAGCGAAGGAATATTTACAATTGTTTGACGTTTTTGTAGGTACTCTTGGTAAGGTTGCAGTATTTATAGTCTATTATACTCTTTTGTAAGCCCCTTAGAATTGCAGGCAGCTCTAATGTATCAAATACCTCCTGGGAGTCAACAAATACAGAACCAAAGATCGATGCCATCAATTTCATTCTCTATGAGAGTTTTCAAACATTGCAGATGGATATACGTACCATATCCAGAGCGGCAACCGGTTTGTTAATGGAGTTGAAAAAATTCTAGTCCGGCTTCTAATCTATAGGTTACTAACCGGGTATATGATTTGCGAAGATGGTTGAGAAAGTTTAAGCCTGTAGTTTTCGAGATCTGGTCTGTCTTCCTTTTTATGTAAGAGAATCATCACTGAGTTTCTTTAGTTGATAGGAACTTTGTCGACTGAAAAGCTTTTAAATATTTTCAACCAGTATTTTTCCTTTTATTTTTATTGCTTTGGTAGTTATGCGTCTTCCCTGGAAGCTTCATTAGTTTTCATCTTCTTGAGAACATTATAAATTTCATCTATAGAGATGTCAGGAATATGCTTCGGGTTTTTATATTTAACTTTTCATTGGAGATGTTTTTGATCTTGTCGGTTTTATTCTTCAGTTTGACGATTTTCTTTTTTCTGTTAGAAACTTTTCTTCTAATTATTTTTATACTTGTATTTTCTTCGATAGTGCACTTCGAAATGTTATTGTTTCATTTTCTTATGATCTATTGGTTAGTATTTTTGTCGCTTTTAAATGTTTTCCTCATATTTTATTTTCACTTTTGATTCTGTACTAAGTTTTTGTGGTTTTATACTTGTTGGAGAGCATTCTTCTTGTGCTTTTTTTATTGTATCTATTATTCTATTGTTCAACTTGTCTAATGTAGCTTGTTGCTGGTTTTCTGTAGAGCTGTGCTGATATAATCTTCAAACTATTTTCTATTCGCTGGTTGTGTCTACTCTTTAGTTCCGTTCTTCCTTATCATTTTGTATCGTTGGTCACTACTTCGTATTAATAGTCGCTCTCACCATTGGATGATGGCTCGTTGGTGTATCTACTTATAAATGATAAAAAATACGATTCGTCGATGACGAGAACATTCTAAGTCTGATACGAACAATAGAAAATGCAAGCGAAAATTTAGGTATCAAATTAAACCCCCCGAAGGCAATAGGATTGATAAAAATTAAAATGGCACTCTGGGTTTTTCAAAAAGTGCTGTCCTATAAATAGGACGCTGGGAGCATGTGTGCATATTTGTGTTATTAAAAATAAAATTTGAAAATTGAGAAAATGGCATATTTCTCAAAAACCAACAAAACAAAAGTAAATTATATCTGTCATAGTGTAAGATCTTCGGCTGTTGCCTGAGTGCGCACGCGTTGCTTGGCAGTATGCGTAGGAACACGATACGTGCATGATATGTGTATACATGTTCCACTTGTCTTTTGTTATTTTATGTACTTAATTTTCAATAAAATATTCTGTATCTTACATATCAGAAGTCGGATAATACTCCGCAAGTGCCCATAACATCAAAAAGTGAGTAAGTGTGTGTTAGACGGGAGTTTATGTGTGTTATATTAAAATTCAATTTTCCTTACTTTTGAAATGTGTCAAGGTGGTGGATGCAACTCACCCATGAAGACAAAGCGGCAACGGGGTGCAAACAGTGCAGGTTCGACCATTCCTTGGCCCAGTGGCGGAGGCAGGCAGTTAAATGTAAAAGAACATAAACTTACTGATCTGTAAATCTCATCGACAACAATGGTTGTACTCACCGGGGGTGGCCTCCCCCTGGCCCCTCCGTACTTCGGGCAGTGGCATCACAATGCTGGGCCTTACATCCGTCAGCCTCAACCCTTTGGCACCTCATCGCCGCCTTCATTGGCTGGGTTAGCTATCGGTACCTTTCGCTAGTACTGCCCAATAGTAATCCACTAGATTAACTATTGTTACAACCCGTACAGAGTCGGTAATAACTACCGTAGTATACTGATCTTTCACAGTACAGCAATTACCGTAAATCTTGCTATTGCTCTAACGGGGCTTATAATTTGGAACTCCATGCTTCCGGTGCGGAACGACATGCTTCCGCGAATCACTGGGCGGACTTCGTGCTCCAGCTCCAGGATTCAACTCTTTGACTATCACATAGTCGACTAGCAAAGCAAGAACCTCTGACGTATACCGGACGCTGTAATTGCCAAAAAGTCTACCAAATGCCATTCAACTAGCTACAATAGTACGTACATTCTACTCTAGTTAACTTAATCCTCTACCTAATTACGCCTAGCTACGCTCGCCGCTTCGTCTCGCATTATGCGACTTATCACCTTATAATTAATTATTGGTTCGCATATAATCGCTTACGCCAAGAAATAATTACGCAAAACAGACCACTTTCACTCACACGTCGCGCCGCTGTCGCACCCCAAAACGTTCTGTTTATTTTTGAATTTCATTTCTACCCGAACCCGATTGATACGGTTCATTGGTTGCACGTAGCGTCTGGGTCCCCGAAAAACTGACCGGGAACCAATGCCTAATACATCCGTCAAGATTATATTACATTCCAGGGCTCAAAACATTCCAGGCGTGGCAAACGTAGTAATTAAAACTTAAAAATAATGCACCCCAAAACCATCAAATATTTCATCCCTAACATGTGTACATTTTGAAGAAAATGGTCAATCCAAGAACAAAGAAGTCGAAGCGTAAAGGTGACAAAGGAGGTCAGTCATCGTCTTCGAGTTCTACTTCCTCCGATTCCAGCTCATCGAGCGAAGAGGAAGTCGCAAGAAGAGAATTGAAGAGGTTGCGAAAGGTGGAAAAGCCTCTGCAGCTCATTGAGAACAAAGGACAGTTTACTGACCATAGTACGGATCAAAATGTTATTCCGACATTTGATCCGCAGTCGAATCAGGCAATCGATGTGTGGGTTCGTAGAGTTGATGAACTAGCAAAGTGCTATAAGTGGAACGACAACTGCGTCGTAAAATTAGTGGCAACAAGATTAAAGGGAATGGCAAGGCGTTGGTATGACACGCAGAATCAGTTGGGAACAAACCGGCGTGAAATAAAATCCTTACTAGTGAGACAGTTTCACAAACCGCTGCCGTTCGCAAAGTTGTTAAAAGATCCGCTTTATATGAGGCCCAGGCAGGGCAAGGTTTAAGCGAGTATTGTTTTACGAAGTTGGAGAAACTGAAGATGTTGAACTTAGAAATACCAGAGGCTTATTTAGATGCAGTCATCGGAGGTATTTCAGATGAAAATGTTGTCCGATCAGCAAGATCCTCAAGATTTAGTAACACAGCTGAACTATACACCTATCTCAGCACACTGGGGTGTCTGTCGGAAACTAGCAGAAAAATTCCATATTTGACAGTTATAAAATCAGCAAGACCACAGGATGACGCTCCAAAAGGCATACAATGTTACAATTGCAGGGGCCTTCATCGTGTTAGAGAGTGCCCAAAACCAAAAGTAGAATGTTTCAGTTGTAGGCGTTTGGGGCACGTGCAAACAAAATGCCCGTTTAAGAAGGACATGCATGTTCAGAAAGCTAAACATAAACGTGACGTAAATCAAGTTATAAAAACCACTGAACGAAATAAAAACCCTTTCGAAAGGACCGTCGTGGTAAATGATAAAAGAGTAAAATGCTTAATAGATACTGAAATTTCGATCACCATAATTCGTAAACGTATCGCAAATATGCTAAGAGTGCAGTTGGAAAGAGACAATACTGTGCTGCGGGAATTTACTGGAAATTGCGTTACAAGCACGGGAGCTGTAAACATAAATGTGCTCGTGGGCAACGCGAGTACAACATTGCGCTTGGCTATTATGAACGATGACGAATTAATGCACGATTGCATCATTGGTTGGGATTTCCTAAAATTACCGAGTGTTATACTAATGAAGGTTGCCGACAGGGTTTATGTCCGACGTCTAGACGAGTTAAAAACAACTCCTGATTTTGACTGTTTTGAAGTTACTAGGAACGTTGGATGTGAAATAACGTGTGGTAATCTTTGTGTTGTTGACAAATCGAAGTTTGAAGTTCTATTGAAGAAATTTGAAGATAGAATTTCAACTGGTATGGCAAATTTGGGAAATGCTGCAAAGTTGGTGATTAAATGGCGTCAGTTTCTCGGATTAGCCGGTTACTTTCGTTAGATAAACGCGGCAGGATATGAACTGGTGTTGGATGGTCGAGCAACAACACACATTTGAAACCGTGAAAATTGTATGAAAGTATTGATGTATTGAAATTGTGTAGTACTGTGAAGGCCATGAGACGTGACAATGATGACAATAGTAGTTCGAGGCAGATGATGGCTGTCTACTACTTATTAGAGTTGTACGTAGGCATAGTTAAGGCCACGAGACGTGACAATAATGACAATAGTAGTACGAGGCAGATGATGTCTGTCTACTATTAGAGTTGTACGTAGGCATAGTTAAGGCCACGATGCACCCCCTTTTTATAACTTATCTTGGAAGGCTCACTCGTCTCCGACTAGCTCAATACACGGCTACTATTAGGGTCTAATGACTGTGGGCTTTTAGTTTGCTTTACTTTCTCATAAAGGTATTAGTTCAGTAATAAGAAGAAATGGGCGCCATAACTTTATTAGCAATTGTTAATTTTTTAAGACTTACAATCGGTTGTATACTCAATCCTACAATTCATTAATAATTTTTCATTAATTAAAGTTTATGCCTTTTTGCTATTACACATGTTATGCAATTCCTACCTAATTTCAGTTTATATCTGACAAGTTAGAAATGTCATTAATTATTAGTTTTAGTTAATTAACCTGTGATTATCCAAGAGATTTCTTATACTTATCCAACTAACAATCTCTTTCGCATTAGATGAAAATATAAAGAGCTCTCTATACCTTCTCAATCCTCTTTCTAACACTTTATTCCCAATTAACAATCTATATTTAGTTTAATTGAAGTTACTCCAGGGAGTATAAGAAAAGTCCCTTATGGTTAAAAGCTTACTACATGACAATTGACATATACTAACTTGACAGCCGCAAAACTGCTCAAGTCCCCGTTCAGGATTATTAAGAGGTAAGTAACAATTCTTTTACTTTGAAACTAGTTTGTTATCTATTAGCATCATGGCTTATGCCCTGATTTATCGATATCCAATCTATGACGGTAGTCTAATTATATAAACAATATTTAACCAATTTTAACTCATTTAGGATTAACATACGGTTAATGCAGAGAACCCTTGAATCTGAATCCCTTCATCTTCCCAATATTAAGAAGAAAACCCCATCGCCGAACCAAAGAAGCGGCCTTTGATTGGTGAGTAATCTTCTAACAATTAATAAGTTTTTTAACAAAGTTCTTTTTCCTCTTTTATTTCTCTCCTTACGTCCTCCCAATCATCTTGGAGCACATCAATACACCCCTCAATGATGAACATAGAACTAGCCAGGAGCTGAGAACTAGCGAGGAGGCCTAATGCTGAACCAAGGAAAACCCCCTGATTAAGATTTGTATGTATTAGCTTCCTAGTTACCTACCAGTTAAATAATAACTGCCCTTTTCAGAAAGAAAATGTTCATTGGATTTATCCTATCTGCTATTTTCTTTGTATCCTTTTTGAGCTAGGATTTATAAGTAGTATCGCTTCTCGTTGACTCAGAGAAGCTTCTTTCTGCTTTCTCAACCAAACAGGAAATAAATAATTTTGTATTTTTTTGTTTTAATAATATAACCACGAGCCTTCTAAATTATTTACTCTTGATTTAATAAAAGGGTAGGCAACCCCTTATACTGATTCTGCACTTTAAGTTGCCTATCTATCAGGTTTTAATAATACCTAGCGGTATCCTTGTAGTAGTTAAGCTATGTACTGCTACAACGAGACGTGACAATGTGGATGATAGTATACGAGGCTGGCCCTGTTTACTATTGGAGTTGTACGTAGGCATGTAGCGTAGGTAAATCTCTGAAATGCGAAAGCATGCAGAGTAAGTAAATCTCTGAAATTCAAAGGCATGTAGAGCGAGTAAATCTCTGAAATGCAAAGTCAAGTAGAGTAAGTAAATAGTTGAATGCAAAGGTGTTCAGAGTAAGTAAATCTCTGATACACGGGATTGAAAAGGACTGCAGAGCAAATGTTGTAGTTGATATGGTGAGGAAGGTCAGTGTGGCTTGTTTACGATTGGGGTTGCACCTAAGCTCGAAGATCACGAGACGCTGACGCAATGAAAATAGTTATCGAGGCTGTTCGGCCTGATTTCTATTCGAGTGTAAGCGTATGACTAATAAGAAAGGCAATAAAGATCAAATTTATGAGGTTTCAGTTTACTAGGCCGAATGTACGAATGATTTTAAGATGTAAACAGAATGAGAGTTGCTGTCCATAAGAATTCGGTTCATGTTGATTTTCGTTGCTTTGTATGATTTCAGATAAATGATCGTTGGATCTGAGGGCAGCCACATGTAAGATCTTCGGCTGTGGCCTGAGTGCGCACGCGTTGCTTGGCAGTATGCGTAGGAACACGATACGTGCATGATATGTGTATACATGTTCCACTTGTTTTTTGTTATTTTATGTACTTAATTTTCAATAAAATATTCTGTATCTTACAATAGTAAGAATAAAAAGCATTGCCAAGCAAAAATAAAAGATTAAAAAAAATTATAAAAACTGAAAAAAGCATTTTTTTTTGTTTTTCGAAGATTTTTTGAATAAACCACTGTGCACAATGTAACGGTACAGTTGCTGCAAAATGTCTTAGGTTTACTAGAGCAATTTGGATAATGACAATGTCGTTGTTTTCAACATTTTCCAGAAATTAATCTTTTTCATCGTACCAAACATCATCAGAAACCGTACGTCAACATCCAGAATGAAAGAAAGCTAAGCGGTATACCTTTTAGGATTCGTTTATTGTGTTCAAGTTTTAGGTATTTCTTTGCAAGACCTTTTCTGAAATCCTTTACAAAAATCATTTTTTTGCCATGAGTATTTTGGTATAAAAAATGCATTTACGAAAGCCATTTCAATAATGCGGATCACTAAGCACCAATACCACTTTTTTCCTCTCACCCAAATATCATGTTTTCTAAAAGCTAATCATGTTGATCATAACCCTCATATATAGGGTATAATTATATATCAGCCTTGGCTGAGAAACGGCACCACGTTCTTTTTTTCTTTGACCCATCGAGGAGCTGACGCTAATAGTTCAATTGTATGAAAGTTTTTTGTCAATATCACATATTTAGTGTTGTTCTCTTTTGCGGGGAATACATTCTTACTCATTATTACCACTTTACAATCGAATATGAAAACAGAAGATAGTAAACAAGTTACTGGGAAATAAGCTGTTTGAGGATAAGCTGTCGAGTATGATAAAAACTGCTATAGACTCGCAGCTTGGGGAATGGATATCCAAGCTTGAAGATAGAATAAGCCAACTGGAAAAACAACTGGATAAAGCAGTAGACGACACAGATGATGCCTTGGATTCATACGAGCAGTATACTAGGAAAAACAATCTAAGAATTTTTGGAGTTCCGGAAGGTCAACACGAGGACACGGATAGCGTAGTAATTAACTTGTGTAGGGAGAAGCTTGGGATTACTATATCTAAAAAAGCCATCGATATAAGTCATAGGTTAAAAAGACGAGCAGGGCAGCACAAACCGATCATAGTTAAATTTGTACACAGAAGAGTGAAAAAGGAAATTTTTAACAACAAAAAGAAACTTAAAGGTTCTACAATAATTATCAGAGAGGATCTAACATCAAAAAGAATGGAAATTCTAAAGGAGGCTGTAAAGAAATTTGGTAGCAGATCGGTTTGGACATATGATGGGAATATATTCGTAAAAACTGATGAGCATGTGAAGAAAATTAATACTTCCGACGATTTAGGCCCTGAACACACGGGATTCCGTTTCCCAGATTCGGAATGCGGGATACAGAATCTGAGTCTGTTCGGACACGGCGACTGAATCTCAGACGCGGGCCTTCAGTCACTTGCAGTGCCGTGCTGTTATGGACCTAGCATTGCTGTTCTTTGTTTCTGTCGAATTAGTCTAGAAGTGCTGTATTTAAAATCAGGGATTGGGCTCTACTAAGCTAATAAATTTTTCATTGTCAAATAATGTACATTCTACGATCGTTGTGTAGTAATGAACGCCTTGCTTATTCGATTTAAATAGAAGTTGAAGAAAATCTGCTACGCCTATGACATGATATCATATGTTCTAGCTGGCAAAAGTGGGCGAGTCCAGGCCGTGGTACACGTGGACTCATATCCTCTATATGCTCCAATGGTAAATCGGTATCCGAGATACAGAATGTGTCGCCGGCGGCCGATTTTCCTTATCTCTCCATTTCGGCCGCCGGCTACAAATTCTGTATCTCGGATACCGATTTACAATTGGAGCATATAGAGGATATGAGTCCACGTGTACCACGGCCTGGACTCGCCTACTTTTGCCAGCCAGAACATATGATATCATGTCATAGGCGTAGCAGATTTTCTGCAACTTCTATTTAAATCGAATAAGCAAGGCGTCCCTTACTATACAACGATCATAGAGCGTACATTATTTGACAATGAAAAGTTTATTAGCTTAGTAGAGCCCAATCCCTGACTTTAAATACAGCACTTCTAGACTAATTCGACAGAAACAAAGAACAGCAATGTTAGGTCCATAACAGCACGGCACTGCAAGTGACTGAAGGCCCGCGTCTGAGATTCAGTCGCCGTGTCTGAACAGACTCAGATTCTGTATCCCGCATACCGAATCTGGGAAACGGAATCCCGTGTGTTCAGGGCCTTAAAGGCTCTCTAATACGAGTGTAGCAGTGAAATGCGGAAAAAGTACAGTGTTAAAGTGTGATAGTGAACACGCGCGATTTTGGGTGTTTGCGAATTTCTTTTTTGCTTTTCTAATCTCTTGAGAAATAATAATTTAAATTTTATTTTTGTTATCGAATAGCAGGTATGAGTGCGGGCACTTCTTGCAGTAACTTAAAAATTGCTCATGTAAATATAAGGTAGTTGATACAAAAAATGAATTACATTGGAAATATCATTGATAATTACGACATACTAGCATTATCAGAAACCTGGCTTTCGAGCAATATAGATAACTGCCACATATCAATTCAAAATTACAATGTCGTTCGTAAGGATAGAGAAGGTCGCGGTGGTGTAGCTGTATTTATGAAAAAATCTTTAAATTATATACTAATAGATACAAATAGTACTATTGAACAACTGTGGTTCTCTACTAAAATTAAATCAGTTACTTATGTATTTGGCGTAGTTTATCGACCTCGTTCTTCAGACTATAAAACGTTTGTAGATGAGCTAGAAGTATCGTTTACTCTGTGTACGTCTGTGTCTGATAGAATTTTTTGCCTGGGTGATGTAAATTTTAACTTATTTTCGAAATCTGATGCATCCGTATTATACTTTAACGAATTTCTTGAATGTCATAATCTGAAACAACTAATCTCTGAACCAACGAGAATCACAGAGCAATTTGCATCCCTAATAGATGTTATCTTATGTAGTGACCCCTCATTGGTCAGGTCATCTGGTGTTGAAGTTAATAATGAATCTGATCACGAAATAGTTTATTGTACTCTTGCTGTAAAATCACCTAAACAGATACCGATAATAAAAACATATCGCGATTTCAAATATTTTGACATTAATAAATTTAGAAATGATCTATATTTGTTGCCCTTGCAACAAATATATCACACTCAAAATATTAACAATAAAGTTTCTGTCCTTAATAATAGCTTAAACAGTTTATTTCATGTACATGCTCCGTGGAAAACAGTTAAAATTACAAAAAAATTGCTCCGTGGATAACGGATAATATTAAACTAATGATGAAGATGAGGGATGCTGCTAAACGTAAATATTTGAAATCTAAAAATCCAGCGCACTGGGAATATTACAAAACTCTTAGAAATTTTACAAGTACCAGTATAGTAAACGAAAAAAGGGCATACTTTGTGTACAAAACTAAAAACTGCAGTATAAAACAAATTTGGAAAGACCTTCACTTACTCAATTTACAAAAATCTCAAAATACAGAAATTCCTGGTCAGCTATGTAATCCTGAGAATATTAACAACTTTTTCATAGACAGCATACCGAATTTACCTATTAGCGATGAAATCAAAAACTATTATTTGACGCGTATCAATAATATTCCGGAATTTAATTTCGAAACAATAGCAGAAGAGGAAGTGGGTAGAATACTATATGAGATTAAAAGTAATGCTATGGGCGTTGACGGTCTAAATATTAAAATGATTATGTATTGCTGTCCATTTATACTTCAACCTTTAACTCATATTATAAATTTTTGCTTGAAGTATAATGTGTACCCTGATAGTTGGAAGCATGCCCTTGTTATTCCATTGCCGAAAGTAAACGAACCTGGGCATTACTCAGACCTTAGGCCGATTAGTATCTTGCCTACTTTCTCTAAAATAATTGAAGAAATTATGAATAAACAAATCCGATATTTTCTAAATACATTCAATTTGCTACCGGAATTTCAGTCAGGTTTTCGTAAATGTTATAGCTGCACTACTGCAATTGCAAATACAGATAACGGAAAGTTAATAATTTTGGTTCTATTGGATTACAGTAAGGCATTTGACACTATTAATCAGGAATTATTACTTTTAATATTGCACTTTATAGGGTTCTCGTCAAATGCAATCGATTTAATTAAACATTATTTCAGTAATAGATCGCAAAGTGTCAAAATTAATGAACATAATTCATCTTTACGTAACATTGAAAAGGGCGTGCCTCAGGGGTCGATTTTAGGACCCTTGTTGTACACCATTTATACATCAAATTTCTATAAATCTGCTACCTATTGTAAAATGCACATGTATGCCGCAGCTTTATTATTCATTTCAATCATCGGATTTTGACTCTGCCGTAAGAGGGGTTACGCATGATTTAAATGAACTCTATAAAACATCTGTACATCACGGACTAAAATTAAATCCATCAAAATCGTGTGCTATTTTATTTGGCAGATCATCTAATTTATTGAATATTCAAAATTTGTTACGTATAACTGTGAATGATATTGAAATTCCAATAACTACACAAGCAAAAAATTTAGGATTGATAATTGACAATACTTTTAGATATCGGCCTCATATAAACAAATGTATTCAGAAAGCGTATTTAAATTGAAAATTGTTATATCCACACAGATCTTATTTAAATAAGATTCAGAAAAAAATGCTCTGCGATTCTCTTGTATTATCCCAGTTTTCATATTGTTCTGAAATTATAGGTCCTTAGATGTTGATACCAGAAATAGATTGGAAAGGGTGCAAAATTCATGTTTGAGGTGCATTCACGGTATACGTAAATATGAGCACATTTCACATAAGTTGCAGGAAACAAAGTGGCTTAACATGAAAAATAGATGCTTATTACAAACTGTATGTTTTTATTATAAATTGATACTTTGTAAAACCCCACCGTATCTCTATAATAAAATAACTTTCAGGACGGACGTGCATAGTTTAAATTTGAGGTTTAGAGGTTTAATTACGCCACCTCAACACCGAACCGCTTTGTTTGAAAGATCGTTTACATTCAATATCAGTAAAGTATATAATGAGTTACCATCATCATTCAAAACCCTTTCTGTTAAACAATTTCGAATAAAGTTATTTAATTTGTATCTAAAATCTCAAGAAACATGAGTGACCTAAATTAAAGAACTTTTTAAATTTACCACTTTTTAATAAAACAAAAATTGTGAGTTTGCAAGAATTGCTCGGAGTTGAAATGTATTTGGAAACGACGGGCTTGTATTTGTATTTTGTGTTTGTATTTTGTGTTTGTCATGTGTATTACTTAAACTTAAAAATTTAATTTATATTTGCAAGGTTCAGATGAAAAACAGTTGTACTGATCTGGACCTTGAGATTTTGAAAATATTTTAATTTGTATATGGTTTTTTATATATCTGTTTATTTTCAAATAAAAACAATTATTATTATTATTATTATTATTATTATTATTATTATATAAAATGATACAAATATTCTCTGTAACGCCCAGCGTCATATTATAGGACAGTAATATTTACAGATTCGTAGACAAACTTTAATAAAAAATAAACTAAATTTATATTTGCCATAAGAAACTTGATCTTACAGCTTGCTAAAAAAACAAAAAATATTTAGTTATGTGGTGTGATTTACACGAAATCACTAAAACAAACTTATGGTGCAGCGAATAATAAAATACACTATATAATCACATTAACAGACGGGACACAACAATTGATGCTTGAAAACTAAGTAGGGCCGATAAACCCTTGTGCATCTATTTTAGCCGGTACATACCCGGAACCAATTAATTACCCCGAAATGGCATTAAAAAATTCATACACACATTGTGCTCTAAATAGGACGCTGGGCGTTAACGGATTAAGGATGCCCAGAATAGACGACATGCAGACAAGTAATCAGTACATAGAATCACGAGGAGTTTCTAAAGTTTTAAATAGTATTTATTGAAGTTGGGAAACTAAGATGAAAATGATTACAGACATTTTACGTCGCCAGGGTATTTGAGCAGTTCAAGGCTCGGATTCAACAAGAGACATTTGCTTGAGGGGTTGTATACCTAAACATTTGGAACGTCATAAATCTTATTCATGGAAGCTTTTGCGCCTTCTTGTTATGCAAGCTTTCTACATGACTAGTCTGATAAATTGACATATAAAAAAAATAATAGGGTTGTTATTGCTGACATCACAAACTGTTACGAAATTTTGACGCTGTTGGCTACTTATGAGGGCTCTTAATTTCCTTAGTACTTGCTGCTGAAACAATACTAGAGTCGGGAGTTAACTGTGATCGGAACCGGACGTGTTATCGGTGCGGCCAGTGAACCTCGATCGTAAGTTTAACGTTAACAAAAACTTTTCCAGAGAATTATTCTAACAAATATCCTACTTAAAATTAAAAACTAAATACGTTAAGTTATATTGGGCCCTTCGGAAGGGTACCAGGACTAATTAAAAATATGCCTAACGATAACAAACGCGATAGCAGCGAGCTATCACCACCAGCAGACAACAGTAAAAGATATATGTTTGAAAATAGCACACTAATCAAAACCAACAAATATTATGTACCTCCAAATACAAACAGCGCGAAAATAATTTACAGAGGATGTAATGCAACGCCATCAACAAACATGGAAACAGAATCCCAAGACGCAGCAAAAAAAGATAAAATTCCCCCAATCTACTTACACGAAGGAAACAACTTTCAAAAAGTAATAGAAGACATTAAAAAATTAACAACAACAGATTTTACCACTGCATGCAAGGGCAAATTTCTAAGAATAAACTTAACTTGCACTGATGATTACCGCAAACTTACAAGCTTTTATGATAATAATAACCTAAAATACCACACATTCCGCGATCCCGAAGCCCAAGCTAAACAACTATCAGTCGTGATGCGCAGCGTACCCCCCTCACTGAGCGCGGGGGAAATAAAAATGGAATTGAAAAAACTTACATACCCAATTACTAAAGTCACCAGGCTGTACAACAAAGACAAAACACCGATCCCAATTTGTGCGCTTGAACTTGAAAAAACAAACAACATCAACGAAATATTTAATCTTACCAGATCGAGCCCAGAAAAAGATCTCAAGACATACCACAGTGCAAGCGCTGTCAGCGATATGGGCACACACGCAACTATTGCAAACTGGAACCACGTTGCGTAAAATGCTTAGACTCACACCTATACATGGAATGCCCCAAAAGACCAGATGAAAAACCGAGATGTGTAAACTGCGGAGGAGAGCACCCTGCAAATTACAGAGGCTGTGATCATTTCAAACAAACACAAAGCAGACAAATAACACATAATGCACCAACACGACAACAAAGAACCAACACAAGACCATCATATGTAGATGAAAGAAGGAGTTACTCGGAAGTAACACAGCAACAGAACACTAACCTCCCTATAAACCCAGAAAATTTAACTGACCTCACAGCAACGATCTTTAAAGCAATTCTAGATATTCTTAAACCTCAGATACATAAATTTTTACCACTTATCGTACCACTACTTACAGGCGCTACAAATGGCGACTAATAAACAAAACAATTCTCTATCAACACAAATGATATTTAATAATTTAACTTTAATGAATTGGAATGCTGATGGCATCAAAAGACAGCGCAGTATATTTATCGCTTTTTTAGCACGACACAATATAGACATAGCCTGCATGTCAGAAACACACCTAATTAACACAGAAAACTTTAAAATACCAGACTATAACATGTTTAGAAAAGATCGAACAGGTAGGATAGCTTCGGGAGGGGTAGCAATTATAGCAAAAAGTAAACTGGAAATCCGAGACATTTATCCAGATAACCTTAATAGCCTAGAAGCAATTACTGTGATAGTCAAAACAGAAAATAATTCCAAGATAAAAATAGCATATACAAACAACCGAACCGGAGACTGGATGAAAATGATCTTCTATCTATTTTTAATGACAACCAGCCAACAATGGCCATTGGAGATTTTAACTGCAAGAACACCTTTTGGGGCTGCAGAACCACCAACCCGAATGGAACAAGGCTAAACAACTACAGCACATCCCATACGATTCAAATAGCAGCTCCGGGTCAGTACACGTACTACCCATACAAGACAGACCGACCTCCCGATATTCTAGATATTATTCTACTTAAGAATGCCACAAGACCAATTTATCAAAATGTAATGACAGAGTTAGATTCCGATCATCTGCCCGTCTAAATTTCCTTCAATACTACCCTTCGACAAGAAGTCCCATTACCGAAACTTATCAATGGGAAATTGGATTGGCAAACCTTCCAAAACGTATTGAACGACCACATCAAATGTCCTTGCCAAATCCAAACAACACAACAAATTGATGAAGAAATAAACACCCTCGTACAAGCAACAAAAGGATCCATAAAGGTAGGGACCATAAGCACTAACACAAGAAGACCAAATAACTACCAACACCCACCGTTGGAAATTTTACAATTAATAAAAGAAAAGCACAGAATTAGAAGACTATGGCAAAATACTCGCCAGCAGCAATATAAAACACAACTAAATGGATTAATACGCCAAGTAAAAACAGAACTAGACGAATACAGATTTAACTCCTACCAAAGCTACATCAAGGAGTTACAACCCAATGACCCTACAATGTGGCAAGCTACTAAGAAAATTCTTCGACAGCCCCAGCTAATTCGACCATTAAAAGAAGGGAACATGACATTTACAGCAGACGAAGAAATCTGCAATATATTTGCGGACCATTTTGAAGCTGTGTTTACTTCAGCACCAAATAATGCTAATACGTTTGATGACGAAGTAAGACAATATCTGCAACAACATGAACCTAATAGAGGTGGTGAATTCAAACCAACATCGCCTAGAGAAATTAAAAGACTAGCCATAAAACTTAAAGTGAAAAAAGCTCCAGGAAGCGACCTCATACCAAACATAATAATTAAAAATTTCACAACTAAAGCATATGCTTACTTAGCAACAGTTTTCAACGCCTGCAGGCGACTTGGTTACTTCCCTGCTGCCTGGAGGCATGAAATCCTACTAGTATTTCACAAACCTGGAAAAAATCGACACTCTCCAACGAGCTATCGACCAATCAGCTTGCTTCCAACATTATCCAAATTGTTAGAAAAAATAATAAACAGGCGTCTACTTCAAAACCTACATCTGCTTAACACACTCCCTCCGTTCCAATTTGGATTTAGATCCCAACACTCAACGACCCACCAGCTACAAAGAATAGTAGAATACATAGAAAAGGGCTATGAAAATAAAAAATATACTAAAGCAGCATTCCTGGATATAGCTAAGGCGTTTGACAGGGTCTGGATAGAAGGCCTACTTTATAAACTCAAGCGTATCCACATACCAGATTACTTGATATATATTATTCGATCATTTCTCACACATCGCACATTCTCGGTTAGGATCAATTCCACATACTCATCAGTTAGACCCATCCACGCGGGCGTTCCACAAGGATCCATATTAGGCCCAATACTATTCAATATCTACGTCCACGATATACCCCAAATAGGTAACGCAGCCATTGCTATGTATGCAGATGATACTGCGCTACTTACTCAGAGCAACGAACTATTCGAAGCCTCAAATGAATTACAAATCAGCCTAAACACAATATCAAGCTGGATGGAAAAATGGCATATAAACCTTAACTCAACCAAATGCCAAGCTCAAGTGTTTACTTTGCGACGCCTCGTAGATATACCCAACCTTAAAATAAATAACGAAGAAATTCAATGGAACACGCAAAATAGTCCAGTTAAATATCTAGGGGTATATTTGGACCAATGACTAACCTGGGGATTCCACATTAACCACAAATTGAATGAAAGCTACGCTAGACTAGCTTTACTATATCCACTGATAAACAGGAAAAGTTCCTTACACATAGACTGCACAATGCTAATCTATAAAGCAATAATTAGACCAGTGGCGATGTATGCATGCTGTGTATGGGGATCAGCTTCACCGACCCACATCCATAAAATACAAACCCTACAAAATAAGATTCTTCGAATAGCCACAAATTCTCCATGGTATATAAGAAACTGCCAACTACATGCTGAACTAAATATTCCAACCATAGAAGAATTCATTAAAAAATCAGCAGCAACCTTCTTTAAAAATATAAACAATTGTGCAGGAGCAGCTCATTACACACTAGGAATGAGACACATACATCAACGCCTGCAACGTAAAATGACGCAAGATCTTCTTTCAACGGACGACAGTAGTGATAATGAAGTGTAGTGTAGTGACAAAACAAAATTAATATAACAATGAAACTAAATAGTGAATGGGTAAGCCGACAGGCAATCCCCAAGCGCCAAATAGTGTTAAATGTAAACAAGTTAACAGAACCATGTATAGCACTACGCTGCTGATCTGGTTAAATACTATAAAAAAAAGAAACAATACTACAAGATTGTTGATAACGGTTGTAAACAAATCGGCATAGACATTTATCTAAGCAAATTTTCTAAAAGCAAATAACCGTTTTAGTTTCACTACTTAGTGGCGAGAATGCATTTGTGTATTACGGTCTTGAGAGGCATTATTACATCCTAAAATGGGTATTTAATGTTTACGAATTTTACTTATAAACCCCAACATTAACGAAGGAGCGAGTCAGATTCATGGCATTGTTAAAATACTTAACGAGTAATTCCCTACAGCTTGATTGATCATTTACTGAGTTTTTAGGTTCTTCCACGCAGGCTCGGACTGGCCAGGTCGGGTGGTCGGCGATCGCTGAATGCCCCCGGCTGAAAAGGGCCCCTGATCCCGAAAATAAATTAAGGTTTATATTTTTTGTGAGTTTAATGTTTGTTTAACTACATTTATAAATAGTTGCGTCAGAGTCGTTTTACTTTTTCCCAGGAAGCTTACGCGTGTACAATCAATTTTAAGCTGTTACCAGTTAATATTTACTCTTAGCACAGCAGAAAAAGTGTGCCTACGCATATATTAACATTAACCATTCGTTTTTGTAGATGTAAAGTGAGTGTGTATTTTTAATCTAAAGTTTTTTATTTGTTGTTATAAATATCCATTAGGATTTTTTTCTTTAAATTTTTCTTATTATAAATGAACACAAGAAAACATTGACACTTTTTAACCATTATAGTGTTATACTTAAAACAGTTTATTATTGGACTTACATATAATAACTGTAGCTAGTTTAGATATAATAAAAATAATATAAAAATGTCTTGTAAAAGTAAGTAAACTACAAGAGAAAAGCTTAATTTTTGATAAAGATCTTGCCTTTACTCAACTACTTTTCAAGTGCCAAAATAGCGGAAAATGTGGTTTTCAAGCATGCAATTTTCAAAAATTTTCCAGGAGCGACCCCCGGACCCCCCTTCCCCGGAGGGCATTTCCTAGTATTTTGTCAGCTTCACAGCGTAATATTTTGTGCTATAATTTATTTTGTTACAACTCTCAGTTACTACACAGTAGAAGCTAAACTTGTGAGCAAATAGGAAAGTAATCAGAAGTAGTGCATGGTAACAATATTAACTGCATCACCCAGTACCTATCGTAATGGTTTTTAGTATAATGGTTTAATATCAGATGAATAAGGTTAAAAGAATACAGAATTAAATTACAAAGATGAATTTAAGTATTAGAAGAATATCGAAATTATTAAAATGTATTTGGTAAAGAAATGAAAAGGAATTTAAAATTCAATAGTTGAATGATTCTATTTATATAAGAAACAGTAAGATTCTAACATAATTTAATTATTATCTAAAATAAAGTAGAGAATTAATGACAAATGCCTATCCGAGAAGTATAATTCAACATAGTAGGTGTTAGATAAATATAATAAAGTTTATATAGAGTGTTGGACTATAAAACATATGCTAAACTAAATCACTAAGGAGATAATAATATTTATCAATCTGTAAAATAATTTTGTACAAAAAACTTGTAATACCTTTATAAGCGGCAAACTTTATAAAATAAACCCTTTGTACAAAGTTTAATCTATTTTTTGGAATGTAAAGGGTTGTTAATAAAATATTAAATTTGCGAGAAGAAAATAAAAAGTAAATTTTAACAGATTTAAAGATGTGAAGATGGTAAGGAAATGAATGTGGTGAGAATGCCCTGAGTAATACAGTTACAATCTACAGAAGCAATTTCTGGAATTGGATGCCCAACTGAGTTTAATGTCAATCAGTTAGGTACATTACATCATATGAATTGAATAACAGAGAATGGTTTTTACTGGAAGTGGTTTACATCGAGATTGTTAGCAGAGTGAGCATTTTATGGTGCAGATAGAAGGTTTTTATCTAATGGAGTTTTAATTCGCTAAGTTTATCATTGAAATGACGTATTCTAACTTACATCTAGTCGAGGTTCGTGATACTAGGTAGTCGGTGGCTTGAGAATTTTGGTAGGAAGGCGTTTGCTACTGATCGGTTTTTTGGCGGTTCTGTTGGGGAAAGGTGGTAGGTGCCTTGTCGTGTTTGGCTAAGAAGTCTTTGCGGATCCTGGTGTTTGGTTGAGTTCTTACTGGGATTTATTTGGACGTTGGGAGATATCTGTGAGACTACTGGATGCGTTTGGCTTGGTAAAGGATAGTATCGAGGTCGATGAACAGGTGACTGGTATTTGTAATTGATTTTGCACTGGCATAATTTTAAGTGAAAGGTGACAGGCGTACAAGTTGTCATGAAATAAAAAAATGAATTTTCAGGAATAAAACCTAGATTATGAGCGAATCCGACCTGTATTTTTAGTCAAGAGTAAAGTGTTTTCCTACCGGAGCTAGAGATTTAATAATATCGATAATCCATAATTTATAAAAGGGCAAATGAGTTATTTAAATTCAATTTTCAAAGAGAATTGATTGAAAATAAACTAAAGTATAGTAAAAGTCAGATGTAATAGCTGAAGTATAATAATTATTGTTATAACATAAAACCATTTACATACATAAAGATCATTACAACATAATTAATTATAACATAAAAGGCGCCACAACGTGGAGCCAGAATAATATAAACTGGTAGGTATCCAATGTAATAGCTATAAATATCTAAGTACAATAATAGCCCCGGAAGGAAGCAGTAAAGGAGAAACATCCAGTAGAATTGTACAAGCAAAACAAGCAATTCAAAAATTAAATCCTCTGTTATGGTCAAAGCAAATTGCAAAAGCTACGAAAAAGAACATTTGTGTGACGATCGTCCCAAGGATCCTATTGTATGGTTCAGAAACGTGGGCAATTACTTAAAGAGACAAACAGAAAATTGAAGCTATAGAAATGGATTATCTAGGTAGTTAGAAGCTGTAGGAAAGCAAGAGTTCTATATAAAACTAATAAAGAAATAAAAAGAAAATTAATCTTGAACGGACAGTAGTGGAAAATATGGAAGCTAGAAGACTAATATGGTACGGCCACGTGAGAGAAATGCCGCCCGAGAGGTGGCCAGTAAAAATATGGGAATGGCATCCCCCAGGAAGAAGAAAAAGGGAACGAGCACCAGAAGACTGGACTACACAAGTTCTACTAGACATGGAAAGAAGACAGTTAGTAAAAAAAAACGGTGGCAGGACAAGAAGGCTTGGCGATTAGGATGCGATAGATGGCCATAGTAAAAGCTGTACAAAGTTGCTATATATTGTTAAGGCTTTACGTTGCGGCGGCTATTAATTATGTAGTGTAAGCTCTACTATTTTTCTTTAAATTCTTCTTCTTCTTCTTCTTCTTCTTATAGGCCAGTGGCCTGTTTTTACCACAAAGTGGTTCTGTGAGCCCTCTTTGCCCTTAGGCCGGGTAGGTGGCTAGCCTTGCCCGTCGAAAGTGAGGAAGAGTTTCCTTGTTTAGGGGTTAACGACTACCACAGGTGTTAGCGTGGTAGCAGGGGAGCGTACGATTTTAAAATCCTACTAGAGTCTGCCGGGATTCGAACCCGGGCCTGCCGCCTGATAGGCGAGCATTTGCTCGCGGGGCCATTTATTTAATTTGAATTTCAATTTCTATTATTATTAATAACGGTAGCGCATTGAGACTTTTCAAGTTTGGTTCGATTATCTAGTTGCTTATTAATTGCTATTTTATTTTTAATGCTGACTTTAAATTGTTTAATGACATGAACTGTCACCTTGCACTTTCAATCAAATATGACAAATATAAATTCTATTCACCCCTTAGTGACTCAATATTCTATGATAGGTATTTGATTATTGTTAATTGTCTTTATTTATTACTGCTTTAATAGGACTAATTAAAAACTCACCTGAACTCCCCGCACTTTCACTGCTTCAAAGTTACCTCAAGACAGTACTGTTCCTGACATCCACAGCTCGGATCCCAGATAGATCAGCTATGATGAACTGCCAATTGACAAGCAACCTCCACTCGTCAAACCTCTGGCTGCTTGCAGATATGGTCCAGTTTCTTTTCACCAACGCCACTGTCAACCCCGACAGCTTCCCTCGTTCTAACAGCTTCACGGCAAGTCTGCTCTTACAGATAATTCCAAGAATTTTCTATTTCCTTGGCTTCTACTCTGTTGTCGGTATCCAACAGAATCGTCTGAATCCAGTTCATCGGTCAATTCCTGTCGACCGATTTACAAGTCCTTAGTACGCCATCAACAAATCCAGTAATCAATGTAACTTCTTATTAATTTTAGTCTTTAAAATAAACCAATTCCATTCAAATATTATTCTATTCTTGCTTGTATCTAGTTGAACCATATTCCATATTCTCTTCAATCACTGTTGTCCTGAACTTTTTAATATTTTATTTTACTTTGTTTTTACCTCGCAGATTTGTTAAGACCCTTGTCTAGTGTATTCTACCAAACACAAATACAAATTAGGGTAAAATTTCTATGTTTTTATTGAATTCAAAAAAATATATCAAAAGTACATTTACAATTTTTAAGTTATTATGCAATAATCATAACAAAATTTTCTTAGATGCTATGTTACAATTATTCATGCCCTCTACAAAATTAACTTATTTGATTTATACCTACTATATCCTAATTTCTAATAGAAATTATAGTTGTTACATGTAACATGAGCTTGTATTTCCCTTCCAACTTTCAAAACCCTTACGGCATACTCAAATGCGATTACCTTTCAACTTAAATTGTATCAAATTCAACTTTCATTACTGACTTTATATAAACAGCCAATCCTTTTTACTTTCTCGCATAGAGAAAGTATTGTAATCGTCAAAAAATCGACTTCGAGATTTTGACGAATCTTGACGTTTTAGACCTCCTAGAGTCCGAAAAATCCATTTTTCGAATTATGTCTGTGTGTGTGTATGTGCGTGTGTGTGTGTGTGTGTGTGAACACGATAACTTAAAAACGAAATAAGCTAGACCCTTGAAATTATGTATATAGTCATTATTCAAAATTTGTAGATTCCAGACCAATTTTGAGTGAAATCGGTTAACCGGAAGTGGCACTTTACCTAAACAGGTAGCGGTACCTTTTCAAGTAAAGTACCAGTTTGCTTCGAGATATTTGAACAAATTTTGTACATATATTTCTTATGTAGAAAAACTACCAGATATTACATTTCAGCATGATCGGTTAACCGGAAGTGGCACTTTACCTAAACAGGTAGCGGTACCTATTCAAGTAAAGTATCAGTTTGCTTCAAGGTATTTGTACGAAATTTTGCACATACATTTATTATTGAGAAAAACTCCCAGATATAAAATTTTAGTATGATAGGTTAACCTAAAGCGGCACTTTACCTAAACAGGTAGTGGTTACCTGAAAATGTAATTTATCGCTGTATGTATATACATTGCAATAAACTTTTCAAATTTGCTAGAAAACAATTAATTGGTAAAATCTTCTGTGAAAACACCAATAGTTATCAGTACCAAGGCGAATGCGAGAAAGTCTAGGGGAGCACACTCCCGATTTTTTCAAACGTGTCTAAGTTGATTGTATTAATCTACCAAATTGTATATTTACATTAATTTTTATTCAAAACTTTTCTTTACGTATCACAACAATATATAGGTATCCGATGATGGAGTTTATTATTAACATTATCTGCGATAAACTCTTTATGTATTATGTATTATCACGATCTCAAAATTTCAGCAAATTTTTCTACATGCTGTTACGAAATTCATCCATATTTATAATGTTATTTACTTAACTTTATTGAATCTTATAACATAATCATACAAGAGTCGCTTAGCAGCTGTCGATGTGGCTGCGCAGGGCTGCAACTTTGGCGTATAGACTAGGGATGTTAGGGCGGGCGCATCCAAAACCCCAGGTAGCGACACCAACTTGGGTGGTATGCGCATCAGTAACAAGAGGACCGCCTAAATCACCCTGCAGAAAAAAGTTTAAGTAATTACATGGTTGATCCTTGGGCATTCTGAGTAAGGTTTTAAAAATACCTGGCAGGTGTCTTTGCCTCCAGCAGTAAAGCCGAAGCAGATCATCTGAGCAGTGATGGCATGAGCTGTTTTGCAGTGAGCGTCGGTAATTCTTGGAACTTGAACTCCTTGCAATTGACTTGAAAAATTGCCCAATTCTCTGGTTGCTCCCCATCCGGTAACAGTGGCGTATGCTCCTCCGGCAACATCAGATCCTGCGACAGCCAGCGCTACAGGTTGGGCGCCTGATCCAAGGGTGATGGTGGAAGACAGAACGAGAACGGACACGTCGTAATCATTGTCCCAGGAAACAAAGTTAGGGTGTTGGCAGATGCTTTTGACGCTGATTACTTGACCGCCGCTTTCGCGGATGGAGCTGGATGCACGGACGCTTAGGGAAGAAACTGGTCTTCTGAAATTGTCAGGGCAGTGTAAATTAGTATATTACATACCGAGGTGGAAAGTGTTTCATTCTGTCGAGAGATTAAAGCGTTGAGGTCAAATTTATCTCGAGACAGGAATAAAACTTTTCACTGTGTTATGTATACTATTTTATTCGCAACCACTTTATTCTAAACAATAATTGGAAAAATTATTATGTTATGATACGACAGGTTGTGACGCGCATGAATGGATGAACGAGATTCTCAGTGTCCCTACTTACACAGCGGTCAGGAATAGATTCATTTCCAACGCTGCGACGGCAATCACTTTTCCGACCGGTTGGAAAGTTACAAGTTGGCAATAGCTCATTTTCCAACATTTTAAAAGTCAGTAATGATCTTATTACATATATGGTTGCGAATAATAGTATATTACATACCGAGGTGAAAAGTGTTTCATTCCTGTCGAGAGATTAAGTAGTTAACCGAAACGCGTAGCGTCGAGGTGAACTTTATCTCGAGACAGGAATGAAACTTTTCACCCTGGTATGTATACTATTTTATTCGCAACCACTTTATTCTAAACAATAATTGGAAAAATTATTGTATTATGATACGACAGGTTGTGACGCGCATGAATGGATCAACGAGATTCCCATTGTCCCTACCTACACAGTGGTCGGGAATGGATTTATTTCCAACCGGCAATCACTTTCCGACCGGTTGGAAAGTTACAAGTTGGGAATAGCTCATTTTCCAACTTTTTAAAAGTCAGTAATGATCTTATTACATATATGGTTGCGAATAAAATTCATTACAATAGATGGTCTTCCGAAACATGCCTATCCGTACAGTGAGCAGCTGTAAGAACCTTAGTTGCGGAAATGATAGACCCACCGCAGAAGTGGCTGCCGTAGTATTGAAGCGATACTTGGTAGGGGACGTCTTCAATGTTGACGCTGCTGCCTCCTATGATCCTTCCATCTAGGCTGGGCACACGATGACGAATCTTTTGGCTACCTGCATTTAACATAGATTTATATTATTGGATATAGAGAAATACTTTTGGAACTGACAGGGCTTGGAAATTTGAAAGCATTATAGCGCTAATTCTTTTATTGTTTATTGAAATGTTAAACAGTGTTTAACATGATCGTGTCCTCGCATGTTAAGATACATTTAGCATGCATCCACTCGAAGGACAATTTCCTCCGTCGCGGATGCGGCAATCTTTTTAATTTCATCGGGATAACAAGGAACTCGTTTTGCGTTTCCATTTTAAGATTTTATTTTGTTTACGACAGGTACTACAGCAACATCACACATATTTATGATAGTCCGATTTCGATTTAGCAGTTTTTAGTAATTATTATTGATTAAAAATTATTGCCTCCAATGAACAATAAACTAATGAACGCATTTCGAGGGCTAACCGTCTTAACATTTCTCACATAAATTACCAGTCTTGCTTTGCTGCGCTCGCTCGAGTGGTAAAGATATGCTCGAATGTTAAGACTGGGTTACCCCTCTAAATACGTTAATTACTATTATTGAATGAGAGGATTCAAATTGTAGCTAACGTGGAAAAGGTATGTCAAGCTTACCCAACGCAACTGCAAGGAGAGCGGATGCTAGTATCAAACGAATCATTTGCTCACTGACGTTGCCTTTATAGATGGGCCCTTTTATACCAATCAAAGTTTGCGATAATAATTAGACGAGACGAAGATATGCTTGAAATTTTCCAACCAAATTGCAATGGCATAAATAAGCCACTTATAATATAACAGATAAATACAAATCTACAAAATACTGTTCTCTTTCTTTTTTATATGCTACAAGAACTTACTTAAACTAATAAATCAACAATATTCAGTTGTCTTTCTCGTTGCAAAGTGGATAAAACGCAATGGTTTTTACACAAAATCAACTTGTTGATATTAAAAATCAAGCTAAAAGCAGCATTGAAGAATATTTTAAGGACACGAACAATTTAAAAGATTTAGCAGAAAAACTAGCCGATACCGTAGTGAAAAAACTAGAAGAAAAGTTTGATAAGGTGGTAGAAGTATGTGATAAATTACAAGTGCTCGTTACTGAACTTGAGAAGGAAAATGCTGAATTCTACAAAAAATCGATGGATTGGAACAATACAGCAGGCGCAACAACATTAGAATCTTTGACATAAAGGAGGAGAAAAATGAAGATGTGGAAAAGGTCGTACTCGATATTTTTAATGGGAAGCTCGGTTTGCAGCTTACTACGGACCACATAGATAGATGCCACAGAGTTGGAGCTTTTTAGTCGAAGTCAACTAAGCACCGTGGTATTATAGAGAAATTTGTCAGCTATAGATACCGAAATTCGGTAATAAGGAATAGAAAAAACCTCCGTGGGTCATCAGCAGTCATCAAAGAGGACCTTTCCAAAGCCAGGATGGATACTGTTTCTTGTGCAGCTGAAAAATTTGGTCACAGAAAAGTCTGGACTAACGACGGTACAAGTTTTGTAGATAAAAATGGAAAGAAACTGCCTGTACATGATATGGTCGAATTGGTAAAACTATGTGAAGGTTAAACACAAAATGTGACGTTTCTTGTTTGTTTATTGTCAAGGCACCGCTTAGTTTGCAGCTTAGATTAGCGTTAATTTTTATAAATTTATTTAGTAACTTGTTGGATTGCTTCAATTTTTGTTTTTCGCTGCTTAATTAGTTTTTTTTTGTTCTGAAATTGCTTTGTTTGTTTTATAATTGCAGGAATTTCTGCATTTAGTTTTCTTTCGGGTACCTACCTGTAATATTGTATGTAAGAGAATCCCTACTTACCTACGTTTTGAATCTGATACTTATTTTGTTTTAGTGCTTCATTGTTTTTGTTGCAGATGAGAAGTACTACCTTGAGAGCTAATCTGAGATTGGTGCATCAGAATGTTCGCTCATTGTCTGCAAATTTTATTGAATTTCGTGAACACGTTACTCATAATTCGTATGACGTTGTTGCTGTAGGTGAGACCAGGCTTTGTAATAATATACCTAGTGAGAATGTTAATATAACTGAATATTCTTTAATTCGAAGAGATCGTAATTCGCGTGGAGGCGGGGTAGCTTTTTATATTAAAACTCTATCAAGTATAGCGTGATTAAAATACATTCTAATAGTGAACAGCTCTGGGTTAATTTAAAACTACCAAGCTAATCTTTAGCATTAGGTGTAATTTACTATCCTCCAAATTCATCCATTAAATTAGACGAATTTGTAAAGGAATTTATTCGCAACCATATATGTAATGTTAACATTCCTGACTTCATTTGAGTGGGGGAAGTAGTACATTTCAGCCCGCTACTTCCCGACCGCTGAGTAGGTAGGGACACTGGGAATCTCGTTGATCCATTCATGCGCGTCACAACCTGTCGTATCATAATATAATAATTTTTCCAATTATTGTTTAGAATAAAGTGGTTGCGAATAAAATAGTATACAAACCTCGACAGGAAGTTTCCTTAGTCTCAAGATAATAGCTGATTTCGACGCTTCGCGTCTCAATCAGCTAACTAATCTTTCGACAGTAATGAAACACTTCCCATCTCGGGCTGTAATATACTATTGAAGAATCGTTCATGATCATATTACCCATGTGCGACAATTTAATTGTCATGGGAGATCTAAATTTGAATTTTTTTAAATCAACTGATTGTAGTCTTAATCGTTTTACCGCCTTGCTCGAAACTTTTGGCCTTACTCAAATTATTGATAAGTCAACTAGAATTGCGGCAACTTCTGCTACGCTTATTGATTTAATAATTACTAATAAGCTAGATATTATGAACGATTCTGGTGTTACTGACTTTCAAGTTGCTGACCATTTTCTTGTATATTGTGACGTCAATGTCCCAGCTGACAAACCACGAACGCTATACAAAACTTACCGCGATTTTAAATATTTCAATTTTGACAGCTTTCCTGCTGATATGCAAGTAATTCCTTGGCAAACTATATTTTATCATGACGATGTAGACGCTAAAGTAACATTTTTAAACGACAACTTAATCGCGTTATTTGACAAACATGCGCCTTTTATCACCTCGCGTATTACCAAACCCAAAGCACCGTGGTTAACCGACAATTTAAAATTGTTGATGACTTTGCATGACAAAGCTTTAATTAAATTCAAGAAAACTAGAGAAATAGCTCATTGGAATTATTATAAAACTTTACGCAATCATGCTACATACGTTGTTAGATTGGAAAAGAGAAATTATCTGAAAATTTATCAAGCTCTTTCAATTCTTAAACATTTTGATGAACTCTCAAAGATATGAATATTTGCAGTAACCCGAGGGTTTATAGCATTCCAGAAAATTTGTCAAATGTAAATGATATAAATGATTATTTTATTGATTGCATTCCTAATAATAGCACTCTCCCTCTAAATTGCATCTCATTTTACAAAAATAATATAAAACCTGAGATGGCCAACACATTCAAATTATTTTCAGTGTCACCTACGGTAGTCCTTGAAACTTTTTCTGCTCTTACTTCCAATTCTACTGGATTGGATCAGCTAAATATTAGATTATCGCGTTTATGTTTTCCCTTTTTGCTCCCTTATATTTGTCACATTATAAATTTTTGCTTTGAAAATAGCATCTTCCCCGCTTGTTGGAAGCAAGCCTTTATCATTCCTTTGCCTAAGGTTAGTAATCCTACTCAACTTAAAGATTTACGGCCTATCAGTATTTTGCCGGTTTTATCCAAGGTTATGGAAAAAATTATTCTCAAATTAAACTACATTTGAATAAATATAAAATTCTTCCAGATACTCAATCTGGATTTCGATCTGGACATAGTTGTACAACGGCTCTTTTAAATATTACAGACGACATTATTTCTGAACTTAATAAAAATAAACTAACTATTCTTGTATTACTAGATTACACAAAAGCATTTGATACTATAAATCATGACATACTGTTGGCTATTCTTTCTTTTATTGGGTTCACTTCTAATGCTGCACTATTAATTAATAATTATTTGTCTCACAGATCACAACGTGTTCGCATATCAGATAAATTTTCCAATGCGAGGGAATTAATAATAGGAGTACCACAAGGTTCTATTCTAGGGCCTCTTCTGTTTTTCATATACATTTCTAATTTGCCTAATTCCATTAATAATTGTCAATCTCATTTTTACGCAGATGATACCCAGTTGTATTATTCATTTGAATCAACTAATATTTGCAAATGCTTTAATTAATGCTGATCTTATGTCACTTGTTGATATCTCTAAAGATCACGCTTTAAAAATTAATCCCAGTAAGTCTGCCGTTCTTCTTTTTGGGAGGCCAAAAGTTAGAGATGAGATTCTCTCTCAAGTAAATGTTAAAATTGATGACATGACATTACCAGTGTATAGCGAATCTAAAAATTTAGGAATTGTTATTGATTGTAATCTCCGATTTAAAACTTATATTAATAACCTAATTCAAAAATCTTTCGCTAATATTAAACTTTTATATTATAACCGACACTTTTTAGATTTTCGCACTAGGGTTATGCTGTGTAATTCACTAGTGCTTTCCTGGTTCAACTACGGAAATGCTGTGTATGGTCCGTGTATCGATAAAAATTATTCTTATAAAATACAAAAAATACAAAATGCATGTATTAGGCTAATATACGGTATTAGACAATTTAAACACATCTGCATTCTTAATTGGTTGCACATGGAAAATCGTCGGTTAATACATCAGGCTTGTCTCTTTCCTAACGTAATGTTTTTCAAAACCCCTGCGTATCTATATAGAAAAATTAGATATAGAACTGACATTCATAACCTCAATTTAAGGCACCGCTGTCTGTTAGCACGACAAGGTCCTTTTCATATGGTGTTGCAGCTATCTACAATAAACTACCAAACTATCTTAAAGCCTACCCTCCTTTGCGATTTAAGAAGCACTGTAAGCTGTACTTGCTTGGTTTGCAAAACAGTGGTAGAGGATTCTGATGTGCCACGCTCTTAATTATTTTCTGTGTTTTATTAATTACGTGTTTTTGTAGAATCGCCGTTCATGTTTATCAAATTTATATATTAGTTTTTTTGGGTTAAGTGGAGGAGTAGATGGTTCTTTGTAAGAGCCAATCTGAACTTCGCCCTTGCACTTCATTATCTTTTTTTTTTCATTCGTGTAGTAATATGTATTTCATTGTGTGCAATAAAGACTATTATTATTATTATTATTATTATTATTAATGTAGTTAGAAAGTATGCGAATTTTTAAAGCTATAAGAAATATGGCAAAATAAATGTTCTGGTTCAAGCAAAACTACCCCTTATAATGGGTATTAGTGTGCTTACTTTATCGATAGATCTCGATACTAAAGTCATTATCCTTATTTTTATGCAAAATAGAGAAAAACAATCTTCATAAGGGTCAAGCTTAGAGACAAATGATGTTAAATTAATGTAATTTGAATTTGGCATAAAGCTATTTTTGCATTTCATAGATTGTGGGAAATTGATACGTGACGTGTTAATATGGTTCTCACATCTTCAATGACGTCTGCATCAGCATTGAGTTTTGATTCTATCTGCGCAGGTAGCCTATTGTTAATAATGTGTTAAGTTTATTTGTTAATCATGCTACAGAGACTAAGGCTTCTCTAATTTCTGTATTGTTTGATGTTTGTGGTAGTTTCAGGATTACATCTTTAAAAACAGTCAATGGGATGATAATAATCTCTACATGTTCAGGGTGGGTCTTTACTGTATGGACGGTGGATTGCTCCTTAACTATTAGAGACATCAAAACCAATTTTGGTATGGTAATATACGATCATTGGACCTACATTCTAAAACTATTTAGGTACATACAGGGTGATTGGCAAAAATATGCCAACTCAAACTTGTGCTTTTTTAAATAGAACACCTTGTATGTTTTTAAATATTTGTATCTCTTCTTGTATCTGTATCACTAACCGTTCTGAAGATATTGTCACTTTAGTACCAAAATAGAGTCAACTTTGGAGCCACGATCCTAGCGCTTTATTAAATCTGCGAACTGTGTTTCTATTGAGGGCTAGGTGTATGTTTATCTCTTTGGTACTAATTTACGGATTTTATATGAGATGCCACAATTTGAAACTCAATTTCTTCATTTATCCCTGTTTTAGCGTGCTTGGGATAACGCACAGTTCCAGAATTTATAAATCTCTCAGCCACATTCGTAAATGATTCTTTCCGTGGTTGTCTTCTTTCTGGGTATCGTTCACGGTACAAACGGCTAGCAAGCAAACAATTTCTTTGAGCTTCACCACAAATAAAGATCATATCGACCATTTCTTCTTTCAAAAACACAAAAACTAATGGAACAACATTCTAATAATTAGACAAACGTCAAAAAAATAGATGCAATTGTTTCTATTTATGATGAGCGATGAGCCTAGCTGATTATTTGATTTGTTAAGTTCTATTGTCATATATAATGCAACTAGTGGGTTCTTGATTAAGGACGAGCGTGATTGCCTAAAACAATATATCGAGTGCAAACAGAAATGATTTGATAATCGAGAATGCACGAGTTTCATTCGGATGGATTATATCACGAGTCAATAAACAACGTTTGAATAGTGTATTTTAAATATTAAAAGTACAGTTAATGTGGTTGTTATGACAATTGTACTGACAGCAGGTAACGTGATGTTTGTGAAGGCGTATGAGTATCACCTATTAGTCAGGAAGGTATGTGATTATCAGTTGCTATGTACATTATCAAAAGTTAGTACATGCGTAACTATGCATTTTGCCGTTTTTCATTGGTTAACGTTAGAGGGAGTGGTATAATCAGAAGTAATATTAGAAGTACTTCGATATTATTGGGTTATATGTCGATAACTTGTTGCACAATAATAAAAGAGTGTCAGTTTGACAGGTTAAATAGTCCGACCGTTTCAGCGGGAGAATTATTCTGTCAAACTGATACGATTTGTTATTGTGCAGGAAGTTTGAGACGTATAACCTGTTCGAATTACGCATTGTATTCGACTTGATTATTTTTTGAGTAAATTTTAATATTAGGATCAAATAAATATTTTATTGGCAGCTCGATTGGTTTGTATTAACGTAGCTGAAAGTCAGCTCCATGAAAACAACACCAAGTTGACAAAAATTATGTATCGCGTCGCCTAGTCAAGTTACTCTAGGATAATCGTTTTGTATAATCGAAATTATACAAGATAACTTAACTAAATCCAGCCTTCTGATTGGTTGAGATCGCTACGAAAAAATAATCATAATAATTTTGTATTTTAGAATATTTTCGAATAAAAGCGTCAATATTTCAAGAACGGTTCGTCATACGGTTATGACGCATATTATCATTTAGTATCTAATCTTTACGAGGAATCCAAATATAAAAAATATACAGGGTGTTGTATTTGGAAAAATTGAGAAAATTACATTTCGCGTCAATCAATCATTCTGTATAGTTTTACACTTTTTCGAAAAATTTTCCACGTATTTTGTAAGTAGATTATCAATAGTTGGTGGTGCCAACACATTTAAAAAATCTTGATGATAGCGCTAGCATCGTGGCTTCAAAGTTGACTATATTTTCGTACATCAGAACGGTTAGTAATATAGATACAACTTTATACATTTTTATTCTAAATGTGACAGGGATCCAAAAATGCAAAAATATAGAAGGTGTTCTATTTAAAAAAACACAAGTTTGGGTTGGCATATTTTTGTCAATCAGCCTGTATGTACAAAATATTTTTAGAATGTAGGTCCAATGATCGTGTATTACGATACCAAAATTGGTTTAGATGTCTCTAATAGTTGAGGAGCTATCCTCCGTCCATACAGTAAACATTTACCCTGTATGTATGTAACCTGTTTTACCTACCGGTGTAGAGTCTGATGCTTTATTATCTAGCATCTGGCTAGTGTAGTGCTCAAATTGTCCCAGTTTTGGTTGACAAAGTTGAAACGCGCCTTTTGAACTTGCGTAGTAACCATTGTGTTATGTTTCCGTTGGTCATGTTTGACCTTTTTACTCTATCTTTTAGGTCTGTAGTTCCAAGTAGAGCTCAGTTAATTTGGTGCTTAACTGTGAACGGTCTTACCGAGCTCGATACCGATCGCCAAGGTTGAGGAAAAATTCCGCCTATTCGAACCTTAAATTTGTTTAATACAAGCTTAACCCTCTAGCAACTGCGCTATTCCGCTTCTCGTAATCTGTACATCTGAGTATTTATTTATCTGATTCAATGCAGTTTTCCAAATAGAAAAATATCTCCTCAGATATAATAGGTAAAACTAATCGAGAAAAGCATATTTAGCCTTGTCTTAAAAATATCAAAATGTCGATTACTGATGTAATCACAGGATAGCATCCACTTAAGTTAAAAGTGATGCTATAGCAGTATATCTACAAGAAAATTTATAATCATCAAACAAAGCGAACATTTCCATAAAAGGTTACTTAAAAGCAAATGCAAATTATGAAAATTATGTAATCCAAGCGCTCAATAGCATCTTTAGATGTTGCCAGTCTTATTGTTAACAGCCCCACTATTCGGACATCGGCATCTCCGCTTTGAGGAAGTGTAGGAATTAACCCCCAGCTGGATTGGCGAATAGTAGTTAATAGACACAAGGTTTTAGCTCAAAATCAAGGGATCATGCCTCTAAACTACCTTTTTAAATAACTATATACATTTTCTGATAGGAGGCTAATGGGATGGTAATTCTCTGAGATGTGTCCCCTTTTTTACATAGCATAATTACTTCTGCGTTTTGCCAATTTGTGTGAATTTTCTCTTCTTGTAAACATCGATTTAAGAGTTTTTTAATTACTTGAAGTAGTGTCTCCCGTCCGAATATTAACATCTCGGTTGTTATTCGGTCTTTGCTAGGTGATCAGCCATTTTTCATTAATTTAAGTGATCCTTTGATGTCAAATGTTGTGATTTCAGGAATATCTTCGGAGTTTACATTTATAATTTTTTGATTTTCGTTGGGATCATTGGGAGACAGGTTTTTTGACGAATATAGATCGGTGTAAAGGTCAGCTATTATTTTAGATATTTTAGTCTTATCGGTAATTATTGTCCCATCTTTATCCTTTATTCTATTGAGACATAATTTACCGTGTGTCAGTTGTGATTTTAGAACTTTCATGTTCTTGTTGTTTTCTTTCTATTGTATCCATCATCATTTTTGTATTATAACTTCTGGTATCTTTTCTTATACCTTGGTTTATACTTTAACTTATTTCTCTATATTCTTGGGTGCCTGGACTTAGTTTTTCTCTCCTCAATAACCTGTCTTGTTTCTTCGCTAATCTTTTTGGTTTTCTATGTTTTATTTCGAGTAGTTATTTTTCTTACTGCAATGTTTATGCTTTGTGGTAAGTTTTCCTATTAATTCGGCTTGATATATTTCTTGGTTTTGGTGTAAGTCAGTCCGAGTCGGATTTACATATCTGCCAATCATTTTGTTTCTTTCTAACTTAGTGTTTATTCTTACTGTCGCTCTTACAAGTCTGTGGTCAATTCCCGTGTGAAAGTTATTTAGAACGGATACAGATGATAGCAAACACCCTCAAAACTCAATCAAAATAACCGTTCTCAAGCAATATTAATATCTCAGGGTTTTTTCTTTAACAAACGCAACCTTATTGTAACATAAAATGGCTTTTTGCATTGTATTTCCGACATGCTGCCGATAATCGGTATGCTTGTGGAAATAGCTGTTAGCTCGTAACATGAGATTTTATTAATGCATTTAGAATGTGAAGATAGGGGTAAAACTAAATCGATTTAAATTTGTTGTATTTCAACTACAGCAACATATTAATAAATATAAGCTGCTGCCTGAATGTCAGTCAGGTTTTAGATCAGGATACAGCTGTACGACAGCTTTAATTAATATAATTGATGATGTATTAGCTGCTAATGACAAAGATTATCTTACAATCTTAGTGCTTTTAGACTTTAGCAAAGCCTTCGATACTCTTGATCCTGATATTCTAAAAGCTATTTTGCATTATGTAGGACTGGACGTATCCGCAATCAATCTTCTAAATTCTTACTTAACAGAACGTACTCAGAAAGTTTATCTGGATGGAAACGTTTCGAAGCTGCAGAGATGTCGTCAGGTGTACCACAAGGGTCCATTCTTGGACCAATCTTGTTCACAATTTACACAAATAATTTAATAAACCACTGTCTGCAACACTGTCAGCACCATCTGTATGCTGACGACACACAGGTATATCTTTCGTTTCCAACTAATAAACTAGACGAGGCGATAAATAATATAAATGAGGATTTACAGAACCTTTCTGAATATTCTATGCAGCATTCTTTATCTTTAAATCCAAATAAAACAAATGTTATATTGTTTGGTAATAAAAAGAGTAGATCTAGACTTCGGGATAAAATAAAACTTTACCTTAACAACATGCTCCTTCCCGTGAGGGATGAAGTTTATAATCTTGGCGTTACAATTGATAACTCCTTAAGATTTAAGACGCACGTACGGACTTGCATAGGAAGAGCATATTCTAACTTAAAGCTGCTGTATGCTAATAGATATATATTAAATAAAGAACTTAAAATAATGTTGTGTGACTCACTCGTTCTTTCTCACTTCAACTACGCGGACACCTTATACGCACACTGCATTGATGCGGATGAACGTAGAAGGATACAACTTGTGCAAAATAATTGTTTACGCTTAATTTACGGCGTGAGTAAGTATGAAAGAATCACTCACAAATTAAAAGAAGCAAAGTGGCTTAATATGGAACAGCGGAGAAATATTCACTGTGCTGTTCTGTACTATAAAGTAATTATCACAGGGGTTCCACCATATCTTTGCCGTAAAGTAAAATATAGAACAGACATTCATAATCTTAATCTAAGGCATAAGGGTCTATTAACTATGCCTACTCATCGTACTTCAATCTATCAAAGAAGTTTTTCATATAACGTCTGCAAATTCTTCAATAAGTTACCCTTAGAATGGAAAGATCAGTCATTAAATAAATTTAAATCATTCTACAAAAATAAACTGTTGGAGGGAGGTGTTTGATGGGCTAATTTGGTATATGTATTATGTAAGCTTTCGCGTTGCATCAGCTATTAAGTATTTGCGCACTTAATTAATATGAGCAAGTAGTCTGCTTGGGAGGGTGGTAGATCAGTAACCTTACATGTTGCTGAACCCTTCCATTTGTCCCTTAATTAATATACCTGGTTGGTAGTAGTTAGTTAACAATGTATTTGTTTTGTATTATAGGACAATAAACATTATTATTATTATTATTATTATTATTATTATTATTATTATTATTATTTGATAAATAATTAGAAATCAGGAGTTTTTTCTAAAACGAAATAAATTGAAAATGGCAATTAGAAGAAACACTTATTATTTACTGTAGTTTAGCTTAAAAATGTGGCAATCAACAAAGTACGTCTACGGTGTTGTTTTTTTAGAACAGTTAATCAGATTTTACAATTGATTGTAATCAGTTTGTCAATCACCGGTAAAAGCAAAGGCTGCTGATAACGGACTTTAATAGAATAAGATTGAGAGATTATCAAAGCAATTCGTGGAAAAATAAATAATGTGATTATCATCATAGGAATAAAACATCAGGTAATATTTACTTTTCTGCAGGATATTTTTAAAACACGTGGAAGTACTTTAACCATAGAGTCGTCGTCGACAATTTAACTAAACTAATCTAAATATGTGCGTCTCGTAGTTTGATTATAGAACGAAGGGCTGAAAGTCTCAATTTTCCTAGAAGGGATATGACATTGGCATTACACCTACGCCAATAATAATAGACATGTGATCAGATATAATCTATATCGATGCTCTCGTTTTACCAAATTGAAGTAAAAATTAATTCAATTTGAAAGTTTCTGAAAATATGTTTACAAGCTTACCGGTTCATGGGTGAGATCATTAGAAAGAATTAAGAGAGACCAGATTAACATTTATTAAAATGTCTGCATATAAAAAAACGAACAATAAAATGCCATTGGCGCTACAGTCTTCTCTATATCTAGTCAAGGAGATAAAAATACAAGCGTAGAAAATGTACACTTATATTACCTGCAGAATGGGGTGTTGAAAATAATGAGACATTTGTCACTTGATGAAAAACAAGCAAACAGACCGTCTCTTGCAGATCATCGCGTAAGTCAAGATAAAAAAAGGATGTGTAGATGTTTGTTTTCAGGAAATGGCGTAGAGTTACCACCATTGAGCCCTTCAGGAGGAGGTAAATACAGTTCGTATCGGCATTAAGACAACCAGCATTAGTATCGGATGAGGCATCAGCGGAAGAAATATTTACTATAAATACGTAGATAACTAAAATACCCTGAAGGCAGCCTGGAACCTCTATAGAGTACGTCTCCAGCTGGCGGATAAAGAACGCCCGGTAGACATACAGTGTAGGACTGAAATCAAGCACTTCTCGAGGACTAACAGGCATTGTGGGGGACACCAGTGACCACCAATACTGATTTGAGGCGACCAGTTTGATTATTTCTTGGAAGGGCTGTAGTACTGTAATATAGTAGGGCAAGAACAAATTGTACTGTACTTCCCGAGAGAGTCATACGGGAATATGATGATAACACGAAGGAGTCGAGCAGTCTGAAATTAGCTACCTATTTCACAGATGTGGAAAACCAGATATGGTGAGGAAGGAGGGATGCTGGAACAAATAAATTCGGAGGGCACCTCCAATTGCAACACGATGTTCATGTTGTCCAAAATTCTAAATATTAATTATCGAACGTTTCAGGAAGCAGAATACGTTCCCGTTTTGAACAGCAACATTTAGTGAACTAAAAATTAACAAGCAAAACTTAACTTTTTCTACTGGAGCTCAACGATAATCAACATCAAGTAAATTGCTTGAGCGGACGAATTAAATGTAAGCACATGGTCTAAACGCACGCTATCATTGAGGATAAACTATTAAGATATAACATAAATATTGCACGACTCGCTGACTAAACAAAGGCTTTTCAGGAAGTGAAAACCTTAATGGAAGAACAAGAGATACATCACAAAAGGAACACACCAACAGCGTTGTTGCCACCAAAAATCAAAGAAGACTGATTTAATTTTCCAATAAAAATATTCTGACAAATATCAATACAATATTTTGCCATCACATCAGCAGACAATATACTTGTAGTGCATTAAATATCAAACTAAAAGTTAGATCGACCACATCATGACAACTACACGTTGGAGATCATCTTTCGCAATCATTAGAATAGATGCACAGACATTCTACAAATCAGATATCAACTTATTATATACAAAATATAGCAAATGCCAATAAACAAGAAAACCAGAAATATTAAACGCTTTTGCTTTCCAAAGACGAATAAAAATAAACAAAGCGTATGGGTCAACATAAAACGTTGCGTAATACAAGCAGCTCAACATATATATTGGATAATGGATAGTACCCTGAAAATTATAAAACAGCCTCTTGTGTTCATTGTTCGACATACGCTTTCTCTAGACGTTTCCAGTTGCAATCCAGTTCTCCGAAATTCTTCTCAGATCATCACTCTATCGGGTCGAGGTCCGTACTGCGTTTGTCGGCTTTTGATCTCCGCTAGTGGACCTTTTTCATCCATCGGCCATCTCTCATTCTGGTGACGTGTCCATCTCTTTTCCATTTTGATCTTTTTAGACTCTCATAATGTCATCTACCTTAGTTTTTTTTGTGTATCTTCTCGATTCCTACACGATCGCGAAGGAAGATTTATAATTGTTTACTCGTTTTTAAAGGTACTCTTGATAAGGTTACAGTATTTATAGTCGATTCTACACTCTTGCAACACCCTTAGAATTGAAGGCAGCTCTACTGTATCAAATGCTTTCCGGAAGTCAAAAAATACCAGAACCAAGGATCGATGGCATCAATTGCATTCTATATGAGAGTTTTCAAACATTGCAGATGACCATTTGTACCATATTAAGAGCTGAGACCGCCTTGTTGATGGGGTTGAAAAAAGTTTAGTCTGGCTTCCAATATGTTATTAGCCGGGTATACATAGTATGATTTGTGCAGATGGTTGAGCAAAGCTTCATTAGTTTTCATCTCCTTGAGAACATTATAAATTTCATCTGTAAAGATGTCAGAAATATCCTCCAGTTTTTTATCTTTAACTTTTCATTGGAGATATTCTGTTGGTTGCAAAGCGGTTGTATAAGGTGTCGTAAAATGGTTTCACTACACTAGTCTGGCCGCCAAATAAAAAACCCAAAAATATCGTATTAAGTTGTTTTCTCGATGTAATTTGTCATCAGGTAATCTTTTTCACATATTTGAATGATGACAAACTGTCACCTCTGGGCAACTGAAGATATACACTATTTTCAATAATATTAAAAAATTAGTGAAATCGTGGGTATGAGTATTTGAATATTAAAGGTTTAAATCGGCAATGGGAATTGAAAAACTGTTTAAAAACGCCAATTTAGATTTTTAATATATAAAAAATATTTTATTCTGGAAGTAAAGCAGAAATTTAAAAAGTCAAATGGAGAAACATCAGTTTAAAGCTTATCCACTACAGAAAATTTGTCCAAAATCACTAATCTTCAATGGAATCATCAAGCTCATAGTCGTCATCCTGACTTTTATCCTGATTTTCATCGTTGTCTTCACCCTCGTCTTCATCATTATCTTCTTTAACTTCAGCAACATTAAGTCATTACAACAACCATTCGTAATGCATAAGCAAATCATTGTGAAGAGCAAAGCAGCACTTTTGCAGCCACACCTTATAGTCTTGCATGGAGCGTTGCTTTTATAAGACCATTTAATCGGTCCCAGAATGTCAGAAGGTGCAACTTCTGTGTTCTCCGGCAATGTTATGGGCATTAACCCTAGTAACCCCACAAAATTGAGAGCACGCCGAGTACCAAAATGGGTCATTTTTGACCCACTGGATAATTTTACTATTTATAATTGTTTAAATTTTTTTTTTGCTTTTCTTACATATATAAAATATCTAATACGTTTCTTATATTTAATATTTATCATACATACAGAAGAAAAACTAATTATTTTTAAAAAGTTATTTATTAAACGAACAGGTTACATATTTTGTTAAACTGTATATTTAGAAATTTACATTTGATTCTAAAATCTATTCTAACTCAATATCCTGGCATGTATTACATGAAATGCTTTTCTTTACAATTGAATGCAAAGGACAAACAAATTTTATGCACACTTTGGATGCACATGTGACAACGTCCACGTTTTTTGTCTTGGTCGGTTACCGTTTTTTTCTGCAACATCCGTCCTGTAGCTTGGATAGCGGTTCTTACTGCCGAAGATCCTCCTCTTCAATCTTCTTCGATTTTTATTGCTCTTTTTTCTATATTTTATGTAGTCATTTCATTTGCTAGATCTTCAAGAAAAATCTTTCGTTTTGCCTTCATATGTACTTTGCTTGCATAGCTAGGGTTCTTCTTTAGCCAAATAACAAAAGCATTGTATGCTGCAACATCAATAAAATGCATGAATAGGGCAAAAGGCCACCTTCTAGTAGTGCGTCTGCACGAATATTGTCTAACTATTCTATCAAGCGCGTCCACTCCACTTTTGGTTTCATTATAAAAGGAAATAATTTCTGGTTTGTACTTGCATTCGATTCCAGCAATTTCGTGTTCGTGATGCATACTTGATAGTAAAACAACATGCTTTCTTGGTGTTTCCTTAGACACATAAGACACTAACGTTAAGGATTTGGTAAATAAAAAACTCGAAGAAAATAAACCTCGACCTGATGTATCGAGTAAACTCTTCGGAATACCTTTTCTATTTTTTCGAATCGTTCCTACTATCGTAAGTTTATTGTTTAGTAATTCTTCGGCCAAAGGAAGACTTACAAAAAAGTTATCAGCTGTAATATTCCTTCCGCTGCCCTTCCAAACGTCGCTCAAAGTCTTTACCACCCTCGAACCTTGACCTTGTTCTGGTGTGCCTCCAACTTTTCCGAGATACACTTCAAAATTGCAGCAATAATAATTTTTTGCGTCACAGAGTGTCCAAATTTTAACTCCATACTTTCCTGGTTTATCAGACATATAGACTTTGAATGGACATCTGCCTCTGAATTTCATAAGTTGCTCATCAATAGTTCCACAGCTAGATGCTTTGTATGATTTTCGGCAATTATCTACGAGTATATCAGTCACTTCGCGGATAGGCGCTAGTTTGTCATTTTCTCGCCTCTCCTCTCTAGTTGAGATGTCATCAAACCTTATAAATTGTATGATTTCACTGAATCTATTTCTGCTCATAACTGCTGTATATATCTGACGGTTGAAAGCTGTAATATTTTTCCACATAGCTTTTATGCTTTCTTTAGATTCATGAAAACGGCCGGCTACAATAAGCAAACCCATAAATGCTTTTATTTCAACAGCATCAACTTCTTTCCAAATCTTCATTTGTCGGTTACCCTGAAGCTTGCTATTGTAGTCTTCTACTGATGCACGAGCTTTGTCGTTTGTGTACATAACTACAATGTCTACAATATCACTTGAAATAAATAGCGAAAATACATCAAGAACAGACTGTACATTCATACTGCATTGCGAAAGTCCTTCCTTTTCACGAAGTATATTCACTTGTTTAGATTTCCTTTTTGGATCGGACACATATGTCCACATTCTCCCATCTATTTTCTCATTATTAACTCCAGCAACGAGTTTATCATCCGACTCTTCAGAATCGGAAACTTCACTTCCAAATTCACTGTCACAGATGATCTCCACTTCCTCATTATCGTCTACTTCGCTGCACACTTCAGGGACGTCTTCGTCACTATAATCACTTTCTTCTAAAAGCTTAGCTAGTTGCTCGTCAGTTAGCGGAATTTTATTTGGATTCATTATGACCAAATGGTAACAGCAAACTGAAAGTAAATTTTCAATCCTGCTTTTATATAGACATACGACAAACATGTATATTCCTGTAAATTCCCCAGGCAGCCCTTACCAATAAAATGCATGCATGCAGCGACATGAACGAACAGGCATAAAACATTATTTGACTACAATACGCGAAGTACCTTCACGCAAAGAAAGTAATAAAAAAGTTCAGGTGCCAATTTTTACTTCCTTTTACGATAAAGGAAGTATTGGATTCACCCCAAAAATTCGAAATTGAGTTTTCAACAGATCTTCACGTTTTAGAGTCCCCTGATCCCAAAAAACATATTTTTTTTCATTGGTCTGTGTGTCTGTGTGTCTGTCTGTCTGTCTGTCTGTGTGTCTGTCTGTCTGTGAACAGAATATCTCAAAAACGAAAAGAGGTATGGCGTTGAAACTTCATATATAAGTTTTGTGTACTATGTAGATAAGACAGCAAGCTTTTGAAGAAAATCGCATAACCGGAAGTAGGTGTTTACTCTTGTGATTTTTCAGTTTTTTTCTATTTTTTCAAAAACGGCTCTAACGATTTTTTTCAAACTTCACATTTTTATTACATTTTTAATGTGCATTGACGTGAGATAGGTGATTTTCCAGTTGAATACTTCTAAAGTGGGTTTCTTTTGTTTTTTTTTCTATTTTTTTTATTAACTCCTATTTTAAATAGAACACCCGGTATATTATTATATTTTTGAATTCTGCTTAAGATTTTAGAGAAAATTTGTCTCTTTAACTAACGCTCTATTTTGTACCGTTTTTGTAGAATTCGTAATTTTTGAAAATTTTTGACAAATGCTTAAAAATTAAAAATGAAATTTTTGACTAATTATAAGATCACTGTAAAAGGAAGTTGTGTGAGTGTATCACACCAGATTTTTAAATTTCTATTTACGGCATACGGTGACAGACAGCATAGGAATAGCATATCTAGAAGCACAACGACGTAATAGCATCTGAAAAAAAATGGCACAAGAATATTCGAATCCTGGGTCATGTTTGACCCGGTTTTGGGGTTACTAGGGTTAAGCATCTTGTTTTCATCCTTATTGAAGTCGTAAAGTAGTGTATTCAAATCTGGGAGATCAGAGTCCAGTGACTGGTTTCAAATACACGTTTGAAGGTGAGCAAGCTTTACATTCTCTGTGAAAGCCGCATCTGTTGCAGATAGCGAGCAAGGAAGGGGCAGATGTGACCTATCACTTCCAATTCTAATTGCCCATAGTTTCACACGGCCATCTGAAGCTGAATTGCACGAAGATTTACCATAGCACGCAGCCATGAACTTTGATGCTTGTTCTATAAGATTAGAATGATTAGCATGCAGCTCTTCTACCATGGATAAAGATTTTCCACTTTTTAATCTTTTGATGACTACTCTTTCCAATACATAGCAGTTGCATCACATCCTCTAATAGCATGCGCTGCAATAATATCAGGTATTACGCTTTTATGTTTCATAGCTGATGCTCTAATGTATATTACTGAACGAAGTAGATATTTTCTTCAAGTTGTAATAGTATAGAAGTAGCAAGAAAACATCAATGCCATCTGATATGACAATTACCTGTTCATGCTCATCAGCAGTTTCCTGGATTGCTTATAGCACAAGGATCGTGTCAGCTTCCCCCTGTGTTGTTCTAAGGTCTGGCATTCGTTTTATTTCACCACAATAAAGTTCATACGGCTGTGCGTCTGCACCTGTTAAGACTAATTTGTGTTTGTACGCATACCCGGCATTGTATGTGATATCATTGACAATGCTGCAGCATATGGATTTATTAACTGCATCTTGTTTTCTGTTGCACTCATAACAACCTTGCGAGAAGGCAGTGGTGTTGTAAGTTTGTAAACTTTGCTGACTCCTGTGGCTCTCTTTGCTCTAATGCAATATTTGGTGCTATACTGTTTATAGCTATACTACTCTTTGTTTCGTAGCCTCACGTTTTATTTACTTTGCTATTTTAGTTTCAGCTGCATTTGTATCATCGTCGTCATGGTCAGGACTTAGTCTTAAAGTCAATGCTGCCTTGTTGGGAAAAGTTATAACATTAGTAAATCCTGGTGACGAGAGCACTATGCGATCGCTGCATTGGTCTTTGAGCGCTTTTATCAAATTTGATCGGCTAAGTTTATATTCTCTAGTATCAGTATAAAGTTTGTGTAGTTCCATAGAGTTCCAGATGAGTCCTTTATCTGCCAAAAGCGCACTCACGGTTTCGTTAAATGAGATATCAGTTACTTCATTTTCTTCACACTTAGGTTTTGCAAATTCAACTGCATTTGAGCCCATCAATCTGTTGCGACAGTAAAAATGGTATTCTACATCTCCAGCTTGTAAGTCGCTAACACTACCAACCAATCGGACTCTAACTTCTGAAGCCCCACCTGTCATTTCTTGCAGCGCAACTTTCAAGCATAACGGTCTTGACTCATTTTTTCTTCGATCTGTCTTTCAACTCTCGAAACGGAAAGGCTGCCCTTCATCTATCAGGATGTTTTCTATCTTTTTCTAGTTCACAATTCTTGCAACAAAAGATGCAATGTTCAATAAATGAAATGGTTGCATTCCAATGGGCGTTGTATATTCAAATTTGAGGTACTGGCCTCTCTACCAGTAAATCAAGTTTGAGAAGTTAATATTTTCACATGAATTTTAGATGTGTATGTTAATGCAGTTTCTATGACACAGTATTGTATAGTCCCCATCGTCACTAATTTTCTCTTCTTTGTATCTGTTATCGCAATAGTTTTTAGTTTTTTAGTTTGCACTTTGTATGCGCTGAGTACCAGCCATTGTAAGTTTTTCTTTACGATTGCTACAATCAAATTTCCACTCAAAATAGCATTTCTCTTTCAATTTTCACTTCATGTTTTTATTGCAACAAAATCTGAAATAACAGAAACCAAAAAGAGAAACAATTCCTCTTATATTTGTATATTTTCTGATAGTTTACACATCTCACTATAATATGAAATGCCCAAAGGTGACGGAGTGTCATCATGCATTTTCTTGTACTTCATCATGTCCTAAAACATATTCATAGATCAAAAAAACTTAATACAACATTTTTGACTTAAGCAAAAATTTCCATTTGGCGGCCGGACTACACGTAGTAGCTCGTCTTTATTGTTTGTGATCTTACCGGTTTTATTCTTTAGTTTGATGATTTCCTTTTTTCTGTTAAAAAATTTTCTTTTCATTATTTTCATACTTTTATTTTCTTCAATAGTGTGTATTATTTTGCTCTTCGAAATTTTCTTGTTTAATTTTTTTATTTTCTTAGTATTTTTGTCGCGTTTAAATGTTTTCCTTTTTTTTTCATTTTCACTTTCGTTTCTGTACTAAGTTTTTGTGGTTTTATACTTATTGGGCAGAATATTCCTTGTGCTTCCGTTATTGTATCTATTATTCTATTGTTCAACTGGTCTAATGTTTCTTGTTGCTAGTTTCCTGTAGCGTTGTGCTGATATAATTTTCAAATTCTTTTTTATTTTCTGGTTATCCCATTCTTTAGTTCTGTTCTTCCTTATCATTTTATATCGTCTGTCACTAGTCCGTATTTTAATAATCGCTCTTGGTGGCTCGTTGGTGTATGTACTTATAATTGGTAAAAAATACGATTTGCTGATGACACTGCAGTGCTAGCATGCAATGAAGAGAACATTCTGAGTCTGGTGAAACAACTAGAAAATACAAGCAAAACGTTAGGTATAAAACTAAACACCTCACTGGCAAAAATAATGATGGACAACCGAACAGATAACAGCCTACATATAAGGCAGATAGAGATAATTAAAGTGATAGACGGATACGTATACCTGAGATCCTTAATCACCAATACAAGCAACGTGGAAGAAATTGAGAGAAAAACTTTGGAAAGACAAGCATATATCCAAAAACAGTTACGTGTAATTTATCATTTAGATGCAGTCAAGAATTGTTACGTATAATTTTTGGTTTAAATATATACAGATGCAGTTTAGAGGTTTCGAGTGTGGCCTATAGTTCCTAAGTGTATATTTGTTTGCATACTCATTTCTCATTTTTGGGATGATTTTGAAAAACCTTGAATTTTAGGGGATTATAATAGTTTTCAAAATAGATTGAGAGTACGATTTCCGGGGGCGATTGTATGGCACTGATTTGGTAACATTATTCCTACTGGGGCTGCATGTGGTTTGGAATTTTCACTTCATGTGAATAAAGTCATTCCAAGATTATTGGTGAATTATGTTGATCAGCCTTAGCCTCAGCTGTGTGAAATTGCTAGAATGAAGCCAGTTATACTGGGATAATAATATATTTCTGCAAGATTACTCACTCGAGGCCACCTTGCAACTCTGGTATGTTCTTTGTAGTTACGTGTAAACAGCGAATTCGAATATTGTATTTTAGGCCTCGTTTTTTTTTCGTCTTACTAGTACCCAATTTTGCAAGTGCTCCCCCTGTGGCATTAATGTCGCTTGCTGAAGCACCTGGAGGACGAACGCCCACGCAGTTCTGAGCACCCCCAACTCCTGTGGTAGCCTTCGATACTTCGACCACACGACACTATCATAGATTTGTTTTGGCTCTTTCGAGTATGGTGCAGAGTTTGTATGTATACATACTGTAAATAAATAAGTAGGTTATTTCAAGCTATGGTGTTTTCTGTTCTTTATTATTTTTATGAAACAGCTAAGTGGTTTAGGAACTTACACGGACACCGGCAGGTTTTCCGGTTTGAGCCGTTTCGAACCAGTGGCGCTTGCGGACAACCCCCCATTTCTGCTCAAGAACTAGCTGACAAGAATTTGCTACACTACGAGACAATTCCTGAACCATAGTGTTGTAAATTATTTAATTATTTTCGTTTTCTTTTGTGTACAAAAAAATCCCCGTGTAGCAATTAACAAAACTTAAAATACAATTAGTAAATTGCTTACGCCCGTATTCATAGTCGTTCGCCAGCGGATCGCCGGCGACTCGCCAGAGTTTCGTTATGAATAGTATGTTGGCGGCACTGTACGTCTATGTCAAATTCGAGGTTAGCAGGTTAGATTTTGTGTCAGTTTCTGTCAAAACTGACTGAAAACCTAACCTGATCACCTCGAATTTGATATAGACGTACAGTGCCGCCAACATACTATTCATAACGAAACTCCGGCGAGTCGCCGGCGATCCGCTGGCGAACGACTATGAATACGGGTGTTAGTGTTGTTGATATTAACATATGGATGCGAATGCTGGACACTAAGACACGGCGAACGAAAGAAGATCGATGCCACAGAAATAATATGCTGCCGAATCTATCTTGGACTAAACATTGCACTAATAACTCCATCTCGAACGAAGTTCGAATCAAGACTTTCTAGTTTAATATAACTATGTGTATTGTAAATACCTTGGCCATGTTATGAGAATAAATTCAAATAACATCGAGAAACTGATCATATTGGAAAAGACCACGAAGACGCTTCCCAACAAGCTGAATGAATCAGATCATTAAAATAACCGGAAAGACAATGCGTACATTGACTAAGGATGCCCAGAAAAGAAGAAGTGGAGACAAGTAATAAGTACATAAAATCACGATATGTTGCTAAAGTTTTAAATAGTATTTATTGAAATTAGAAATCTAGGAAAAAATGGCTACTGAAATTTTATATCGCCAGAGTGTTCGAGTTATTTAGGCTTGGATTCAACAAGAGACGTTTACTTAATGGTTTTTATACCTAAACATTTGTAATGTCATAAATTTAATTCATGGAAGCTGTTGCGCCTTTTCGTTATGCAACCTTTCTACATGACAAGTTTAACAAATTGACATATATGGTTATTTTTATTAACATCACAAACTGTTGGCACTGATGTTGGAGCACCTTGTCGTCTAAGAATAGTTTTGGTTTTCGGGCAATGAGTCAGTACATTCGGTTAATTTTGAGTTCTAGCTTGTGCTTAGTAAAGCTGTGTTTTTCCGCGAAAGCGTCGGACTAAACGCATGCCGAGATATTTGGCATCTTCAGTCTGCGGGAGTTTGCAGTTGCTAAGTTTTACAGCTGGGCATGTTCCTATATGAAGGTGAAGGTCACATGGGTAGAGTCTAATTAATTGGCCTTGATGCTCCATTCCTTTAGCCAGTTCTGAATCTTCTCAAAGTTGGTCTGCAGGTGTCTCGAGAACGATACTGAATCAGTATGAGATACCATAACTAGTGTGTCGTCAGTAAATGTCGCACCAGGGCAAGCCTCTTTGCTTGGCAGATCTGCGGTGTGTACAAGATAAGGAATTGGTCCAAGTAGCTTTCCTTTGAAGGATGTCTGACTGTATATGATTTACATTAGTGAATTCGCTGCCTTGTTTGACTAAGAAGTGTCTACCTGTCAGATATGATTTGACTAATTGATAGTGGGGATGTGAAAGCAGCTTCTTTAATTGGACTTGCAATCCGCTCTACCAAATCTTGCTCGAAATGTTTCGCACCCACTTTTATCAATGTCTTCGAATCTACCAATTCTCGACCTGTTTCGAGAGAGGCGTTTTCCGCATTGTCTACATGTAAATTTCCCCATCAAACCTTGATGGGTTACCCACGCATCTTGCTGCAAAATATAATTTGCTTTCAGAACGATTGCAACCGAAACTACCACCAGTGCTTAATAATCCTGTAAGGGCTTGCAGTGTGAATACTCTTTGTGCTTCGCCTATCGCTACTGTGCAGTCAACTAACAATGCTTCCATCAGTGATACATCAGGACGTAATGCTTTATCGCAAAACAAGTTCCCCACAATCCCCGATAGTATAACCAGTGAGTATCGCTCTTTGTTGGGCGAATATCTGTCATTGCTAAATGAATTTGATGTTAACGCTCCCATTAAAAATTCTGTAATTTATCGTATAGAAACTGTAGGACCAACGTGGTTCGTAAAACGTCGTAGATGAAATCATAATTAACTGCTATATTTTGAAGGTCACTTGAAAGAGCTGTTGGACTCGGGGACAGTTGAACTGCAATACATCTCATGGCCAAAGAAGACGGTTCGTACAGTGTGTGTGAAGACTATAGACCACTGAATGCAGTAACAATACGAGACATGTTCCCTGTGCCGTTCATCCAAGATTTTACCTACCGGATTGCTGGGGAAACCATCTTCACGAAGTTGGACCTAAAAAAGGCTTACTTCCAGATACCGATAGCACCGCAGGATATGGACAAGATATCAATAATAATTTCTCTTGGAGCTTTTCGCTATAGGCGGCTCAATTATGGGTTATCAAATGCTCAGAGTAGCTGGTGTAAATTAATGCACCAACTATTTACAGGGATGTCTTCTTTTGCATTTTACTATCTCGACGATATTTTAATATTTGGTGGTAGTGTTGAAAAGCATTTAGAACACAGTTTTTCCAAATTACACGAACACGGCTTACTTTTAAATATAAATAAGTTCAGATTTGGTCGGGCCAACCGTGACCTTCTGGAGTATAACGTTTCCTCAAAAGGAATAACAACCCAGAATTCAAAGGTTGACACAATTAAGGAATTCGCTGTGCCCTCAACAAAAAAGCAGCTACGTAACTTTACAGGAATAACCACCTATTGTCATAATTCATTCTGAAGTGCTGAAATTATGGTACCATTTCATGCTTTAGTTATTCCGGGAAAAAGCAGCAATACAGCTGTTTGCTTTGATAATTGTCATACTAATGCTTTTGAAGCAGGTAAAAACGCTTTAATTAAAGCTACACTGTTTGTGCACCCGGTAGGAAACGCTCCTATTAGCATTTCGTCAGATTCTTTGTCTGTAGCAATTGCTGTGGTACTTCCGCAGATACCAGATGATTTGTGGAACCTTCAACCTTCTACTCAAGGAAGCTAACTTCAGCTGAATGCAAATATCGCGTATTTTGTCGAGAATTATTAGCAATCTACTTTTCTCTTATGAAATTCCGTTATTATGTTGAGGGTAAACAGTTTTCTATATATACTGACCATCGTCCTCTCACCTTCCTCATGATTTTCGCTTATTGCAATACATTTCGCAATTTTGTATAGCGATATTCGATAAGTCAAGGACTGTGAAAAACTTACAGCAGATGCTTTGACATGTGTTTCATTAATTAATTTACCTAATACTATTGATTATGAGAAACTGGTTTTATCTCAAGATTCAGAAGAAACTTTGATGCTGTTGGGTACTTGTTAGGGCCTTTAGTTTTCTTAGTACTTGGTGCTGAAAAATATACTACTAAGATTGTTGATAAACAGTTGTAAACATATCGGCATAGAAATATTTCTAAGCAAATTTTCTAAAGGCAAATGGGCATTTAATGTTTACCAATTTTATTTATAAGTCCTAACACCAACGAAGGGGTGAGTAAATTTTATGCCATAGCGTTAAAGTACTTAACAAGGCGTTTCCTACAGCTTGATTGAGCCTTTACTGCGATTTTATTATGCAAACTCGCGTTATACTCGTATTTTCAACCTAACTTGAGCTAAAACACTTTATATTTGCATAGTACTTTATTTATTATATTAATGAAATATATATATTGTTATGCCCTAAAGGTCCTGAAGGTTTAATATACGAGGGCACCGAGAAAAGTTCTGCGGATCTCATTAGGCCATGGAAAAAAAACTCTTGATTGTCATAATTGTCAAAGTTTTGGTAGTGGTGTCTGCAAATTTCATAAAGTTTCGTTTATTAACTTCTGATTTATAAAACAAAATATAACAGGGTAATCGAAAATTGAAAAAATCGAGTACCACGCTGTAATAAAATTTCTCACAAAAGAGGGAATTCACTTCACGGAAGTTTCGGAACGTTTAAGAAATGTATATGGGGGTCTGCACCTTCAGAATCTACAGTTAGACGTTGGGCAATAGAATTTAAACATGGAAGAATACGCTTAGAAGACGGTGAAAAAAGTGGGCGCCCTGCAACTGCACAAAATTAAGAAATGGTGGCAAAAGTGGAAAAATTTGTTATGGAGGACAGAAGAATTACGGTGGATGAGAGAGTAAGAAGTACAAAGATTAGCGATTGGTCGGTAAGATCTATTTTACACGATCAGTTACACCTGAATAAGGTATCTGCCAGGTGGGTGCCACGCATGCTGATACCTTTTCAAAAGCAGGATCGAGTCGACATTTGTCGTCAACTTTTAAATTCTTCTGAAGCTGACCCTGATAATGTTTTTGACAAAATCGTTACAATGGACGAAAGCTGGGTTCATCACTTTGATCCTGAGACAAAACAATTCAGCATGCAGTGGCGGCACAGTAATTCTCCGCCCCAAAAATGTTTTGAGTCAAGCCATCGACCGAGAAGATGATTCTTTTAGTTTTTTGGGATTCAAGAGGTGTTATACTCATAGATTAAAAAAAAGACATACGATTACTGGAGACTATTATGCGTCTCTTTTAAGTAAACTGAGGGAAAATATTAAACAGATAAGCAGGGGAATGCTTAGCCACGGTGTCCTGCTGCAGCATGACAACGCCTCATCCCATACTTGCGTTGCAGCAACTTCAAAAGCGACCGAATTGGGTTTCCAAATTTTGCAACATCCACCATATTCAAGTGATTTGGCACCCTCTGATAACCATTTATTTAGGAACTTAACGAGTCATTTACGTGGAACGCATTTTAAAGATGATGAAAGTGTGAAAAGTGCAGTTTCCCAGTGGCTGGAGGAGCGAAATGCAGACTTCTATAAAGACGGGATTTTAAAGTTGAAGCATTGGCGGCAAAAATGTGTGGATTTGCAAGGAGACTATATAGAAAATGTTAAAACTGTACAAAACGTTTCAAAATAAAAAACAATCTTTAAGAAAAGCAAAATTTTTCTCGGTCCCCTCGTATAATTGACTCTAATTTTTTTTAATATTGTAAAGTGCCCGGCTAATATTTGTTTATGCTACTTATTCATAATTAAATAAATGATTCTATCTACAGGGTTAGGTAATGTTAATTACTAGTAATTTGCTATTGTTAAATATATAAAATCTGATTAAACATTTATTTGTACGCATTCTGTCGGCTGCAACCTCGATGACCTTTTGGATCGCTTTTAATAAAGCTGGCGGCCTTATTCTAAGGCTCCGCTGCACCACACCTACACTGATTGCTTATGCACTTGTACTCGCACTTAGAAAACTGGCTGGACCTTCGTAGAATTACTTCGAAATACTCTGGCTTGCACCGAACCAAATTGATGCCTCGTACCTACCTGGCGGAAACACAATCTCAGGGAAAACTTTCACAAATAACCCAGGACACACTCTCGCAGTAAAACATAATCTCTAATCAACTTGGATATTTAATGGAACATAAACAAATTATTATTTTGGGGGAACTTGCCAAACACAGCTTCTCTTTTAGGAGCTACCCAAATTGCCTTTGATACCAAATATTTAACATCGGCATTAAATTTTGAACACCCAGTAACAAAAGGGGATTTGGATAGATATCAAGTGTGCACAACAGCACGACGGTTATTGCCCAAATAACCAATGTATCCCTAAGTGAAATTTCAATGGCCAACTTCAATTTAATCGGAGAGTGGGTGGATTCACTTTATTACAATTAAACAAACCACTAATATGCAAAAAGGTCTAATTTTTAGGCTCCAGGTTTGACAATGCCCCAAAGAAACATAATTTACCACGATCCAGAAAATCAAACCTTATAACTGGAATCGCACGGGATGCGTTGCAATATAACTTAACTGCTGCTATTTATCTTGCTGTGGCAAATTAAAATTATTATTACCTATAACGTTGTTTCAAGAGCATAATCAATAACATAACATTAAAAACGGTCAGTAGATTTGGTTTATTTCGTATTACTTAAATAGAGACAACATGATTCTTAATAAATCATGCACATGACCCACATATTAAAATATTAAATTTACATGCAAAAATTTCCGTAAATGCAAAGTATGTTTTACAGAATTAAGGATATCAACCCGAACATTAAAGTCGCGTACAGCAATACTGTAAAATGGCTAAGGACAACAATTTAAGCAAAGCAATATTTCAAACAATTGCGTAGCGAGTAGGTTAAACAAACAGTTAATATAGATCAAATGGCCATACACCTGAATTTTATATAACGTAGAGTGTAATCATATTACGACTAGCAGTTCACGCTGCGTTCATTCAATCATTCATACATTAGTCAAATGATATGCTTACCTCAAAGCTCCTCTTGGCAAATGGCCACCGCTTGTAAAATCAAATCGTATTTACATCTACCATTTGCGAACGAAACGAGTACCTCATCGCTTGCAGTATGGAAAATTGCTATATTAACATGTAAGAAAAACAAATGCTAGATCGCGTCTTCCCGTCTGGATTACAGTGGTTCGGAAATTCCCCAGTAAGTTAGTAAAGATGTAATAGCGTCATTGGTCGACAGTGTGCCGCTCTCTTGAGAATGTGGTCTCGTCCCTGCTCACAATGACCTGTGCGATTCAGCAAACCAACAGGTGTGCGATTTCAATGCCGTACATGTTGAATCCCATTAAATGTAGCATAAAATTTGGCGGCTTTACTAGGAGCGCTAATTAAAGACGAACATAACACGCATTAGCGAACGAACTAGAGCAAATCTAACGATACCTACCTTCTATAATGGAAGCGCCGATAACCTTACAACTGCGTCACGCCGTTTCTTGAACCCTCAAATCCCATATTACAATGGTTTTATAAGTGAGCGACTAGTTGTCCCCACGAAATAAATATCAAACCAGACTGGTAGATCCGTAAATTAACGTTTACGACGATTAATTCTGCCATGTGCAGAATTATAAATTTAGCCCTGGCATGGGTCTCGAAACACGACTTCTCGAAGTGGGTTCTGGCAGCAGAGGAACGAGTCGCCGTTCGACACTAACTCTTGCGCAAGCCAAGTACGTTCGCATAATAATAAGACTAACTGCGTGCGTTCGGAGACCAGAAAATAATAACAATTCAACTAACGCGGAAGTAACATCTTTTTTTCAGTTTTTGTTTTAGTTGCATGAAATGCCAAACTTACTCTGATTTTAATTTGTTTTGAACAACGACAAAGCTATTCTAAAAACATCATACTATCAATTATTATTTAGAAGGCCTACGCTATTTTATAAGAAATCCGAACTTTAAATTATTACCTTTACTGGACATTCCTATGCTAAATATCTGTTTTGTAGGTTATGTTATAAATCAAGGTATTTTTGGTGACTTTTCAGAGCTTCCCGCCTATTCATTAGTATTGTAATTACAACGATTGCTTCTTTATTTTCTATTTGAACTACGACCACTCTATCGTTCTATTATTCATGGGCTAACGAGCATTTGATCAACTTCACAGGGTAATATTTCATGTTATAATTTATTTTGTTACAACTATCAGTTACTACTCGTACCAAATTGGACGCTACTCTTGAACAAATAGAAAAGTAATCATAAGTAATGCAGATTAACAATTTTAACTGTATCCACAGTACAGCATATAACCTGGTAAGTATCCGATGATGAAGTTTATTATTAACTTTATTCTGCTAAAAACTCCTTAATTCAATGTATTATCTCGATCTCAAAAATTTGCAGCAATTTGTTCTACATGCTGTTACTAAATTCATTCCTATTTCACTAAACGGCACAATAAGCTATCGCTTTGAAGCAGTAGGTGCTTGGACTACAGGAATAGCAAATAACAATAAAAACCATTATAATGGTATTTACTTAACTGTATTGAATAATATAACATAATCACACAAGAGTAGCTTAGCAGCTGTTGATGTGGCTGCGAAGGGCTGCAACTTTGGAGTATATACCAGGAACCAGGGTAGTTAGGTCGGGCGCATCCATAACCCTAGGAAACTACTTACTCCAACTTGGGTCGTAGCGGCATCAATAACAATAGGACCTCCGGAATCACACTGCACAAGAAAATGTTAGTAATTACATGGTTTCGTATTGACCATTCTGGTCAAGGTTTTAAAAGTACCTGGCAGTAATACCGAAGCAGATCATCTGAGCAGTGATGGAGCTGGATCCATAAGCTGCTTTGCAGTTGCCGTCGGTAACTCTCGGAACTTGGATTCCTTGTAATTGACTTGGAAGACTGCCTGCTTCCCTGGTTGCACCCTATCCGGTAACAGTGGCAGATGCTCATTCGGCAACATCAGAGCCTGCGGCAGCCAGAGCTACAGATTGGGAGCCTGATCCAATGGTGATGAGGGAACACAGAACGAGAACGAACACATCGTTGTCAATGTTCCAGGACTCGTAGTTAGGGTGTTGGCAGATGCTGCTGGCGCTGACTACCTTTGAGTGCCGCTTCAGCGGATGGCGCTGGATGCACGGACGCACAGGGAAGAAGCTGATGATCTATAATTACCAGAGCAGCGTGAAAATCCATTACAGCTGATGGTATTAACTAGACTTATCCATCATTACAGTGAGCAGCTGTCATAGCCCTAGTTTTTGAAATGACAGAACCACCGTAGATGTGGGTGCCGTAGTATTGGAGCTGCCTCCTACGATCTTTCCATCCAGCATGGGTACACGAGGATGAATTTTTGGGCTACCTGCAATTAACATAGATTTATTTTATTGGATATGAAGAAATACTTTTGAAACTGACACGGCTTCGAAATTTGGAAGCATTATAGCAATAATTTTTTTTATTGAAATGAACGTATTCAAATTGCAGCTAAAGTGAAAAAGGTATGTTAAGCTTACCCAAAACAACTGCAACGAGAGCGGATACTAATATCAAACGGAACATTTTGCTGACTGACGTTGCCTTTGTAGATGAGCCCTTTTATACCCATCAAAGTTTGAGATAATAATTAGACGCATTAGACTGCATCAAGTACAAGAAATTTGCCAAGCAAAGTTCAATGGCAGTATAAATAAGCTACTTGTGTACGATACCGATCTGGAAATAATAGACACTACAAGGATTTCATAAAAAATGTTGTTCCACTTAATTTAATAATAGCTCTTTTTCAAAGTGTTGTTATCAGCATTAATTATCAGAATGATACTTCCAGAGTAATAGAACCGAAATATGATACAGACACAGTGAAAAACGTATAACGTATAAATACAAACCTTCAAAACACTTCTTTTTCTCTTCCTTTTTATTTGCTACAAGAATGTAGTTACAAATTATGAGAATCTTTATAGCTATAGGGAATATGGCAAAGTTGATGTTCTGGTTTAAGGAAAACTACCGCTATAATGAGTATTACTATGAGTATTTTATTAATAGATCTTTATGCCAACACTAAAGTCATCGTCCCTATATTTATCAAAAATATAGAAAAAAACTAGAAAAGGGTCAAGCTTAGAGGAAAATGATGTTAAATTATTGTAATTTGAATTTGACAAGAAGCAATTTTTTTTACATAGATTGTTCGATACCTCACGTGTCCATGTGGTTCACACATCATCTATTACGTCCGAATCATCATTGCTCTCATTTGAGTTTTGATTGTATCTACTTAGGTAGTTAATAATGTGTTAAATGTATGTGTTAATCATGCTATACAGACTAACGCTTCTCCAATTTCAGCATTTTTTGATGTTTGTAGTAGTTTCAGGATGACATCCGCAGAGACAGTCAATGGAGTAGTAATTTGTACATCTGAGTATTTATTTATCTGACTTAATGCAGAACGTTTACTAAATACCAAAATATCTGCTCAGATACAACAGCTAAGAATAAGCGGGAAAAGCTTATTTAGCCTTGTCTTAAAAATATGAAAATGTTGATTACTGAAGTAACTACAGAATAGCATCCACTCAAGTTAAAAAAATATTATAGCATTATATCTACAAGCAAATTTATAATGATCAAACAAAGCGAACATTTCCATAGAAGGTTGTCGCTTAAAAGAACGAATTAAGCCAATTATGAAAATTATGCATTCCAAGCGCTCAATAGCATCTTTAGATGTTGCCATTCTTGTTGTTAACAGCCCCACTACACGGACATCGGTATCTCCTCTTTGAAGAAGTGTAGAAATTAACCCCCAGCTAGATTGGAGAATCGCAGTGAGTAGACACAAGATTTTTATGGCCGTTGGAGTTAATGGCATTTGAACTCACATTTTTTAGCTCAAAATTACAGGCTCGTGCCTCTGAACCACCTTCTTAAATACCTTTATTCTACAAAACTGGCCGAATACCAAAATATTAACCATTCCTAATATTTGTCGCAATTCCGAAAAAAGTAAATGCTCAGCAATGTAAACACCACTATAACATTATTATGTTGAACAATATTTGGAAACTATTCCTTAAAGTAATTCTGACAAAAATATTTAAAATTCGAAGAAAATATGAAGGTCGAGCAAAAGGACTGCGTGAGTTCAATAAACAAGGCTTTTGATAAAGTTAAACACAATTTTGATATGAAAAAAATATAAGAATGCTTTCTAATACACTGCTATACCATGGTATCCGCATGCGGTTCTGTTTGTTGCATCAGTTATATTTTAAAAATATTTAAATAAAAGAAATGGATATTGTTTAATCATTAGAGCGGTATGCCTAATGTAAAAATTCCAATATTTTAACAAGAAATAGCAAATACAGAAACATAGGTAATTGTTTTTGGCGTTGCGGCAAAAGTTCAAAAACCTAGTTGGAAGGCTAAGAAAAACTATCGAAGCACAATTAATGGAGTCACAAAGCAGTTTCAGGAGAGGATACAGTCTCCACAACTATAGATTTACCTCTAAAACAAGTGCAAAAATAGTAGAAGCCGGGTAGCGCAGATGGGTAAGCTCTTGCCTTGAATTAAGCAACTCCTCGGTTCGAAACTCCCGGGGGCCGAAATTTTTCCGTAGTCTTAGCGATTGACATCGGTCTCTGTGAAACCATTTACAGTTGGGCACCAAATTAACTGTGCTTCTCTAAGAACCACATACCTAAGAAATAGAGTAACAAGGTCAACACATCACCAAGACACACCCCACACAATGGCTGCTGCGTAAGCACAAAAGGCGCCTTTGAACCCAAATACGGGGCCAAGTTGAGCATTGTACCGCTACACGCAAGCCTGTAAAGCACCAGCCTCTAGACCGCAAGATAAAATGGGGTTACCGGCAATACATACATACATACAAGTACAAAAATTGAAATACAAGAGCAGTAAGTAAGATTTACAAAAATTCATTAATGAAAGAGTCATTTCAGATGCGAAAGTGTTTTACTTCTGGAAGAATTATATCATCAATAAGATGAACATTCCGGCACAAAAAGCTAAAAATGTTTAAAATTTCATATACTCCAGTCGTAATCTTTGAACCTGCGTGTCATCTAAAATGTTAAAAAAATTAAAGAATAAAATCCAAATTGTGGAGTTACAAGAAGGGATAGAAATAAAAATATAAAAGGAGAATGGAAAGTATCTGCGCCAGAGAGAAATATAGAAAAAAGTCCATTGATGGGCACTTGATGAGGATGGCCAAGATAGAACCATATGAGAAATAATACTAGCCTCTCAAAGGAACATTGGATAGGGCAGCGTGCAAAATGGTGAAAATAAATGACAAACGTGGGAAGTGTTAAACGAATACCATAAAATAACAAATGCGGTGCGAATTTGTGTACATCTAGTGTATTGATATAGCAAGCTATTTACAAAATACAACGTCAGTTGGTAAATTTAGCTTCATTGTTTGATGGTCGCATTAACTAGATACAAGTAGCACCAAAATGACTATAGTAGATTTAAGTAACTATAATTAAATATTTCGATACCATAGAATATTAGCAATAGCAACTTTCGATGTGGTCGGCTAAAGCTGCCACATTGACGTAAACACTTGGATAGTTGGGCTGGGCGCACCCATACCCCCAGGAAACAACCGCAACTTGCAATCAATCATAAACCAAAGAACTTCCAGAATTGCCTTGCAATGTTGGAAAACATAAAGCCACTGTTTTGAAAAAGTTTGAGGAAGACCATCTTGATAAATATCTCCACTTCCTTCGAGGTACCTAAAGCAAACCATGCTGTCGGAGAAGGCGCTGGTACCGTAAGCATATTTGCATTCTTGATCGCTAAGTCTAGGGATTTGCACTGCTGAAGTGCTAGCAGTTGGTTCCAGGAAAAATTTACTCCAAATCTAGTAAGTGTGGCCAAAGTTTCATTCTGCTATTTCGTGGCCGTTTGGTGTCAAACCAATAAGCTGGGCTCCAACTCCCACGAATAGAGGAGACGTAAGAGTGATGACGGAAATGGTCCATGAACTGTATTCAGGGTGCTGACAGATTCTGTTGACTTTAACTACCTGACCTCCATTAACCACTACAGAGCTGTTTGCTCGGATGCTTAAACTTGATGCTGCTATTCTGAAAATAAGTGCTCAAGTGGCCTCTCCCCATTTCAGGTAACCATTAATTTAGCCTTCGACGGTAATATTTATTGTAAACAGGGCTGAAACGCTTGTATATCATTAGTTATTACTCATTTTGCTTAATTGCAACTGTTAATTTTTCAAAAAAGATGATGAAGTTAAAATTGCACTGCTACTCAGCATTATGGGAGAAGCGGGACAATAACACAGTTTTGCAAAAATACGATGCCTACTTTGAGCCCATGAAAAATATAGTTTTCGAAAGATTCAAATTCTTCACACGGACGCAGAATCCGGAAGAGAGTATCGGCAACACACAAAAGTGATAAGGACAGCCTCATACTAGACCGAATTGTTCTAGCCCAATGTGCACAGACACGTTGAAATAACGTTGAAAGGTAACCTTGGACCAAGCGTTATATTAACGTCGAAGTGTCGCGAAAACCAACCAGTTTTTCAACGTTATGTGGTTGATTCAACGTCAGTCTATAATGGCCTTTTAACGTTAAACTCATGACCAAAAAAGAACGTTATCTATGGTCGTCGTATTTAAGATCTAAAACACGTTAGTTTTCAACGCTATTTCCGACTATTTGACGTGTTTTCTACGTTTGGTTGCCAGGCCGACGTCTATTGAGCGTTATTTTATTGCACAATATTAAACCATATGGTAACGTTGTAATGTCGTTGCTTTTTTAACCGAAAATGTACGTGTTTTATATGTCAAAACTACGTTTTTTAACGCCATTTTTAGTTAAATGCTAACGTTATAAACACGTTACATTTTAACCACAATTTTAACTTGTTTTTGACGCTAAAACGACGTTTTATTTGAAACAAAATTGACGTTTTATTTACGTCGAGTAGTACGACAAAAAGACGTTACTTTTTAATCCAAACATCCACGTATTTTTTACATTAAATTTATGTTTTATTTTAGACTAAATACTTTGCAGCGTTCTTTTTGGTAAATTCAAAGTTATAACATAAATTTTCACAAACTTTTCACCACAAAATTTTACAAGGAAATAGACCAGGCAGCCTATTTTCTAAATCATGGGAGTCTAAGAAACACAAATTACATGTCGAATAGGTATGAGCAATATTTATACTAACCTGTCATAATGCATCTCACAAAGCTCGAGTTTTTATATTGAATTTTTAATTCACAAGCAAATTAGTATGTAATACACTTGCACAGCAGTTTGTAAATCTAAGAACTGAACTAATTAAAGGTATAATTAATGATATATGCTGATTATCTGTATGTGGAAACAAGCATGAAAAATAAAACGTATCCAAAGTATAAGTATCTACCTATATGATTATTTATTATTATTTCTAATATATTTTGCTTACATTTATAGATAATAAAACGTAATATGATATCATATAAATATTATGAAAATAAACGTAAAATTGTAAACATAAAACGCATTAAAATTTGAAACCTATAATGATTATAATGAAAAAAAAAACTTATTTTTTGTCATTTTAGCTTTAGCTTGTTTCAACCAATCCTTCGTTCCCTCAGAAATGTCAGCTTCACTGCAGCAACCATGAAGAAAACTTCAATTTACGGCTTCTGTAACATTTAAAATTTAAAAATAAGTATTTAAGGTTTCACAATATCAAATTGAGTGTTTAGTTCTTTTAATTTTGAAACTATTGCAAGAATTAAATTATATAAAGCTACATTACTGAGGATTCTGCGTTTTGGGGCAAATAAAGGAAATACTAGCTTGCTACACATTTTATGGTCTTGAGGATCCATACAAATAAACTAATTTTGAAGCTAATAATTTTGACCATTCTTGTTTTATAGCTATCTTCACACGAGTCTCATTTTAGCTATTTAGTATTAATTTTGAAGCAATTACACTTAATGTTAAATGACATTGATTATATTTGACCTATGCGCATAGGCGTAACTTGGGAGGGGCAAGGGGGGGGCAGTGGCCCCCCCAAAATTTTGATATTAAAGTGCAAGTGCAGCATTTTTTTGCAATTTAGGTTTGAAATGTTGTGAAGTTTTGATTTTGCCCCCCCAAAGTGATGTCCCAAGTTACGCCCATGCTTATGCGAATAAAAGAGAAGTTGTCGACTCTGAAGAAACTAATAAAGTTGGTCAAAAGCTTGTTAAAAATATCTTCTTAATTTTCTCAAAAGATATCCCAATGTTATACAAGAGTTCAGAAATACATTTATAAAATCAGGATATGAACACCTAAAAATCTATTATGTTGTCATAATTTTCTTGTAACTTACCATAAACTACGGCTTTTTTGATACGCCTGAATCAATCATCTTGTCCAGCCCAGTTAAATAAAACGGCGACTTCGTTTGATAAAATGAATTTTAAAACAGATCTGGTAACTGCTTCAACGCTAGCTCCACCTAAAGTGGACAGCCTTTTTATCTTAAATGGGAAAAAATGAAGCTTAGTGAAATATGGCACGTACTACCTACCATATATACATTTAATGCAACATCTCGGAACGAGGGTAAATTCTCAGGTTCCCCTTGCTTGCCGCTGCTTCTTCATTTTTCAAAAACAGTTGCTTAATTTCAGGCAGCATATCTATTTGAGCTCTCATTTCGCCTCTCAATTTGACTAGTTCTGCCAAAAATAAGTCTTCAAATTCTACAAGAAATACAAATACAAATTTGGGTTCAAAATTGCGGTAAGTTACTAGAACATTATGAGGTTTAAATTTACCATCATTTGTATTCATTTTCGTACACCCTGTGTTTTTTGTATGACTAACTTGATAAGAGGCGTCCACGAATGGGGCCCCCAATTAATCCACTGCGAATTCCGGTTCAATGTGATTGCCGGGAACTGCCACTTAATAACCCTAACTTGGGTTCAGTTAGTTGTTGGAGTGAAACAAGACTTAACAAACACGAGTATATTGATTAACAACGATTACAAACGTCACTGATGGACCGATGGTATTTTACAAAAGCTTCAACTGTTGTGACACGCTTGGATTGGCCACGCGAAAATAGCGAATTGCGCGTAACCGTAACACAAAACAACCTGGAAACGTCTTTACCAGGGAGTTAGAACGACCGCAACCCAGCACAAAGCATAGCTGAACTTGCCTACTCGAGCTTCTGATTCTAACTAACTCTGAATTTACAACGAGCCGAACTCGCCAATTCAAGGAGGGGCAAGCTCAAACACTATTGGCTGAGGCGATCCTGCGTAGCCAATCGGAGCGTCGCACGTAGGAATAAATACTTATTCTAAAAATCTTAATGCTAAGCTCTCTCAATGAGGCAATTGAAAGCAATCCATAAACCCATGATTCCCAAATATGCTAAGTCGGCTTAAGTTCTATTAGAAAATGTATCCATCCGCTTAAAAGCCATTAAGGGAAGCTTACAAATTCCTTTCCAACATTAACAGAGGCAAACAAATACGGCAAGATGCAAACTTGACTTTACCACGACCTTTGAATGAGATAAAACAGTTATGACTTGAATTACGTGATTAATTATAATCAAAAAGGTTTTGATGCACGCATCTGTGTGAATCAAACATGCCGCCCCCGAAGTGCCGAATATGGCACGACGTGATTAAATCCCAAAATTAAACTGAAATCTAACACTACCAAATAATTAAATGCATAACAAGAACTAAGGACAGATGATAATCCAAGAGCCTTACAGATAACTTACAACTAGCATGAGTACAAACAAAGAAACAACTAAACCTAGCAAAATGTTCAATCAGCGAAAACTACCAACTAAGAGCAAAGTCAATGTTTATTGCCCTTGATCGCAATGATCGTCTTTGGGTAGGATGTACACTTTACGCACCGAGCGTTTCAGGAGATTCCCTCGGGAATCGCGCACCTGCACCACACGCACAACACCATCCGCTCCTGGATATGTGGCCGAGATGATTGCCAGTGGCCAACGGTAGCTTGGAGATGCCTCGTCGTGGACGAGTACCACGTCGCCCACCTGGGGGCTAGAGAAGTGCTGGAGGACTTCCACTTAGGCCGGCGCTGCAGGAGGTGGAGGTAGTCCCGGGACCAACGATCCCAAAACTGCTGAGACAGCCGCTGGACCAGCCCATAGCGGCTGAGACGATTTTCCGGTATGCCCTGGAGTTGGGCTTCCGGAAACGAAGTCAGCTTCCGACCGATCAAGAAGTGGGCAGGAGTAAGGACTTCGGGGAATGAGGCGTCGGTAGGGAGAACACAGAGTGGGCGGGAATTTAGTATCGCCTCCACTTGAGTCAGCATGGTGTAATACTCAACGAAAGTTAACTTTGCATTGCAAGATATTCGCCTTAAATAATATTTCAATGACTTTACCCCCGCTTCCCAAATGCCGCCAAAGTGCGGAGAGCGTGCCGGAATAAAATTCCACTTAATGTTATGTTTCGACAATTCTTCCCTTATGCATTGCTCACTAGAGCCTGACAGGATATTTTTTAATTCCGATAGCTGATTTCTGGCACCGGTGAAACAGGTAGCATTGTCAGAAAATATGTTGGAGGGTAAACCGCGTCTGGAGATGAATCTCCTCAACGATGCGATGAAAGCCTCCGTCGTGAGGTCTTCCACGAGTTCAAGATGAATAGCCTTCGTGGCCAAACACACAAATAGGGCTACGTAAGCCTTTACTTCTTTCGCGCCTCGCCCGGATTTGTTTTTTATAAACACGGGACCCGCGTAATCTATCCCGCAATTGCTGAAAGGGGGAGAGGGTGTGACACGAGCTTCGGGTAGTGATCCCATCAAGTGTTCATTCATCTTAGGCTTGGCCCGGAAGCATATCACGCAATTGTGTATTACTTTACGTATTAGGTCTTTGGCTCTCACGATCCAAAACTTATCCCGCAATGAGGCCAGTAACACCGAGTGTCCACCATGCAAGAGCCGCAAATGCTCTTGCTTCACGATTAGCAACGACAAAGGGTGACTAGCTGGTAACAAAAGGGGATGTTTTTGATCAAAGCTTAGATTGGAGTTTTCTAGACGGCCGCCCACGCGCAGTAGGCCCTGATCGTCCAGAAATGGGTTTAGAGAAAGCAGCGCACTATTTTTCGGCAATGGCGCTTTTTTAGACAAAACTGCTATTTCTCCGGAAAAGACTTCCGCCTGTGCAATTTTGATCAGGCGGCGAGTAGCGTCCTCCAATTCGTCAATGGCTGGAGGTCCCGACCAGCGCGTTTCGGTGTTTCTGTTTCTCGCGAGACGCAGGCAGTACGCGATTACGCGCTGTAATTTTGTAAAACTGGAATAGCGCCTGAAAAGTTCAAATTCTGGGACGCGATGGTGAAGAGTGGCCACTACTGGGCGCGACTCTTGGGCTGCTAGCTCACCCGAATCAATTTTAACGGGCTGGGGTTTTAAGTCCGCCTGTGACAAAAATTCTGGCCCGTGCCACCACAAGCGTGAGTTGAGTAACTCCTGGGGTAACATTCCCCTGCTAATTATATCGGACGGGTTGCAATTTGTACGCACGTGAAACCATTCTTCCCTATTGCTTAGTTCGTGAATCTCGGACACCCGGTTCGCGACGAACGTCTTCCAATTACTCGCATCCTTATTTATCCACTGAAGAGTTATGGTGGAGTCCGACCAATAGTACACGCGGTCAAATTTAAATGCGGAGGAATCGAGTATAGTTTTAATCAAACGAGCCAACAGTAAGGCTGCGCAAAGCTCCAGACGAGGCAAGAATATTGTTTTTAATGGAGCGACCCTTGACTTAGCACAAAGCAAATTGGTGGTGACATTACCGCGCGCGTCAACGCGACGTATATACACGGCGCACCCGTAGGCTACAGAACTCGCGTCCGCAAATCCGTGGAGATCTATCGAATTTATGTCATCGCAAATTACCCGTTTCGGAATTGCCAATGAGCCCAAAGCGCGTAATGAAGAATGGAGTTCGTCGTATCTGGAGCGCATCTCCATGGGCACCGTTTCGTCCCATGACAACTTCAACTGCCAAAGCCGTTGCACGAGAAGTTTCAAAGTTAGAACGCTTGGACCAAGTAGTCCCAAGGGATCGAATACTTGAGCCATACTAGAGAGTATAGCCCGCTTGGTAACTGATTTGCAACAGCTAGGGTTCACTCTGTAACTTAGCACGTCCCGCCGAGTATCCCAAAAAATGCCGAGAGTTTTCTCCGTGGCGTCTTCCGTCAAAGAAATGGGCTCCACGCTGCCGCGATCCACACCAATGGCGCTAGCTACTTCACTGTCGTTGGATGCCCACTTTCGCAATTCAAACCCGTACCCCGACAAAGCGCTACTAATTTCGAATTGCGTTTTTATGGCTTCCGCCCTATTTTCAAAACCAGTCAGTAGGTCATCTACATAAAAATCCCGGCTAATTCTTAATGAGGCCTCTGGAAGCGATGCTTCGATTTCCTGGGCGATTTGTATCAAGCACCTAGTTGCTAGGTACGAGGCTGATTTAGTACCGTAGGTGACCGTTAATAATTTGAAGCATTTTACCGCTGAGGTTTTGTCGTCACGCCATAAAATTAATTGGTATTGCGTCTGCGAGGGGTCCACGAGAATTTGCCTATACATTTTGGCGCAATCTGCTTTCAGCACGTACTTGAATTGCCTAAAGCGACAAAGAATTGCAAACAACGACTGCTGGACCACTGGGCCCTTATGTTGAAGGTCGTTAAGCGATACTCCGGAGGAGGACGCACAACTGCCGTCAAAAACAACGCGATGTTTGGTCGTTGAACTGTCCTCCTTTATGACTGGCAAATGTGGTAAATAAAACCGAGGATGAGGAAGGCTCGCTTCGTCGTCCACCTTGCTCAAGTGACCAAGCGACTCGTATTCTTTGAGAAATGCGGAATACGCGGTTTTCAACTCGGGATTTTTTGACAATTTGTTTTCTAATGAATAGAAACGCTTTAACGCTATACCGCGCGAGTCTCCCAGCGATGGAGCATCTTTCCTGCAAGGTATGCTCACGATGAACCTACGCGGCTCCGACGACGCCCGTTTCGTAGTCGATTGAAAATGGTCTTCGCAAAATTTGTCATCAGCAGAGAGTCGGCCTGATGAACCGTACGCCCCCTCGATTTCCCAAAATCTCTGAATGCCGTGCTCGATGCCGGTTACACTTAAATGAACTCTATTTGAACGAATGAGCGCTCGATTTTCGACATTCATGTTTCCGCCTAAAACCCAACCAAAAAGAGTTTTTGTTAAGAATGGCTTCTCTGGGCCCAATTTCACCTGTCCCTGACAGAGCACTTGCCAAAAGACATTCGCGCCTAATAAAAGATCAATCTTTCCCGGTGTATTACAATCTGAATCGGCTAGCACAATGTTTGGTGGGATCTTCAAATCCCTCAACGAGAAAGCAAGGACCGGCAGAGGGTCCGTAATTTTGTCTAACACAACACAGCTCAAAATGTCCTCGTATTTCCCGTTGCGGGAGCGGATTCGAACGTTTGCTCTGAATTCAGCGTTCAGAGCCCTGGCACCAACACCCGACAGTGAGGTGATATTACCTCGTTTCGCAATCTTCAAATTTTGACACAAGTCGGCGCTAACTAAGTTAAGTTGGGATCCGGGGTCCAAAAGAGCTTTTGCCCGGGAAAATGACCCGGAGGATCCTTCTACGAATACGCTAACCGTGGACAATAAAACTTGCGCTGGCGCCGCGATTGCAGGACGGCTACAAGCTGCTGAAACGGATGCGACGGGTGCCTCGCTCGGGGCGACGGCCCCGACCTCCCGTGCGTAGCTGCTGGTTTCTGGCGGTCCAGGACGCGGCGACGGAATATTTTCGTGCGCGTCGCGCTTTGGACGCAAACACAGTAAAGTATGGTGCTTTTTTCTGCATACGCGACATCTCGACGATGTGCATTTTACCACGAAATGTCCGGGCTTGAGACAATTGTTGCATAGTTTCAAACGACGCGTCTCTTCGATACGAGCGTTAACCGACAATTTTGAAAAAGATTCGCAAGCGCTAATCGAATGATTACTATTTTTGCAAAAATCACAAGAGTGATTACCTTGCTCTCTGGCTACATGAGCGCGTGCATGACTTTTTTGCTCGGATCCCTGATTTCCCAAACTCGAACCTATTTTCGCAGCTTCCAGCGAACCTAATAAATGACTTTTGCTTTCTAAAAAATCTAACAACTCTCGCAAAGTAGGAAATTGTCCGGCATGTTTGCATAATTCCCAGTCAGTCTGCATTGCTGAGCTGAGCTTCGAAACTATGATATGTATTAGTATGGTGTCGACTGTGGGTTCCCTGTACGCCTTTAAAATTTCCAAAATTCTAACTACACTATCGAGCAGCCTTTGAACAGACGAATGTGAATCCTTTTTTACGTTCTCTAAACTGAATAACGCATTTATGTTTGATTTTACTATCAGTTTCTTATTTTCAAATCGCTTGACTAGGATATCCCAAGCAATGGTATAGTTATCGTTGGTAACTTTTAACGACGAGATTGAACTAGCAGCTTCTCCCTTAAGGGAAGAAATCAAATAGTAAAATTTCTGAACGTTGGTCAAATTAGCGTTGTTATGAATAAGCGACGTAAAGGAGTCATGAAATTGAACCCAATTCTCGAATTTCCCCGAAAATGAAGGCAAATCTAAGGGTGGTAATCTTAATCCAGCGAGCTCTCCTGAAGGGCCACTTTGCAAAGAATTTTGACCTAGATTCGGTTTTATACCCGGACTGATCTTATTTTTTGATAAGAATTCCTCGACTGTGCTACTAATCTCGCTAAAATGAGTCATAAAAGAGTCGAATTCATTGAAAAGTTCATCAAAGTGTTCAGCGTCGGCCTCCATTAGGCCCTCCATTGACTTCTCATACTCATCCAACAAATTTTGGAAACAACTAAACTCTTTTGACAAGCTGCCGACCTCGTGAGCCTTCACGGGGCTGGACGAAGAAATTCTATGAAATAGAGTTTCGAAACGATCTACTTTGGCTTTTATGAATTTGCAACGAGTGGTTAAAGCACGAGTTTCCGACATGACCGCTGATGCCGAACGAGTTTCCACCATGACTGACACAAGCAAAAAACAACACTAAACGAAGGTGTAATGGAAAAGGACTTACTTTTGATTTGAGAACGTAGTAACTTCTTGACGAACAGAAAACCAACCCGCTGCCGATCGCTGCCGCTTGACATGGGACCTGGACTCGGTGTAAGCTCTCGATGGTTGAATTTCCTGGTGTTGGCGAAGCTTCTTGACGCTCTCCGACGAAACGATGTTGGAGCAATTGCATCCACCAGCTACTGGAAACTTGTACACTCGTGTTTTTTAGCTTCTTCCAAATCCGGCTCGAAGGACCAATGTTTTTTGTATGACTAACTTGATAAGAGGCGTCCACGAATGGGGCCCCCAATTAATCCACTGCGAATTCCGGTTCAATGTGATTGCCGGGAACTGCCACTTAATAACCCTAACTTGGGTTCAGTTAGTTGTTGGAGTGAAACAAGACTTAACAAACACGAGTATATTGATTAACAACGATTACAAACGTCACTGATGGACCGATGGTATTTTACAAAAGCTTCAACTGTTGTGACACGCTTGGATTGGCCACGCGAAAATAGCGAATTGCGCGTAACCGTAACACAAAACAACCTGGAAACGTCTTTACCAGGGAGTTAGAACGACCGCAACCCAGCACAAAGCATAGCTGAACTTGCCTACTCGAGCTTCTGATTCTAACTAACTCTGAATTTACAACGAGCCGAACTCGCCAATTCAAGGAGGGGCAAGCTCAAACACTATTGGCTGAGGCGATCCTGCGTAGCCAATCGGAGCGTCGCACGTAGGAATAAATACTTATTCTAAAAATCTTAATGCTAAGCTCTCTCAATGAGGCAATTGAAAGCAATCCATAAACCCATGATTCCCAAATATGCTAAGTCGGCTTAAGTTCTATTAGAAAATGTATCCATCCGCTTAAAAGCCATTAAGGGAAGCTTACAAATTCCTTTCCAACATTAACAGAGGCAAACAAATACGGCAAGATGCAAACTTGACTTTACCACGACCTTTGAATGAGATAAAACAGTTATGACTTGAATTACGTGATTAATTATAATCAAAAAGGTTTTGATGCACGCATCTGTGTGAATCAAACACCCTGCATAGTGAAAATACATAGGATGACCTACATAACAGCGCTTGCTATATTTAGGAGACCTTGAAAATACTCAGCCAGAGGCCCAAAACTTACAGAAAACTAATATGCAATTTTGGTGTGCGTGCAGTACGTGACATATTGCAAAATATTAAGCGGAAGTTGGAACTGCAGCATAATGAATTATATGCAGCATCGTGTCTTTGGTACACACACAAAGAGCTTGTTTAAATATTCTATCGAATAGTGAGTCCACAGACAAACAGTTTTACCGTTCTTTTAACATAATTGAAGAAATTTTAGTTTGTAATTGATCAATGATATATCAGCACACAACCCAGTGGCAAAATTTCTCACATTAAATTAAAATAATGTAAAATTTGTTTGTATGATACCACCATAATACAAAAATCAAAATTGTTGCAAAATAGCCATGTCACAAAGTTTCAATAATAAATAAAGCTACATACGACATTTTCTAGTCGTACTAGTATATCAGTTATTTAAGTAGTACACCGATTTTCAAATTATTATCTTGATTTAAATATTGAACAGCCATCTTAAGAGTGAACAGTGTTGGGGCACCTAGTATTATGTCAAAATATTGGGAACAAATATGAGAATACTTATATGGTTTAGCTATAATGTTTTGTTACCAATTTTCGTTATTCATTCTTATGTATGAGCAATGAATATTTCAAGAAGTAACAAAAAATCATGCAAGTATTGTAAGTAAATTTAAACTGGCTGTTGCACCGTTTGTTTATACGTCAACATGGAATTCTTATCGTGATAACACAGTGCAGCACATGACAAAAAAATTGAAGTTTTTTTACAATCAGGGGTTAGATAAACTGTTTTACAAAAAATAAAAGCAAATACTTACTCTAAGCAAGCAGTCCCTTGCTGATAGATCAGATGTAAACTGGAATAATAATCACAAAAATGGCGATCTAACGGTAAATCGGGAGCACAACACAACAGGGAATGAACGGCTGACAATGCTGACATCATTCCTTATCATTTTGTTGACGTAATGGCGGCACACTTTTTAATTGGTCGATACTATCATGTGAGCAATTACCTCACGTGTGATAGGCGCTCAGAGCACACGCGTGTTCACCTTCTGACAATGGTAAAACTTTCGTGTTTTTGTGAACGTTATTTTAACGTTTTGCGTTAACTGCTGATCTAAAAAGCACTTCAAATAAACGACATAAAAACGTAATGCAGAAACATAGTTACCACGTTGTATCAACGTCATATCGATGTCAAGAGTAACTACTAATCTAAAAGGCGTTTTATATTAACATAAAATGTTAACGTAATATATATATATATATAAAAAGGTAAAATTTTCGAGTTTTCATTAGCGTCATGTTATGTTGCACACTAACTGTTGGACTAGAAACCATACAAATTTAACGATATAATAGCGTAGTGTCGAAACGTAAATACCACCTTCTTATATCAACATCATATCGACGTTAAGCGTAAACTAATACTCTGGGAAACACCTTTTAGTAACGTTATTTTAACGTACCAAAAAGGGTAAAATTTACGACTGTTTGTAAACGTTATATCAACGTGTTACATTAACTGCTGGTCTACAGTACACTTAATATCAACGACATTTCAGCGTAATATATACACGTTCAATAAACGTCGTAGCCAACACGTTTATTGAACGACATAATTTCGTACACAGTAAAAACATTACTAAAAATCAACGTTTAATTTAGGTTGGGAAAATAACGTTATCTGTTTGACTAAAATTCAACGTTTAATTTTCAACGAATAACGTTTTTTCAACTATCACCACGTGTTTTCGACGTAATATAAACGTACGTGTGCCTGCTGGGAGGGGTGCATGATAAAAAACTGCAGGAAGCACTGCTGAGAGAAACTAAACTTGACTTTAAAAAGGCAGTTGAGGTTTGTAAAGCAAGGGAAACCTGCAATCAACAGATTAAGATTGTAGCAGAAGGACAAGTCTAAGAAATAAACGCTATCATACAACAAAAGCGCGGGAAGCACACTGGTGAGGTGGAAAAATCACACAAACAAAATATCCCAAAAGGTAAATGCAGTCGCTGTAGTACAGAACATCAACCAAGAAATTGTCCAGCTTGGGGAAGCAAATGTAGGAGATGCGGTCTACCCAATCACTACGCTAAAGTGTGCAAATCTAAATTTGTACGCGAAATACAGTTTAAAGCAGCCAGCAACAGTGCAACAGCAGAACAAGCACCAACACAGGAAATTGAGGACGATTCACTCTATCTAAATGCTTTATTTGAAGTAGTAGAAGAAAAAGGAGTTGCAGCAATAACAAAAGGGAAACTTTCATTTAAAGAATACTTGTGGATTAACGGGAAGCAAGCAGAATTCAAGATCGATGCAGGATCAGATGTAAACATATTACCTGACACAATTTACAATCAAATAACAACAAGACCATAGTTGAGCGAACCAGACTCAATAATAGCTCCCTATACAGGTCACAAACTTCTTATATTAGGTTATTGCATGTTAGAATGTAAAGTAAAAAAAACAGGAACCGAAGTATTAAAGTTTCATGTAACAACGTCAAAAACAATAGCAATAATGAGAGCCAATGTTTGCCAAAAGTGAAAGAAGAGTTGGAAAGAGTAGAAAGAAAAGGAATCATAGCGAAGCAAGAGGAACCAACAGAGTGGGTATATTATGTAGTAATCGTCCATGTAAACCAAGTGAAGCAGTACGACTCTGCATTGATCCGAGAGAACTCAAAAAGTATATTATAAGAGAAAGATATGAAATTCCTACTGTAGATTACATACTTTCACAACTTGAGGGTGCAAAATACTTTACGGTTTTAGATGCATCATCAGCATTTATGCGAGCTCCACTAAGTGAAGAGAGCTCAAATCTCTGCACATTCACAACGCCATTTGGTCGATACATTCTTCATCGAATGGGATATGGCCTAAGCAGCGCATCAGAAGTATTGCAAAGAATTATTTCCGACCTATTTAATGGCATAGGAGTACAAGTATACTTCGATGACCTAATCATATATGCTAAAACAATCGAGAAAGATTGAAATTGGTAATATCAAGAGCAAGGCGAGAAAATCAAAATTTATTCCAAGAGCATCAGAAAGAACTGCAATACTGAGGCAACTGCTCAGTGAGAAAAATCAGTGGGTATGGACAGAAACTGGGCAGAAATGTTTCAAGAATCTAAAAGATCTAGTGACAAAAGCACCAATCTTAAAACACTTCAATCCTACAAAAGAGATAACACTAACTGTAGATGCTATCCAGCTTGGTATGGGAGCAGCCATAATGCAAGGTCACCAGCCCATAGCATATGCATCATGTAAATTAACCAACACTCAGCAGCGATATAGCCAAATTGAGAAAGAATTGTTAGCGGCCCTTTTCGGTTGTCAACGATTTCATTTTTATCTGTATGGCCAAGATTTAAGGTAGAAACTGACCACAAACCCTTGATATCTCTGGTGAAGAAACCACTAGAAAGCCTATCTCAATTTAAGTACTAGTAAGTACTAAGTAACTACAGAAAAAGCTGAACTACATTTTGAAAGATGGTTGTTTACGCAAGTGTCCTTAATACATAATGGAAGTAATGAACAAACTTACAGGTGGCAGTAGCGATTAGTGCTGCTGTAAGTAAGAGACGGAACATCTTGATGTTTTCAGAGTTTCTATAGCTCTTGCAAAAGTGTTTTAATCGCATCAACTTATATTTGCAATACAGACAGTTTACTGAGAAACGATTACTTCGGAGTGAACGGTAAACACTGGAAACCAGAGAGCTTCAAACTTTTCAAAGGAGTAATCTTGTGAAGAAGACAAAAAACATAATTTGGTTGGACTTCACAATTCCACTATGAGGAAAATGGACTACTCGTTGTTGGAATCATACTAGAGTTTTTAAATTAACTATTGTGACTACAAGGACAAATTCGAGGGCCGGCATGCTACAATGTACACGGCAAGGGTTCCTTTACAAAAGTTCTAAAATATATTGGCTAACTTAATCAGTTAAAACCACACGTTGGGCGCCATATTTCAATCTCGTAAAAAAACTAATATAAGCAGTCAAAAGCCTCACGTTGGGCTGACAAACTAATATGTCGTAGAAAAGGGAAGTTTAAAATTAATTTGAAAATTGTTATTATTGGTGTAAACTCAGTTACAACTATATAGCAAAGCACTGTCAAAACTCAGTTAAGATAACGGTACTCGAACAACATTAATATCTCATGGTTAACTCGTTTTTAACAAACACAACCTTATTGTAACATAAAATGACTCGTAGCTGTTTGCATTGTATTTCCGACATGCTGCCGAGAATCGGTAAGCCTGTGGAAATAGCTAGGAAAGAAGCAGGCGTAGCTCTTAGCTCGCAACAGGAGATTTTATTAATGTCTTTAGAATGTGAAGATAGGGGTAAAGCTAAATCAATTTAAATTTGGTGTTGATCTGATAAATAATTAGAAATCAGCAACTTTCTAAAATGAAATAAATTTAAAATGAAAATCCGAAGAAGCACTAATTATTTACTGTAGTTTGAGGGCATCTTCTTGTAGAATGTGGAAATCAATAAAGTACGTCTACGGTGTCGTTGTTTTAGAACAGTTAATCGGATTTTACAATTGCATGTAATCAGTTGGTCAAGGACCGATTAAAGCAAAGGCTGCTGCTAATGAATATTAATAGAATTGGTACCAGATTGAGAAATTATTAAACCAATTCTTGGAGAAATAAATATTTTGATTCTCATCATACGAATACAACAGCAAGTAAGACAACATTCGTTTTTCTACACGATATCTTTAAAGCACGTGGAAGTACTTTAACCATAGACTCGTTCACAATTTAACTAAACTAATCCAAGTATGGGCGACTCGTTACTTAATTCTAGAACAAAGGGCTGAAGGTCTCAATTTTACTAGAAGCGATATGACATTGGCATTGTACCCACGCCAATAATAATAGACATGTGATCAGAGATAATCTAAGCCCACCCTTTTGTTTTACCAAATTGAAGTGAAAATTAATTTAATTTGGAAGTTTCTGAAAATCTATATGTTTACAATCTTACCGGATCATCGATGAGACCATGAGAAATAAATAACGAGGGACCAGATTAACATGCATTAAAATGTCTGCATATAAAAAAGCGAATAATGAAATGCCATTTTCGCTACAGTCTTCTCTACACCTAGTCAAGGAAATAAAAAATACAAGCTTAGGAAATGTACGTTTATATGCTTAATTACAATTAGCATTCGATGAAAAATAAGCAAACAAGCCGTGTTTTGCAGATCATCACTTAATTCAAAGTGGAAAGAAAGATGTTTAGATATTCTTCATTAGTATCCGGTGAGAAATCAGCAGAAGAAATGTATGTATTATCTGTAACCTCTTTTACATAGGTACTGGTGTAGAGGCTGGGGCTTTGTACGCTAGCATCTTGCGGTGCAGTGCTCAACTTGCCCCGGAGGACTTGCTTAATGCAAGCCTAACGCTTTACCAACTGTGCAATACTGCTTCTAGCAGAAGAAATATTTACTAAAAATACACAGATAACTGAAATACTCTTGGAAACCCTGGTAGACATACAGTAAAGGACTAAAATCAAGCACCTCTCATGGACCAACAGGCATTATGGAGGACAGCAGTGACCACCAATACTGATGTGAGGCGACCAGTGGGATCATTTCTTGGAAGGGCTGTAGTACTGCAATATAGTAGAGCAAGATCATCCATTGTACTGTACTTCCAGCGAGAGTCATGTGAGAATATGGTGATAAGACGAAGAAGAAAATTTGAAGCTCACGAATTAAATGTAAGCACATGCAATGCACATGGTCTAAACGCACGCTATCATTGAGGACAAACTATTAAAATGTAACATAGATATTGCTGGACTCGCTGACTAAACACAGGCTTTTCAGGAAGTAGGAACCTTAATACAAGAACAGGAGATACGCCATAACACGAACACATCAAGAGCATTGTTGCCACCAAAAATCATATTTTCACATATAATCTCATAAGAGCATTAATTCTTTCCGGAAATTTTTTTGAGTGCGGTCCAACAACGTCGTATTAATTTGCCCGAGCGGGACGCGAGGGCAAATTAGGACGTTGTTGGAATGCACGAAAATAATTTCCGGATATGAATTAATGCTTGAATGCAGATTCGGTAAGAAAATCGTAACGACACAAACCCTCACAGTTAGGTTGGTCTGCCTACAAAAAATTTCCAAGAAATTTTTTTATTGTCTTGGTTACAAGCTGTAACCAAGACAACAACAAAATTTCTTGGAAATTTTTTGTAGGTAGACTAACCTAACTGTGATTAATAAGTGGAAATTTTTTGACATTCACTATTGTTAATATGTTGGTGATACTGTAAGTCTATGTCAAATTCGAGGTTAGTCTATGTCAAATTCGATGTTAGCAGGTTAGGTTTCGCGTCAGTTTTGACACAGACTGACGCAAAACCTAACCTGCTAACCTCAAATTTGATATATACTTACAGTGTCACCAACACTATTAACAACTTACTATGGATACATTTTTGATATCACTTGATATTTTATTTTCGAGTAAAATTTAAATTTTACTTTTTATGGCTGTGTCGCTACGATTTTCTTGCCGAATCTGCATTCTAGCATTAATTCATGTCCGGTAATTTTCTTATCGTGCACAGAACAACGTAATCGGCACGAGCGGTACGCGAGGGCCGATTAATACGTTGTTACTGTGCACTCTAAAAAATTACCGGAAAGAATAATGCTCTTATGAGATTATAAGTGAAAATATTCTGAAAAATATCAACACTGTCCTACATCACCTCAGCGGTCTATGAAGAGGCTTGAATATCAAACAAAAAGGTAGATCTACCAATCATGACAACATCATGTTGGAGATCATCTTTCGCAACCATTAGAATACATGGACAAGCATTCTGCAAATCAGGTCTCAAATTATTAGTAGCCAAGGTCTGTTTAAAACACAAAACGATTAGCAGATGCCAATAAACAAGAAAATCAGAAATATTAAACGCTTTTGCTTTTCAAGGAAGAATAAAACAAGACGTACGAGTCAACATAAAACGTTACATAGTAGAAGCAGCTCAAATCCAAGAACATATACAGGGTGTTTCGGAATTGCATGGCACTATTCTAGGAATGTGTTCTCCAGAAGGAAATAAACAAAAAAGTTCATATAAACATGGGACCTAAACGGCTTCGTTTTCAAGATACAGGATGTTGAAGTTTGAACAAAATACATTTCTTTCAAAAATTTGACAAACGGCTCGAGGTATTCTAGTGAAACTTGGTGAGGGTTAGTATTTCATAAAATGGCATTGTTCGGTCAAAACTAAATTTAATTTATTTACACCAGTGGCGTGCATCGGGGCGACCTCAGTGACCTTATTTTAGAAAAATCCTGGCACGCCACTGTTTTTTAGCCAAAAGTTTTGTAGCTATTGTAAGATTATTTGTTATTAAATAATCTTTTTCAAAAACCTCTTTAAACTGTATTTTGAAAACGAGCCGTTTAGGTTCCATTAACATCCAATGATCGAAATTGCTCTTACAGATTTTTCCATTTTTCTCGAAAAAAGTTTATTTTATCAAAAAAATAAAAGATACATCTTTTGTATAGTTTCAATGGATAAAGCTAAAAACTTGTCATATTGGCTAAAAACCGGTATCGTACCAGATTTTTCTAAAATAGGGTAACTGAGGATGAAAATAAATTAAATTTATTTTCACCAAAGAATGCCACGTTATGAAATACTAACCTACACCAAGTTTCATTTAAATACCTAATAGGTGTTTTCCAGATTTTGAAAAATATTAAATTTGTTTAAACTTCAACATCCTGTATCTTGAAAACGAAGCCGTTTAGGTCCCATGTTTGTATGCACTTTTTTGTTTATCTCGTGCTGGAGAACACATCCCTAAAATAGTGCCGTGAAATTCCGAAACACCCTGTATATAACCACTGAACAATTTATTGTAATGGTATTAAGCCTACGACTCGACTCTGCTAGCAGTGCAACATAATGGACCAATTCAATAAGCACAGAGTTTGGGTGTTTTATGTAGCTGCAATGTTAAACTAAAAATTCAAACAGTAAATGCATTGATAATGGGATGCGAGAAATAATAAAGTAGTTGAGTAAGAAACGCAAAAGGCAGAGCTCGTTTTCACAGGGGTCGAAGATAACTTTTAAATAAATAAAAATAATAGGGTTGTGCATAATAGAAAGCCGAAACGAAAGAAATTAATAGACACAAAAAGGTTTGCTATGTGCAGGTTAAAAGAAGCGTAGTTTTTAATTAAATGTCAATAAAAGTGAAATTTGTGAGCAATCTAAAAGGTAAATAAGGGTAGAATCAAATAACAGGACATTGCAAAAGAGCAATTTGAGAAGCAGGCAGCAGGACATGAACGAAGCAAATGAGAAGTGGTGAATCGAAAATCACTGCATTTAAGATTACAATTAGTGCAAAAACAGACTAGTGGTTAAAATTAATGGTGTGTGTGGGCAGCGCTACCGAAATAATTTTAGATGTAAGAAAAGACAATAACTTAGAATATAAGAAAAATGTAAAACAGAATTATGTAATCAAATTAATTTCCATTTTGTACTTTAAGTTATCAAACATAATTTCCGTTAATATTGTCTCATAGCAATCAGATTTGTTTTTGTGTAATAAGGTAGGGAGAACAATTGAAAATTAATTACTTGACTGTTTGTTGAAATTTGTGCTCCATATTTTTATACAATTTTGATAATAAACGTGTTTTCCAAGCTATAAAAAGTTTACCAGCTTATTGCCCAAGCGCCAGTGTACAAGTGGGTATATTTTCAACAAGTTCCGTAACAAAAAACATCCAAATTCCATAATCTCAAATAAGAGGATATCGTGCCGATCAACTCCATTTTGCAAACTTCGACTACTGCCAAAAGGAGCATCGGAGCCAAGAGATCAGCAGTCTACGGCAGAGTCCAGGTCTGCAAGAACATCTCCAGCAGATTTGACAGCAAGGGGACCAAGAATAGCGGATAAAATACAACGGCATCATTTCCAGAAGGGGCGATGCAGTCCATAGAATTTTTATAAGGTACGATTTAGCATAAAAAAATTAGTGTCAGCGTCCGGAAAACGAGGTGAATATGACATCAAACCTTGTTAAAGAAGGGGAGAACCTTTCTAAGGCTCTAGCTAAGCCGCATTTTAAGTATTTAGTCCGGCGTCAGTAAATTTCGTGGTTTGGCGGAAGTATAAGCTACAGGAAGCGTCCAGAAACAATTGCCAAAATTTGGACGGCGTCTGTCTGACGTCACGAACTACGTAACTGCTAGAAACAAAAGTTGTTATTTGTCGCCAAGCTCGAAATTTTGAATAATTACCTTGCGAATTCTCATATTTTACGAGTATTATAACTTTCAAAGCTCCGCTGTGTGCACTAAATCAACCGATTTGTGATTTGACAGATTTGTGGACCTTGAGCGACCGCGTATTTGAACTACTGACTGTGTATAGTACCATTTCAGATCAATTTTAAAATACAGTTGACTTCGGAATTCACCCTGAGATTAAAGAGCTTGTATTCTACTGCGGGCTAGCGTTTTCTAATTAATTGCAGTTGAATAAAATATAAAGGGGAGCCTACAAACATTGATTCTGTGCAGTAAATCAGTACATTTCATATTTTAACCAGCCTAGTAATTTAATGACAGTCAAAGTTCAAACACAGTAAAATATTAAACAGTGAATTGTGTATTTGGATTTAGATCTAACTTATATAAAAGACAATTAAATTAAATTAATATACAAGACAATTATAAAGAGCTGCCCATCTTACTATAGTGCCCTGAAAATTATAAAACAGCCTCTTGTGTTCACTGTTTGACATAGGCTCCCCTAGATGTTTCCAGTTACAATCCAGTTCTCCGAAATTCTTCTCAGTTCATTACTCCATCGAGTCGATGTCCCTACTGCGTTTGTCGGCTCTTGAACTCCGCTAGTGGACCTTTTTCGTCCATAGGCCATCTCTCATTCTGGCAAGGTGTCCAACTCTCTTCCATTTTGATCTTTTGAGACGGTCTATAATGTCATTATCTTAGTTTTTCTGTGTATCTACTCGTTTTTACACGATCGCGAAGGAATATTTACACTTGTTTTGGCGTTTTTATAGGTATTCTTGATAAAGTTGCAGTATTTATAGTCGATTCTACACTCTTGCAACGCCCATAGAATTGCAAGCAGCTCTACAGTCTCAAATTCCTTCCGGAAGTCAACAAATACCAGAACCAAGGATCGATGGCATCAATTGCATTCTCTTTGAGAGTTTTCAAACCTTGCAGATGTACCATATCCAAATCGGAAACCGGCTTGTTAATGGGATTGAAAAAAGTCTAGTCCGGCTTCCAATCTATATGTTATTAGCCGGGTATATTATTTGTGCAGATGGTTGAGCCAGCTTAGGCCTGTAGTTTTTGAGATCTGTTTTGTCTTCCTTTTTATGTAAGAGAATCATCACTGAGCTGCTATAGTTGCCAGGAACGTTTTCGACTGAAAAGCTTTTGACTATTTTCAACCAGTATTTTTCCTTTTATTTTTATCGCTTCCGTAGTTGAAATCTTCCCTGGAAGCTTTATTAGTTTTCATCTTCTTGAGAACATGATAAATTTCATCTATAGAGATGTCAGGGATATGCTCCGGGTTTTTATCTTTAACTTTTCATTAGAGATGTTTTTGATCTTGCCGGTTTTAGTCTTCAGTTTGACGATTTTCTTTTTTCTGTTAGAAAATGTTCTTCTAATTATTTTCATACTTGTATTTTCTTCGATAGTGCACTTCGAAATCTTATTGTTTTATTTTCTTATGATCTATTGGTTAGTATTTTTGTCGGTTTTAAATGTTTTCCTCATATTTCATTTTCACTTTTGTTTCTGCACTAAGTTTTTGTGGTTTTATATTTGTTGGAGAGCATTTTCCTTGTGCTTCCTTTATTGTATCTATTATTCTATTGTTCAACTTGTCTAATGTAGCTTGTTGCTGGTTTCCTGTAGGGCTGTGCTGATATAATCTTCAAACTATTTTTTATTCGCTGGTTGTGTCTAGTACTTTAGTTCCGTTCTTCCTTATCAGTTTGTATCGTTGGTCACTACTCCGTATGTTAATAGTCGCTATCACCATTGGATGATGGCTCGTTGGTGTATCTACTTATAAATGATAAAAAATACTATTTGCCGATGGCACTGCAGTGACAGCATGCAGTGACGAGAACATTCTAAGTCTGATAGGAACAATAGAAAGTGCAAGCGAAAGGTTAGGTACAAAATTAAACCCCCGAAGGCAATAGCATTGATAAAAATTAAAATGGCACTCTGGGTTTTTCAAAAAGTCTGTCCCATAAATAGGACGCTGGGAGGATGTGTGGATATTTGTGTTATTAAAAATAAAAATTGAAAATTGAGAAAATGGCATATTTCTCAAAAACTAACAAAACAAAAGTAATTATAACTGTCATAGTACGATTAAAAAGCCTTACTAAGCAAAAATAAAAGATTTAAAAAAATATATAATTAAACTTTGTCAGGTCATTTTGTATTTTAATTAGCCACCTAGGCTTTAGGGCAGCGTGCCCGTATGCTAAACCCTTTTAGTTACTTATTTGGCTTCATCGCCTAATTCCATAATAATGATTTTGCACATATTTGGCCTCAAGCGCAGTATTTATCGTCACCCGGGGCACCCCTTTGTTGGTACTTTGACAATCGGGTGTTAACGCTCGCAAGATTTCCGAACCTTCTAGAATTTACGCTGTTGGTGTGACTGCGAGGCCTCGCGCTCTCTTCGTCACCGGCACTTATTTGTTTTATTGGGCGCCTCGCCATTGGCTGTCTTTGTCACCGGCACTTATTTGTTTCCTCTTATCGCCTCACGATTGGCTGCCGAGATATAGTCACGTGGGGACGCGACCGATGTGTCATGTTGCAGCGTTTCCCTCTGGGCAGTTGATCGCAGCCCGTTGCAGAAAGCGTTCGTTTGGTGGTTGTGTTATCCAGGCGGCGTCCTTTGGCCCCTTAGGTGCCCGAGGACGCCTGCCGCTGTTGATTAATATTGTTGCCGTGGAGGCCCCCTTTGGTGTTGCCCGTTTCGAGGTGTTGCAGCGAGCGCGGCGAGAATTGTTTCAGCTTCGAGAGGTGTTGTGGTTGTGCGAGCTCCGAATCGTTTCGGCGTAGCGTGGGTGCATCCTGAGTCCAGTTTCTGCTCCCGTAAGTAAGGGGTCGTCCCCTTCATCTCGACATTCGAGGATCTGTCCCGCAGAACGTAAGTGGCCCATTTTCGTCGTCAAGTTGTACGCGTCCTGACGCGTCGCACGTCGCCATTATGGCGGATACCCACTCATCACTATAACCGTCGAATATCGAATGTACCTACCACCTAAGACTGCAGCCTGTCGCAACTCAACTGTACCAGGCTTCCCGACCGCCTACGTATTAAGGTATGTGTCTTTGAACTGATTACCGTTGTGAACGCGAGTGTTCCTGTCCCGCGGGGAGCATTAAGTCCCGTGTGCGAGTTGTTTTGGAACGCCGCGAGCGAGCCCGTCACGTCTCTTGTGCCTACAGGCACTGTCGTCATATTTGCCCGCATTTCCAAATTATAGACTGTCTATTTTACAAGGGCTTGCGTTACTGTATGTTGCATAAAGCGTCGCGCCCACATGCTGCGCGTTCATTTCAAATTACCGATTTTCTATTTACAAGGGCTTGCATTACTGTATGTTGCATAAGGCGTCGCGCCCACATGCTGTGCGTTCATTTCAAATTACCGATTTTCTATTTACAAGGGCTTGCATTACTGTATGTTGCATAAGGCTTCGCGCCCACATGCTGCGCATTCATTTCGAATTTTAGACTGTATCTTTGCACGGGCTTGCGCCTAGTGCTATCTTGTTTATTCTGTACATCTGTCGCTAGGTTTAGAACGTGCGCCAGCTGGTGTTTTCTTAGATATAATATATATATATATATATATATATATATATATATATATATATATATATACAGTGTGTCCAAGATAAGGAGGGCCAGTATGGGGATCTCGGTAATGGTAAGAGATACAAATTTGGTTAAATGGGAAGAAAGTTGCGTAATTAAAGGACTAAAAAAATGACGTCTAGAAATCCTTGATATGATTTTTCGTTTTTGAATTATCTCAAAAAACCCGAATTTTTGGATTTTCTTTTTTATTTTTTTCTGGCGTTAATATTAAAGTTAGAGCGAAACTGATTAAACTTCTTTATAGCAACTTTTAGTGGACTTAATGATTACGTTATCAATTTTTTTATCCGACGTTTCGTCTTCGAGAAACCATCATCAACTTCATTTTTTTAAATACGGTCCTGGTTTTTTGATGCCAAATTTGCAAAGCCCTTGTTACTCTGAATTCAACAATGTACCACATATTATGGTTTAATTACGTTTCGAGCTTTTTTCTGATCATCATCAGAAATTTTTTTAGATACGGACCTGCATTTCTCATAATTTTGTAAAAATAAGTTCATACAGTAAGATAGGCGTTTTTAGATGCCGTTAAAATATTAAAATGCACATCATAATGTCATAATTCTGATACATTAATTTAATAAGCAACCAATAACTATTAACAATAAACAAAAAAGAAATGAACAAAAGATGGGCAGAAAGAATGAGAAAACGAGCCTTGAAACAATGTAATAGGTATTTAACGTTTTGAAATAGAAGAAGAACTTAGAAGATTGGTTCTTGAAGCCTTTCAAAGTATAACGCCAGTATTGCTGAATAATGTTTTAGATTCTACAGTTAGATGTTATTTATGCATGGAGAATGATGGCAACCTTTTTGAATAGCTTCTGTAAATTTAATACCTATTAAATGGTTTCGATGTTCGTTTTGTTATTCTTTCTGCGTATCTTTTGTTCATTTCTTTTTTGTTTATTGTTAATAGTTATTGGTTGCTTATTAAATTAATGTATCAGAATTATGACATTATGATGTGCATTTTAATATTTTAACGGCATCTGAAAACGCCTATCTTACTGTATGAACTTATTTTTACAAAATTATGAGAAATGCAGGTCCGTATCTAAAAAATTTTCTGATGATGATCAGAAAAAAGCTCGAAACGTAATTAAATCATAATATGTGGTACATTGTTGAATTCAGAGTAACAAGGGATTTGCAAATTTGGCATCAAAAAACCAGAACCGTATTTAAAAAAATGAAGTTGATGATGGTTTCTCGAAGACGAAACGTCGGATAAAAAAATTGATAACGTAATCATTAAGTCCACTAAAAGTTGCTATAAAGAAGTTTAATCAGTTTTGCTCTAACTTTAATATTAACGCCAGAAAAAAATAAAAAAGAAAATCCAAAAATTCGGGTTTTTTGAGATAATTCAAAAACGAAAAATCATATCAAGGATTTCTAGACGTCATTTTTTTAGTCCTTTAATTACGCAACTTTCTTCCCATTTAACCAAATTTGTATCTCTTACCATTACCGAGATCCCCATACTGGCCCTCCTTATCTTGGACATACTGTATAGGGCGACGCACTCCGCTGCCCCATTGTAACCTGTGATTTAATAGAAGACTTGCTAATTAAGGGAACTATTGTTTTGTTTCGACTTGTGCATGTTCTGTTTCAGATAAGCGCCCCTTCAGTGTAATGATTATTGTGCGACGGGACGAGGGAGCCTTGAGCGTACAGGTGGGTGAGACAGCTGCGTAGTCGCGGCCGGATTGGCACCTAATTACAATTTTTGCATAAGGCAATCCCGAAATTGTTATGTGAACTTGCAACTCATGAGTAACCCTATCGACGGAGTATCTTGAATGCTTCGCCCCGTCTAACCGCCCAGGCCCGGTTAGTCGGGTCAAGACAGGCTTGCTGGCGCCCTCATTATTTTACCGTTAGTTACCGACCCTCTGGCCGTTACCCTCAGACAATCTCGTTAAAGGACCCGCCCATCTCCACTGAAAGTCTAGCTCGGCCTAACTTGTTGCGGCTGGGTAGCGGCCTAGGAGATATTTCGTCCCCGATTTCGTCAGTTACGGCCCGCGCCGGCCGTTTCGTTATTGTATGAGCCGGTGCGGTGTCGTAAAGTCAGTTTAAGACCGTAACAACTTATAAACCCCAACATCAACGAAGTGGCGAGTCAGTTTCATGGAATTGTTAAATTACTTAACAAGTAGTTCCCTACAGCTTGATTGATCATTTACTGCGTTTTTAGTTTCTTCTACGACCTAGATCGTACTATTTTCTTGTATGCATGGATTAATTCGGAGCACAAACCCAGCGGCCATATTTCACGGTTAGCGCGGTCCCAGTTGTTGGTCTAGCTTGATGCGCTACTTTTTGAGGAAGACGTCGATATTCAGTTATGTGGTACTTGCATTAATATAGTATTTAAGTTTTTATAATATTTAATTAAGTTAATGTCTGCAATGACAGAATAGCGTAAATATTTGAAAATTTGACACCGAGTTGAAATATACTTTAATATTCGTGATTTTATTCTTACAAACGCGCGTTGTATTTTCTACCTAACTTTAACTAAAGTATTTTACATGCGCCTGCATGTACTTGTTATATTATTTTAATGAGATATATACTTAACTTATTAAATACAACCGTTAGTATTGAATACATGGTATTTTTTCTTGGCGTGTTCGCGATTTTAAACAATCAGCATAACTGCCTGGGGTAGCTCTATCCAGGAATTTTTAGTCACTTTTCAGAGCCTTCATTGGTATTGTAACTACAACGATTGGTCCTTTATTTTCTGTTTGAATTACGACCACTCTATCGTTCTATGATTCAGGAGCAAACGAGTATTTTGTCAGCTTCACAGCGTAATATTTTGTGTTATAATTTATTTTGTTACAACTCTCAATTACTGCACGTAACAAATTGGAAGTTAAACTTGTGAGCAAATAGGTAAGTAATCAGAAGTAGTGCTTGGTAACATAATTCACTGTACATCCCAGTAAATCATATAAACTGGTAGGTATACGATGATGGAGTTTATTATTAACTTTATTTTGCTATAACCTTTTTTTTTAAATATAGTTTATTGCCAGATCAACAAATGACAGTTTGTTATACATAGCATTGATAAATTTGATTACAGTAACTAAATTATAATGGAATGAGATTAATTAGCAGTCTCATGGGTATGTAAAAACAGTAACGATTAACAATAATGAGTAACAATAACAATAATAGTGATTTAATTTTGTTCGTGATTAGGTTGAATGATATCTTGCGGTAATCTGCGTTTCAGTCTAGTGTGAATATTTGTTTGAAATAGTTCATAGTGCACCGCACCACTACACGCCTTGAGTTAATAATAAAGTTGTTAGCACATTTTTTAATAAACTCTTCCACGTATAATACGCCTAGTTCTTGATGTAGCTGAGTGTTTCGAATGTACCATGGTGCGTTAACTGCGCTTCTTAGCACCTTGTTTTGGAATCTTTGCAGTTTTTGTATGTTGCTTTTGGAAGTATTACACCACACGGGAGATGCATATAGTGCCAGAGGTCGTAGCAGGCTTTTGTACAATAGTACCGCACATTCAATTTTCAGTGTTGAATTTCTATTTATCAAGGGATACAATTGTCTTAGCCTAATATAGCATTGCGTTAATTTGTGATTAATATGGTATTTCCAACTTAATCGAGTATCGAGGTGAACTCCTAAGTATTTCACAGCAGAGTCATTTGGGTTCCAAGGTATTATACTATTGTTGATATGAACATTAGGGGGGTTTTTAATTCTTCGCAGGGTAAATATTTTGGCTTGACATTTGTCAGCGTTGATTTGCATATTCCATAGTTTGAACCAGGAGAAAAGGCTGTTTTTTGCATGTTGTAATGCTATCACTGCATTTTCTAGTTTGACCGCTTGAGTAAAAATGGCCGTGTCATCGGCAAATGTTGCCAGCGTTGCTGCAATTTCAGGTATATCTGAGGTGTATATATTGAATAGGATTGGTCCCAGTAGGCTGCCCTGCGGGACGCCAGCACGAATGTTTTTAGTTTCAGACAATGTTTAGTTAACCCTAATTGCAAAGGTTCGATTTTCCAGGAAGGAGAAGATGATGGCTTTAAGGTTAATAGGCATGTCAATGTCTAGGAGCTTCTTTTTGAGACCTTCAATCCACACTTTGTCGAAAGCTTGTGCGATATCTAAAAAGATTCTTGTGATATACAGTTTGCTGTCGAAGCCCCGTTCGATAAGTTCACTAATTCGCTGTAGTTGATGACAGGTTGAGTGACCTTTTCTAAAGCCGAATTGAAAGGTGGGTAATATGCTGAGGTTTTCGATACTATTAATCAAGCGTTTATGTATGACCTTTTCTAATAATTTGGATAGTGAAGTTAGCAGACTTATCGGTCTGTAGTTTTTTACTTTTTCCTTGTCTTTTCCTGGTTTTGCGAACATGACTATCTGTGCATGCTTCCATGATTGTGGAAAATAACCCTGTCTCAAACAAGCATTACAAATGGTACTTAAGTAAGCAAGTGCTTTATCTGTTAAGTGTTGGAGGATGGTGTTTGTGATGAGGTCATGGCCGGGAGATTTATTTTTGGGTAGTTTATCTATTATACTTTTAAGTTCATTGGGTGAGGTTGGTTTTACGCGATCCGGTATAGGTAGGTTTCTTTCGATGTAATTAATTACTTGCATAAAATGTGTTGGTGTACAAGTGATTGTCGGAGTGAAGGTCTTTTCGAGGTGAGAAGCAAAAGCAGCAGCTTTTTCGGCGTCAGAACTATACTTTTTATTATCGGGTTCTGTAGTTAATGTGGGAATTTCTTCTCTATGGTGTAATATGTTTCTTGTTGTTCTCCACAACCCTATGTCTCCTGGACTAAGATCTACTATCTGTTGTTTATAAGTATTTATTCTTACGTTGTCTAATTCCCTTTTGATTAGGTGTGTAATATTGTTCAGGCGATTTTTGGTTAAGGGGTTCTTGGTTCTCTGCCATTCAAGTCGAATTTGGCTTTTGGTTTTGATTAGTTCAATTATGTATCTCGGGGGATAATTCTGCTTCCTCGGACTGATCCTTTTTTGCGGTTCGCAGGCCAATTTTGTACTGCTTTGTATCGATGTGGTAATGTGGTTTATCATCGAATCTATGTCCTCGGTGGTGTGGAGGCTTTTAGAATAATGCAAATTGTTGTCTAAGAAATTTTTAAATTGGTTCCAGTCCATTTTCCCGTTGATAAGCTTTGGGTTGGGTTGTTTGACAGTTAAGGTATTTGCAAAAGATACAAGTACTGGAAGATGATCGGAGTTGAGTTCGGTTATAACATTTTGAAACACTGGTTTATTAAAAATTTTTTGAAGAACAATATCGAGAATATCTGGCTGGTGATCGGATAGGTAAGGATAATAAGTGCATTCATCGGGAGTTAAGATTTGGAATGCATTATTTGTTGCAAACTTTTCGAGTTTTATTCCCTCTGGGTTCGTAGCTCTGCAGCCCCATAAGGTGTTTTTGGAGTTTATATCGCCTATGACTAGTAGTGGTCCAGTAGTATCGAAGATTTTTTTGATATCTTCTTCGATTAGCTTTTTGTTTAGTTGCCTGTAAGCACTTATTATTGTAATTTGGCTCTGGTCATCTAGTGTAACCTTTATCATTGTTGTTTCAATTTTTAGATTGTTAATTTCTGGAAGTCGTGTGTGTTCGAATTTTGTTTTTATAAGAATCGCCATTCCTCCTGCGGCTACTGCAGATATCCGATCGTTACGATAGGTGTGATATCCTGGAATTTTAAATTTGATGGTGTCGTCTAGGTGGGTCTCTGTTATGCAGGCAATGTCTACGTTGTATCGGGCTAAGAAGGCTATGAATAATGAACGTTGGTTGTTGATTCCGTTCGCGTTCCAGTTGAGGATGGTTAAGTTTTGTATAGCTTTTCTATGTTTATGGTCCATTGAGAAGTAGCGGTAACAGAGTATTTGTGATAAAGGATTTGATTTGACTTAAATAAGGTGTTATTAGGTTTCAAAGAGCAGTAGTTTTTTGTATGCCCATATTGCTGACAGCGGTGGCATTGTGGTATGTTTTTTGTTTTTCTTCTGGCTTCTACTGTTACGATTGAGTGGTACATTGAAGTTAACGAGTAAATGCGTTTAGCTTGTTCATTTTTTGTTAAATCTACTGCGCAAACTAGCAGTGGTTTTTTGTCTTTAGTATATAGTCGGGTTACTTTTATTATTGGCAGGGATTTAGTTAGTTCTTCCTTTATTTCCTGGTCGGTGAAGGAAAGTGGAACATTCTTGATAACCACTGATATCGGTTTGTCATTTGGGTTTTGGTCAGTATGGTACTGTATCCCGTTTGTGGTGAAGTATTGTGTTTGTTTTCGATAGTCTTCGTTTTTGGACAAGTTAATACGGAGTGTAGTTGTATTGTAAGATGTGGTGAATGGTCCGGTAGAAAGTTTTTGTATGTCTTCGATCAATGCTTTATGGTTAACTGCATTATGCAGATATATTGGTGGTACTTTAACTTGTTCTGTGTTTGATTGGTTTTCTTGTGATTGTTTTTCTTGTGATTGCTTATTTTCGGACTGTTTTTCTTGCGGGCGATCGTTATCCGAAGAAATTGTGGGTGCTACGGCTGTTTCCAGCTGTGGTGGTAGATAGTATCTATTGCTTGTTAAAAGATCTTGGGTGGTCCATGCGTACCGTTTCTGCACCTCATTGATGGGCGGTGATAGTTTGTCACATTTGCGTTTATTTTTCAATTGATAATCCAATTTTTAAGTCATGGTTGGCAATTGTTAACGATTTTTAAGAGGAATAAGTAATTTAAGATAACTTACTGCTTGCTATGATAAGCGTTAAGGTCAAGCGTATCGCACTGTTATCGGAGCGCATGCAAGGCGTCCGCACCGATTCACCGCTCGTACTCGACTCCATAACCTTCTTAATTCAATGTATTATCTCGGTCTGAAAATTTGTAGCAGTTTTTTTCTACATGCTGTTACCACATCCATCCATATTTCACTAAGCGGTACAATAAGCTATCAAGCATTGAAGCAGTAGGTGCTTGTACTACATTAATGGCAAATAACAATAAAACAATTATAACGGTATTTACTTAACTGCATTGAATCATATAACATAAACATACAAGAGTCGCTTAGCAGCTGTCGATGTGGCTGCGAAGAGCTGCAACATTGGCGTATACATCAGAGGATTTAGGACGAGCGCATCCAATACCCCAGGAAACGATACCAACTTGGATGCCATCAGCATCAGTAACAATAGGACCGCCTAAATCAAGCTGCAGGAGAAAAGTTTTAGTAATTACATGGTTGATCATTGACCATTCTGGCCATGGTTTTAAACGTACCCCACAGGTGCCTTTGCCTCCGGCAGTAAAGCCGAAACAGATCATCTGGGCAGTGATGACGCTGAATCCATGCTCTGCTTTGCAATTAGCGACGCTAACTCTTGGAACTTGGACTCCTTGCAATTGAATTGGAAAACCTCCTTCACCTGTTTCACCGCTTAATCCCCATCCGGTAACAGTGGCAGATGCTCCTTCGGCAACATCAGAGCCTGCAGCAGCCAGAGTTACAGGTTGGGCGCCTGAACCAAAGGTGATAGCGGAAGAGAGAACGAGAACGGACACATCGTTGTCAAGGCTGTACAAATCGAAGTTCGGGTGTTGGCAGATGCTGCTGACGCTGACTACTTCACCGCCGTTTCCGCGAAAAGAGCTGGATGCCTGAACGGTCAAGTAAGAAGCTGATAATCTATAATTACCAGGGCAGCGTGAAAATTCATTACAGTTGATGATCTTAAGAAGACCTACCCAACAGTACAGAGAGCAGATGTCAGAGCCCTAGTTTCGGAAATGATAGAAGCACCACAGATGTAGATGCCGTAGTATTGGACAGACAGTTGGTAGGGGACGTCTTCAATGTTGACGTTGTTGCCTCCTACGATCCTTTCATTTAGCAAGGGTACACGAGGGCGAATGTTTGGGCTACCTGCAATTAACATAGATTTATTTCATTGGATAAGAAGAAATACTTTTGGAATTGACGGGGTTGGAAGTTTGGAAGCATTATAGCGATAATTTTTTTATTGAAATGAACCTATTCGAATTGCTGCTAAAGTAGAAAAGGTATGTTAAGCTTACCCAAAGCAACTGCAACTAGAGCGGATGCTAGTATCAGACGGAACATTTTGCTGACTGACGCTGCCTTTGTAGATGAGCCCTTTTATACCAATCAATAATAATTAGAAACGAAGTAAGATAATATACTGCATCAAGATCAAGTACAAGAAATTTGCTAAGCAAAGTTCAAGCTACTTGAGTACGATACCGATCTGGAAATAATAGACACTACATGGATTTCCTAAAAACAATATTTCCAGGTAATTTAATAGTAGCTCCTTTTTAAAGTGTTGACATTGACTACTGGGGACAAAGGATTCTGTAATTATTATAAATTTACTTGTTATTAACATTAATTATCATAATAATACTTCCAGAGTAATAAAACTGAAATATGGTAAACACACAGTGAAACACTTATAACACATAAATATAAAGCTTCAAAACACATTTTTCTTCCTTTTTATTTGCCACAAGAATGTAGTTACAAATTATGAGATTTTTTATAGATATAAGGAATATGGCAAAGCAGATGTTCTGGTTTAAGGAAAACTACCGCTATAACGGGTATTAGTATGAGTGTTTTATTAATAGATCTTACCCAAGGCAACTGCAACGAGAGCGGATACTAGTATCAGACGGATCATTTTGCTGACTGACGTTACTTTTGTAGATGATTCCATTTATACCAATCAAAGTGTGCGATAATAAATAGAAAAGTACAATGCCATTATAAATAAGCCACTTGAGTACGAGTGTTGGCATTGCCTACTAGGGACAAAGAATTCAGTAATTATTATTAATGTACTTGCCATCAACATTAATTATTAGAATGATACTTCCAGAGTAATAGAACTGAAATATGATACAGACACAGTGAAAAACTTTTAACACATAAATACAAATCTACAAAATACTTTTCTCTTCCATGTTTATTTGCTACAAGAATGTAGTTACACATGATGAGAATTTTGTAGCTATAAGAAATAGGGACAATCAGATGTTCTGGTTTAAGGAAAACTGCCCCTTATAAGGGGTATTAGTATGAGTATTTTATTAATATATCTGAGGTAATTGTCCCTATATTTATCAAAAATATAGACGAAAAAAAAACAAAAGGGTCAAGCTTAGAAGCAAATGATGTTAAATTATTGTAATTTGAATTTGACAAGAAGCAATTTTTGCCTTTCATAGATTGTTTGATACGTGACGTGTTCGTGTGGTTCACACATCATCTTTTAAGTCTGAATCATCATTGCTTTCATTTGAGTTTTGATTGTATCTACTTAGGTAGCCTATTGTTAATAATATGTTAAATATATTTGGTAATCATGCTACCTTGTCTACGGGGTTGGCAAAAAGGGCCTATGAAGGCCTACTTGCTAGACATGAGTCTCCCCACAAATACTACTAGTACTACTAATCATGCTACACAGACTAACGCCTCCCCAATTTCAGCATTTTATGATGTTTGTAGTAGTTTGAGGATGACATCCTTAAATACAGTCAATGGAGTGGTAATTTGTACATCTGAGTATTTATTTATCTGACTTACCGCAGAACTTTTTCTAAATACCAAAATATTTGCTCAGATATAACAGTTAAGAATAAGCGAGAAAAGCGTATTTAGCCTTGTATTAAATATATGAAAATGTTGATTACTGAAATAATTACAGGATAGCATCCACTCAAGTTAAAAAATTGTTATAGCATTATATCAATAAGAAAATTTATAATGATCATACAAAGCGAACATTTCCATAGAAGGTTGTCGCTTAAAAGCACCAATTCAGCAAATTATAAAAATGATGTAATCCAAGCGCTCAATAGCATCTTTAGATGTTGCCATTCTTGTTAACAGCCCCACTACATGGACATCGGCATCTCCTCTTTGAGGAAGTATAGGGATTAACCCCCAGCTGGATTGGGAAATCGCAGATTTTTATGGCCGTTGGAGTTAATGGCATTTCAACCCATATTTTTTAGTTCAAAACCACATGCTTGTGCCTCTGAACCATCTTCTTAAATACCTTTAATCTACAGAACGGTCCGAATACCAAAATATTGACCATTCCTAATATTTGTCGCAATTCCGAAAAAAGTAAATGCTCAACATTGTAAACACCATTATAGCATTACCCTGTTGAACAATATTCGGAAAGTATTCCTTAAAATAGTTATGGCAGAAAATATTCAAAATTCGAAGAAAATATGAAAGTCCAGCAAAAGGTCTATGTGAGCTCAATAAACAAGGTTGTGATAAAGACAAACACAATTTTGATACGAAAAATATGAGTTCTTTCAAATACAATACTATAACATTGCACCCGCATGCGATTCTGTTTGCTCCATCAGTTATATTTTAAAAGTATTAATTTAAGGTGCTTAAGAATATGAAAATGAAAATAAATAAAGACAAAACAAAAGTGATGACGTTAGGGAAGGAGCAAAAAAACATTAAAATAGAGATCGAAGGGGTACAACTGGAACAAGTTAACACATATAAATATCTAGGAGTTCAAATGGATCCTCAGGGAAGCTGTGAAACAGAAGTGAAAGCAAGAATAGAATCAACAGCTAAACTATATCATTCGCTCAATAGAACTTTCTTGAATCAGAAAAATATAAGCAAGAAAACAAAAATGACTGTGTTTAGAACCATATTTAGACCAATATTGATTTATGGCTGTGAGAGTTGGGTATTGACTAATGCAATAAAAAGCAAATTACAAGCGATGGAAATGAGATATTTGAGGAAGGTGAAAGGAATAACCAGAAGAGATAGACTAAGGAATGACCAAGTAAGAGAGGAATTGGAAGTGCAATCCGTACTGGAAATTGTAGAACAGCATCAGCTAAGATGGTTTGGACATTTGATAAGAATGCAAGAGGACAGAATGGTAAAATGTATCTGGCAAGCCCGAACACAAACAAAAAGAGGAAGAGGTCGACCACCACTAACATGGGACAAGACTATCAGCACAATTCTAGCGAAGAAGGGAAAAACATGGGAGAATGCAAAGGCAATGGCAAGGAATAAGAAGCAGTGGGCAAAATTTGTGCATGAACAATAAACTGAACATAATACTCTTACACCTACGGGTAGAAAGGGATAGGATTATATATATATATATTAATTTAAAGGAAATGGTTAGAGCAGTATGCCTAGTGTAAAAATTCCAATATTTAAAAAAAATAACTAGGAAAGATTTCTAGAAATATAGAAACATATTTGTTTTTGGCGTTACCGAAAAGTTCAAAAAACTAGTTGGAAAGCTAAGCAAAACTGTGGAAGTACAATTAACGTAGTTTCAGAAGATGATACAGTCCCCACAACTATATATTTGCTTTTAAAACAAGTGCACAAATAGTAGAAGCCGGGTAGCGCAGTTAGGAAAGCGCTAGGCTTGCATTAAACGAGTCGTCGTTTCGAATCCCGCGGGGGCCGAAATTTTTTCGTAGCCTTGGCGATTGGTATCGGTATCGGTGAAACCATTCACAGTTGGGCACCACGTTAACTCTGCTCTACTCAGAACCACATACCTAAGACATAGAGAAACAAGGTCAACGCACCGCCAAGACACACACCTCACACGATAGTTGCTGCGCAAGCCCAAAAAGCGGGCTCTAACCCGAATCCGGCGCCAAGTTGAGCATTGGACCGTCAGCCTCTACACCGCAAGATATACTGCAATGTGGTGTATGCTTTGCTTTGTACTATTTAATTTCTAGGTTCGATTGATATTTAAAATTTTAAATAGTAGTTTGCCATCAATTTATGATTCGCTCATCGGTATAATATTTATTTTGCTAGCTCAAATGTTGCATGAAGACTCGTCTCTCATTTAGGCTTGGGTTTCTAGTTTGTTAAATTCAAAGTTAAAATGTTACTGGCACGCCACTGTGTACAACTGAAATTAAACTTCAAAGCGCAAGCGCTCGACCTGTCAAACTGACTGACTTAAACAGATTCGAAATACGTTGAAAGTTCGTGCGTGTAATTAATTTTAAAACAAGGATCCAATGAGCTAATTACTCGGTAAGTGTTTGAATTAAACCGCCTTTGGACGGCGTCAGTAAGTTCCTTTGTTTTCAGGCTAATACGTCCATTGGCTTGCTTAAAAAGGAAGCCTCTGTGATTTTGTTTATTTTAACCTCTAACTGTCAATTTTAATTACAAATCCCAGATTACTGGTTATTCATGGACATCAAAATAAATCGGATTCCAGTTCCTTGGTTTGAACTTCAAGCATGATCGCACTTTCAAGCCTTTGGAGCAGTTAAATTTTTCGTACACTAACCTCACAATGCTTTCAAAAACGGTAACCACTAAAGGACCCCTCTGCGTTGCCTGTCGTTGATGCAGACCCCCAGGGATGCTGGAACGCTGATGTAGTTGCTGCCGCTGATCCGCTTGGTGCTCTACAACGTCCTCTCACTGCTGTAGCCCTCTCGTTTGCTGCTATCGGAGAATCGTAGACCTCCTTCAATTACGGCTCCAAGATCGGAAGCCACCACCTCGGTGTAAATTTAATTTTTGGTAACAACGCTACCCACACTTTCACATATGCATTACATTGTGCTGAACACAATGGAGTAATTTATTTATATGTAGGTTGACTGTAAATATAAAATTTCTTTTATTAAAGTTGTCAGGTATAATTTTTCTTCAATTGTCCAACAACGGTTCTTAATAACAAAACACTGTCTTGCATATTTGAATAGAAAATGAACCAAGTTCAATTACATTACATTTAAAACTATATCTAACAACTATGATACTTATTTACAATGTTTTAATTCTATAATAATTGTTCTTTGAATTTTCGATTTTCTACTATGTTATAGCGCCACTTAGTTTATTGTAAATTCACTTCTCCGTTCAATCCGCCACTACACTGATTATTTATTAGTTCACCAATTGTTTTACATCCGCCTGCTTGAATTTCTTATTTATTCTGAACCTGTTTCTTTTTCCTCAAATTTTCCATCTTTATGCTGCATGTAAATTGCCTGGCTTTGTGCTCTATGGCACATTTCTTTCCTTAATCTTTTCTCTTACCTCTTATATTTTTAAAATGCTCATCATAATTCTATTTTCTAATTTACTTTAATTTCTACGCGTCATTTGACTTTACATATTTTGAATCTTTCTGTGCCAGTTTTACTTAATATGGGTTTGGCCTCTATTTTGCCCAAACCTTTTATATTTTGCTAATTTATATTACTGACACCAAACCTTTGAAAATCGAGTTTCATTCCCTTCTAGCTTATTCAAATAATTCGAATGTTAATGGCTAAATTTTCCAATGTAATTTCAAACTGACAAATTATGTGAATTTACACAGTTGTGCGAATCATCCCAACTCTGTACTATTGTGATTTAATCTTTAATTAGTCTGCATTGCCACCAGAGCTGAGTGGACGGCTAAATACCATTACAATATATATACAAGTACAAAAATTTAAATACAAGGGCAGTATAATGGACAGAGTAATTTGAAAGAGTAACTTTAGCTGTGAAAGTGTTTTACTTCTGAAAGAATAAATTATATCATTAATAAAATGAACGTACCGGCACAAAAAGCTAAAATTGCTTAAAACTTAATACACGCCAGTCGTAATCTTTGAACCTGCTTGTCATCTAAAATGTTAAAAAAAAAAGAGTAAAATCCAAACTGTGGAGTTACAAGACGGGATAGAAATGAAAATACCAGAGAGAAGTGGAAAGTATCTGAGCCGAGAGAAATATAGAAAAAAGTTCACTGATATCGTATGGGCACTTGGTGAGGATGAAAAAGTTAGAACTATATGGGAAATAATACTAGCCTCTCAAAGAAATATGGGATAAGGCAGTGTGCAAAGTGCTGGAAAATAAAGAACAAACGTGGAAAATGTTAAACGAATACCACAAGACAACAAATGCGGTGTTAATTTGTGTACCTACATCTAGTGTATTGATATAGCAAGCAATTTACAAAATACAAAGTCATTTGGTAAATTTAGCTTCATTGTTTTATGGTTGCATTAACTAGATACAAGCAGCACCAAAATGACTATAGTAGATTTAAGTAACAATAATTCACAACAATTTCGAAATTATAGAATATTATCATTAGCAACTTTCGATGTGGTCGACTAAATCTGCCACATTGACGTAAACACTTGGATAGTTGGGCAGTGCGCACCCATACCATCAGGAAATAACCCCAACTTGCAATCCATCATAAACCAAAGGACTTCCAGAATTGCCCTGTAATGTTGGGAAACATAAAGCCACTGTTTTGACAACGTTTGATAAAAACCAACCTGACAAATATCTTCACTAGGTACCTTTGAGATTACCAAAGCAAACCATGCTGTCGGAGACGGCGCTGGCACCGTAAACATTTTTGAGTCCTGATCGCTAATTCTAGAGATTTGAAGTGCTAGCAGTTGATTTTGGGGAAAAAATCCAAATACAGTAAGTGTGGCCAGAATTCCTTCTGCTCGTGCCCGTTTGGTGCCAGCCCAATAGGCTGGGCTTCCATACTCCTATGCCCATGGATATTGAAGACGTAAGAGTGATGACGAATACGTCATTATCAATGGTTCAAGAATTGTATTCAGGGTGCTGACAGATTCTGTTGACTTTCACTACCTGACCTCCATTACCCACAACAGAGCTGTTTGCTCGGATGCTCAAACTTGATGCTGGTATCTTGTAAGTAAAGTAATGTTCATACAAACTCTTATAGAATTGTTCACGTCTCACATAACAATTATCAAGGGAAATAATAAAAAGTCTGGACATGAAAGAAAGAGCTACCAATGCTACTAAAAAATATCTTTAATCTAGAAAGGGCAGCTAAACAAATGTGATTAGCAGTAAATGAGGTTAAAACAAGGAAAGTATACTTAGAAGGAGGAAAAAACATTCAATAATCGAGTGCAAATGTTAAAAATCATGAATACTGTAGCACAAATTTAAACACATCTAACAACATTGAAGAAGAAATAATTGAAAGAGTTATAGTTTGTATTAAATGTTACTTATCGACACAAGAGCATGCTGTTTGGGGAAATGGTAAACAAAAACAAATTACCCCTTATTTATCTAGAATTTAACTCAGTGTACATTGCCATCTTTTCAGCTACACCATGTATACTGATAATATCCGACTTATTTCTAATTATAATATGTAGGTAAACTCTAGTTACTAAAAGAAAAAGTATAAGTATGCACGAAGTACAGGCTCTGTAGAAGCTTGTTATGTGATTTTAAACTTTTAAAAACACTTACGACCAAGGGCGTAGCCAGGATTTTATTTTGGGGGGTGCCGAACCAGCGGGAAAGGTTTATTAAGGATGTAACAGATAGTAACTAAATTCAAATTCATTAGGATAAAAAAACGAACACGAGACAAAATAACAAAAAAAGTGAGTTTTATTATTGCTTGGAACAGAAAATTTATTATAATATAATTAATTGTATAGTTAAAGTTAAGATTGCTTTGATGGCATCAAAAACTACCCCCTATATTAGATGCGAGTTCTGTAAATTCTCTTACTGCGCTTCAGTCGAGCATGCCGTTTATCAGCTTTCTGGCTCAAGTAATTGAGGCGGAAGGTTTCCGACGTTGGTAGGAACCACAAGTGCCGACGTGCCCTCTCTCCGTTTCACGTAAAAGTTAATTTAACCTCCGAGAGAATATATATTGTAAATAGGGCCTTGTCCCGAGATTGGCCTAAAACCGAATAAATTGTTGAGTCACAAACAGCTGGGAAATGTATTCTGCCGTTTTATATGTCTTTTAACAAGCCCAAGTCTTCTGCAAATGGAATATTAACTAATCTTGGACAACACTCCGTTCTAATCTGTGTGAGGCGTTGATGGAAGACATCTTTCTGGTGCCTTTGTTGCCTCTCTGGATAAGCTGCCATCTGGGCTACTCCTGGAAAATTGGTGCTGTCCTGCGCATAAGCGCTGCAGGTTGTTCTCCTTTAACTAGGTTAGATATGTTCTTCGTATTTTTTGCATTTGACACTAGTGCCTAATTATACAGAGCTCCGTCGGTTACCGCGGAGGCTAATTTCCTACGATCTTGTTTTTGTGATTTGGGAAATTACCAGCTGAATGCTATCAGACATGAGATCAAGTAGAACCCTTGACTCTAATTAACATTCTCGACATGCCCTCTGAGCACATAAATACGCATTTTATTTTTAACTCAAACCGCTCATTGTCTCGACTGTTAGCTGGCGCAATTGTTATTACTTATTTTTTGTTATAAATGCAACTTCGCCGGCAATAAAGTGGTCTTGTTTTGTTGATTAATTATCGTCAACCTATAATAAGCTACCTGAGAAAAGAGGAAATATTTATCTCAATGTATAAACCATAGCGCTTTAAAGTCAAATCGAGCCTGAAGCTTGAAGTAACAAAGACGCGACGTTTAGAAAGCTCCAGTTCCCTGAAAGTACATCTGTACACATTTCTTGCAGTGTCAGCAGAAAAACAACAGAACATCATGTGTTGGTCAGATTCTCAGTACTAGAGGAAATTAGACTATACCATTTTGTACGAGTACTCATCATATCTTAGAGCTGATCATGACAGTGGGTCTCCTTTAAAAAAAACAAGCTCTATTAGGATTTAAGGAAAAAATCTGGCAATAAAAACATGAAATGACATTATTAATAGCCTAAAAAACGCTACATACACAAATACGCCAAGGAGGCTTAAATCCTGACACCTGCAGAGCGACCTGGAGCTCTACCAGTCGTGCCGCTCGCCGGTTTCGATGCACCGATCCAGACCTCCGATCTTGCCCTAAGATACGAGTCACCGCCTGTCCGAGAGTATTTCACATCCAAGCCATCAGCCTTTCTCATAAAAATCTTCCCTGAATCCGTTACCCCGTGCCTGGTCAATACTTTAATGACTACTCTACCCTGTGGGAGTAGGGGTCTCAATTGGAAGCGCTATTGCTTTGTGAACACTTCGAAATGGTCTCGGAACCTGGACGGTAGATCCATAACATATTGCAACGGCGCGGCGTAACGTACGTGACCTGTCAGCGACTCTTTAAATAAGAAAAAAGTGGACTTACTTGACGAAGTAGTTTCCCTTCTTGCCAATGGGAAGGTCCAACAGCTCCTTCAGCATACCCGAGATCGCAATTCAAGAGCCCCTCAGCCAAACGGCAGAATTCGTGTTTCTGACAGAACTGCCTTTAAAGGTAAAAACTCATAGTGTCTCCTGCTCCTGCAACTGCGTAGATTGGCCGAATACAAGCCAAATCGCTAACATTATATGCGAACACTTGCGAGGGCGTTAATTACTCTTACAAGCATTGCATGCACCGGCGTTGTTTATCGTCGCCGCCATTTAACCGTTCTACTTTATTAGTTACAGCTATTACTACCGAAAACCGCCAATAGAGCCAGAAAAATCAATATAGTAGTTCCAGCGATCCCCGCTCTAACCAGAGTCCCGCCGATGTTGGATGGTCGCCTAACCTGGTAGGCATTCGAGGAGTTTGCAGCATCCAAAGGAGATTCTCTATTTTTGTATCGAATCTACTCAATTTGTATAATTAGTTCTTATTTTAAGAATTTTTAATTTGCACATAGAAATACTAATAGATGTATGTTTGTTTATGCAGTTCTTATGCTGCCTTCGCTCTAATAATTAATGGAAGGCTTGGCTTCTGATCCTACCCATGAGAGGCATGTAACTGAGGAATGTAATAATTTGGCTAAATTATAACCTGACCAGAGCGAAAGTTTACAAAATCAGAAATATTACAAATCCAAAAGTTTAAAACACAAACCCTAATAATTCGTGAAGTTTTTTTGGAATTCGTCCCAATTTATGTTCAGACAGAAATATTTTGTCATTTTGTTGCGATGCCATAAGCTAGGACTAGATATCTCTAAATGTGTTGGAGCAGGGTATGATGGAGCAGCCAATATGTCTGGCCAGATGAACGGCTTTCAATCTAGGAGCAGACATCAGTATTCGAATGTTAAATATTTTTATTGTGCATTGTCAAACACCATGTCAATTTCTACAGTCGGATACTGTCTCGGCGTTGTCAGACGACTCGTGCCAACTCAGGCTACTTCTTTTGAATAGTACTACATAGCGACTACCTTCATTTTTTATGGCGAGTTCAAGTTTTTCCTAGATATTCTTTTCAAATGAAGATATTCTACCAAACTTTCACATGTTTATTCCAGGCTTTGCTTTTATTAATAAAGCAAGCAGGTCTATCTAAATATCGTCTGCAGTTTGACTATGAGCTGTGGCATGAAAGAGCTTTCACTATTGAGACTGAGGTCCTACATGTGTTGAATTATTTCAATGCAACCTGCAATCATACAATAAAGTATCTCTTTACTGTCTTGGCTGTATTGCCAGTAACAACTGCCAGGGTTCAGGGTCCCCAATTGAAACGTTGGCACGTCATGGTTTTGTTGCTGTTCGATATCCCTTTCAATTTGGGTCGTCTGCGAGCCGGTTTAGATCTTCAGGCCCGTTTTTCTTGCAGCCATAACTAACCTATTTTCCTCGTAGTGAAATGCGATTGTAGGCATTGCATTCTCTTGTTAAGGAGCTGTGTTTATCCAGCTATCTGCATTTTGGTGCAGCCTTGATACCGTTTCCAGTGCAGCGAGATGTTATCTGAGACCTGCTGCTTTTGCCTCTCAGAGATCCCTGGGATGCAGAAGTTTATAAAAGGTTTAATAAAATTATTTATGTGCAATAAAATATATTGTATTAAATGATTTTTTTATTTGAGAATTTTAGCTTTACTACGATTTGGGTATATTTAAACATCCTTTTGAGGTTTATCACTTTGATCGTTATGTGCTTTATCGAATTGTTAAGCTAGTAAACGATTTTCTGTTTTTGGTTAAAATGACGACGATGGCATTGAGCGAAGGCTATGAATTTGCTTCGTTATCGCAAGGCTTTTAAGTAATGGTGGTGTCCGTTGGTTATGTAACAGGATCTAGTTTTTCTAGATTGCTTGAGGACTCTGTTGTCTTTCTTCTATTGAAAATGCAGCACTTGGCATTTGCGTTTATTTTTATTTAAGCTTAGTTTCTGCTTAATTAAATCTTTGGCGTTTGATTTACTTCTGGTATTTTTTATTACAACTCCTCATTTTTTTTTCTGAGTTTAGGCACTTTTAAGCTGAGGCCGTACACATGAAGTGACGTCGACTAATTTTGTTGTTGTCGTGGTTGACGACTGGCACTCTTTTGTATTTTCCCTCATTTTATTTCATTTAAGGATAATTACATTTATATAACAGTAATTAGATAGAATGGACAAAAACAGTATGCACTGCTTGAATAAGAAAGAGATAAACATGGAAGCAAATATTTGAGTAGGCTTGACGCTCAGTTTAAATATGACGTATGATTAATCAAATATTCTTACTAAAATAACTTTTCGGTCTGGCTATCTTTCCCTTACTCAAGCATTCTGCATTTCGTTCATTCTATCTCATTGCTGTTATATGTAGTTATGGCCTCATTGGTACTTTATAAAATATTCAAAGCCTCCTCCCTATCCGCCGTTTGCAGTTGCCGCCGCTCTACAAATTCTAGTGATAAACCCCTACAAATAGAGAAAGAACTACAACTTAGAAATGTAAATCGTTTGCGATGAAACTACTAAAAACGATATGCTAAAATGTTGATATTGAATTGAAGGCATTGCCTGCAAAATGAGACAAGATATAAATAAACAAGATCCACTCAAGATAGAAATGCTCGGAAGAAGTGAGATCAAAGGCAAGCTATACACTGATAAGGCAAGGTTTTACTAAAATATATCGAGAGATCCAAAAAAAAAACTGTTCCTCAGCAGGCTGTGGAATGAAAACTCACGTCTTTACTTGTGTCGGATAATAATTAGTTGTCAATTTCTCTACGAATCTGGCAGATTGTTAAAAGATTTCTGCTCCTAAAAATGACGTTTCATTTTTATTTAACTAGTGAGTCACCCGAGTTACGCTTCGGTTCGCAAATTTAGAAGAGATATATTAATATAAATTTAAAAAAAGATGCACCGGCCGGGAATCGAACCCGGGCCGCCCGCGTGACAGGCGAACATTCTACCACTGAGCTACGGAACTTTGTTAAACTTCGCGCTGCTGTAGTGGTATATAATGAATCAGCTGAGCTAGACTGAGTTTTGCTAATTTGCCAATTTAATTAAAACCTTTTTTGAAAATAAAAACCGGCCTACGATCTAAGTCTAACAATTAGCAACATTTTAAGACATCATGCAACTTAATCGGTTCAGTATCGTCGGAGGAGCTAGCGAACCAAGATACAAAGAGATCAACGATTTTATGTAGTGGATTCCAGCTGACACAAGTAAAGACGTGACTTTTCATTCCACAGCCTGTTGAGGAACAGTTTTTTTATATCTCTCGATACTATAGATCAAAATCTGCATTGGGACTATCTAAAATACAATCAAATTACAAATATAGCAAGCAATTCATAAACGGATTTTGCCAAAAGTTAGCTGATACATATTACTCCTGTCAGATAAGATGCAATCAGTATTATTATGACTAAATAAAATACGAGATCTGCCACCAGTACTGGACATACGAAAAGCATACTATGAATAATTATTATTTAAAAATGATCGAATGCCCATCTCGCCGGATTTGATAAACTACTAAATAAAATACAGTTAGCTTGGATATAAAGCAACTCAAGTGTAACCTAAATATTGCATAATAAAGCGTTTTTTTTTATAATAATGTAACAAAACTTCCAAACAGCAACAGATTCTCCATGGTACAAAATAGGATCAGATATTTTCTACTTAAAAAAGTTGTTCTAACTAGCAGCATAGCTATCAAAAGCGATGGTTTACAACATACTTGTACAACATTTCAGACGTCTCATGAGCAGAAAATGGAAGAAATACTCTTAGCAAAAACTTTAGAAGTTTGAAAAAATACCATACTATGTATGAAAAACACGAATGCACAATAGTTTTCGATACAAGCTTGATTGGCTTGCTGGTCTGTGACCCAAAGCCAAGTAACGATAGGTGATTACATCGGTTTAATGCATAACAATTCTACTGCCTATTAATTATTCTCTATTGCAGAAATATGTGGAAAATAGCTTCCTCTACATTATTCTGATGATTTGTACTCACTCATCAGTTCAATGGGCAGCAGTTGGAAGTTTAGTTTCAGAAATTATCAAAGCCCCACAAATATAGATAATATTCCAAGGAAGCTCGGTAAGGATAATCTTCAATCTGTGTCTGGTTATCTTCTGGATTTTTTTTGCTGAATTCTCGAGGACGAATTTTAGGGCTAACACCTATTGAAGCAATTTAAAATATAAAATTTGTCTTGATTTCATGACTCAAATATGATGGAAGTAATGTAAAAATTTACAGGTAGCAGTGGCGATTAGTGCATCTGTAAATGAAAGACGGAAGATCTTGATGTTTCTGCAGTTTCTGTGTCAAAAGCGTTTTGAGGGCATTAACTTATATTTATCATAAGTTTGGAACAGACAATCTACTCAGAAACGCTTACTTCAGAATGAACGGTAAACACTGTAAAGCAGAGAGCGACACACTTTTACAAGGAATAAGCTTGTGAAGAAGACCAAAACATAATTTGGTTTATCTTCCCAACTTCACTATGATAAGAATGAACTACTCTTTGTTTGAGCCAAACTAAAGTTTTTTTATTAATTTCAAACTATCGTGACTAGGGGACCTCGATAGGCGAGTGCGGCGATCGCTTGCAGTCGAGGCCACAGGGGTTTTTCGGGAGTCTGTGGCCGATGGTTCGAATCCGGACCTCGGCAGTTGTCAGCTCCAGGAAACCCCTTACCATAGGTTAGGTTAAGGATAGTTTAAGGTAGTTTTAAGGTAGTGGTAGTACACTAGTACGCACAATGGGCCCGGAAAAGTGGCCTAAGTGCTGTAAGACGTATACAATCCACAATCCAATCCACTATCGTGACTACATGGGTATATTCGAGGGCCGACAAGCTACAATGGACACGGCATGGGTTTTTTTACAAAAGCTGTAGAAAAGCTAACTTAATCAGTTAAAGCCACACATCGGGTGCCATACTTCATTGTAGTATGAAAAAAGCTAATTTCAGCAGTTACAAGCCTCACGCTAGGCTGACAAATTAATATGTTGTGGGAACTGAAAGTTGAAAATTAATTTGAAAATGGTCATTATTTGTGTAAACTCAGTTACACATTATCCCCCAACAAATAACTATATTGTTCTAGCTCCACGTTGCGGCGCCTATTATGTTATATTTGACTATGTTATAATGGTGTTTATGTATGTAAATCGTTTTATGTTATAACATATTTTATTATGCTTTAGCAATAGCTTCACTTTTTCCTATTTTGTTTATTCTTAATCAATTCTAATTTAATTAAATGAATTTTTCTATTCGGTACGCCCGTTTCGTTCAATTATTAATTATCAATATTTAAAATAGTACTAGCTCCAGCAAAACACAAGTACTCTTAATACCAAAAAATGGGATCTTATTTTTCACTGACTTTAGTTATTTCAGCAATTTGATTTTTGTTTCAATTAATGCTTACTTAAAAAATCCAGTAACCAATCTATATCTGTCAATTTCACCAAAAATTATGAATGTGAAGATTAATTACAAATATATATCTGTTACTTTGTCATTCATTAAACACCATAAAAAACGGCAATTTCTTTTTTATTATTTAACTTCACTATTGTTTTCTTTCAATTCTTTATATAAATACCTGCAACTGTCACATGTACAAGGAACACAATCAACTTCCTACCCGTCCCCGGCAAATTTCTCGAATGCAATTGCTCGAAATCAATTGCTCGAAATCAATTGCTCGAAATCAATTGCTCGAAAATCAAATTGCTCGAATGTAACTTTTCTCGAAATACAAGTTCCTCGAACCGCAATTTCTCTAAAATGTTTTGCTCGAATTTATTTGGTCTTAACATCTAGAAATTTATTTCGGCAAGAAGGAGCAGAGTTTGAACGAATTACGGATAGAACAATATATCAGCGGTCAACAACACACCATAAGTCGAAGAATATATCATGATAGTGCATTATAATTATCGACATGACAGAAATATTTATGATTATGTCCGTGGAATAGTACATAACCTATAATATTAAAAACATATAATATTTGGTTTTTATAATTTTTAACTTAATCGCATACCTATACCTATTTTTTATTAATAAAGGTTATAATTTGTAATTTGTGTTTTTTTATATTTGATATTAACTGATTCGAGTTAAGGCTATTTCACAACTTTATTTTTTCGAGCAACAGATAATCGAGAAATTGCTGTCACATTCGAGCAATTGACTTTCGAGCAACTGATTTCGAGCAATTCCATTCGAGCAATTTACCTAGAACCCTTCCTACCAGATTCCACAGCTTTGCGGCCGCCTACAGCAGTTTCAAACTTTTACACCGAACCCAGAATATGCAATCAAATACTATTAAACTGCAGAATCCTTTCAGTCAAAAGTCAAGACAGGACTCCAGTTACTTCCATCTGTATACTTGGTCAGATCCAACAACAGCAACTGCAACAGCTCTCCTCGACATCTAATTCGCAAGATGTTAACTCTTTCAGGAACTCGGTGTGGACTTCTCCCAGAATATACACCACCAGTCATTCATAAGACATAATGTAACCAATTCACAATATATGATGTACAATATCCCATTCCAATAATCATCCTTGTAGTCAATATGTGTATAAGTTATTCTATTCCTACCAGATTCATTCTTCGTAGATTCTTCATATTCCTTCTTATTCTTTAAATTTCTTCTTTTTTCTTTCTTGTAGATTTTATGTCATATAAACCCTTCTATATTCAAAAATAGATATCAAAATCTTGTTTAAAAGGGTTTATTTTTCCAAAATTTCCATTTTACAAATTAAATTACATGTTTTGAAAATAAATTTTATACTTAACTAAATATAATATTTTTCCATAGTAATAATCTGTATGCTTATTTTTACATTTTAATACTCTATATAATTTTATTCTTCTTAGTTTAATACTCGGTCTTTTAACTGACTTTTGACAAATAATAAGTATTTGGTATTACCCTCTTTCATTTTAATTCAAATAATCTTTACATCAAATCATATTCTCTTCCTGTTTCTTTTCTAATTACATGTGTTAATAATTCTGATTGTATTTTAAAATACATAAATTCATTTTTGGTATTGTATGGAAATATTTTTAATCATTTTAATAATATGTACAATGTTAAACCCTCATACCAAAACCATTACAATATAGTAAAGCATTGTAAAAACTCAGTTAAAATAACGGTAGTCCAGCAATATTAATATCTCAGGGTTAACTCGATAAATAAAATAATTCTCTTCCAAGATTTATTTATGTACAATCATCCTAAGTTTGTTTGAACTACTTCTTTAATAAGTTAATTTACGCCAATATATAATAATTTAAGTCTATGTAAAAACAATTTTGCGAGGCAAAAGTTGAAAGCGCAAATACATTTTCTGTCAGCTGAGAACAAAATCAATTGTTTACGTCTCTAGCTTTTGGCGCAATTCATATCATTTGCTTGCAAAATTATTGTGTATTAATTAAAAACCTTCACCGTGTACTTTATTTTTAATATTGAAATCAGTAAGTTCTTCCTATTTGTACGCTCCCAAGATGGGCCAAACTACGCTTCCGTAACCAGCAAATAAAAATACTTCTATGTCATTGTGCAATCCCTGATATTCCAGCTTGTACTGGCCAGCAGGCATCAATGGAGGAAATTTAGTTTCGTCATTCATAAAATTACAGACATGGTAAATTCCCTGTAAAAAAAATACTAAACAGGTCTATTCACGAAAGAGGCAAACTTCAGCTTGCTATATTTTTTAATTTATAAAAAGCACATTTTTTTGTAAATGTTCCACGTTACACTTACCTTTTTAATAGGACAGCCCGTAAAATTTCCACATTTCAGATACTTATCCGCTCCCAGCAGGTTATTATTCAGAACATCACAAGCATTTAACTGCACACGTAGTGGAAAATATCTGTATTCGTTACTCAAGAACTTATATACTTGTACTATCAACTGAAATTATGAAAAAGTAGGGTTAGTATCTAGGAAAGCTAAGCTCGTTATTTGCTTTAAACATAAGTGTTCTTAATAGGAACTGAAAAATTGAAAAATGTAAGCTATTCTGTAAATATACTAATGTTAACCTTGGAAAAATTGACGCGTGCTGAGTCGAGGTAATTTGTTAAAAAAACATTTGAATTTTTGTTCACTTTGAAATGAACACTCACCCCCATGAGATGCCTTCTCGACAGTCTCACTTTGAATAAAGGTTTCATGGACACCGCGCGCCTATTGAATAAAGCCATAAGTTAAAAAATAGCAATGCTCGCGCTTCGTGCATTTGTACAGTTTGATAATGAATTGCACATGTGTGTATACTAAAGTGCAGCATTGCAGCCACAATTCACATCTAGAGAACAGAGAGTAGGGTGTACCCCAACGACGATCCTGTTGCAACCACGGGGATGCCTAACATCCTGTGAGGACATTATCCGTTTTTACGACTTTAGTTCTAAGTTGTTGCATTTTCTCGTTTCTAAATTTAAAATCCGTCCTGTAAAGAAGCATTTCTAAACATCTGTTGGCACACAAGCATTTCTCGGAGGCAGTTTAAAGCTCGTTTGAGACACAAAATTACGCCGCTAAAGAGAGTGAGTTGTGTGAGCAAGAAAGAGAGGGATCGAACGTTTTTACCCCGTTTCCTCTGGCCGAGGCCAGACGTTGATAACATGTGGGTATCGTATGATAGTTTTGGGCGCGAAAATGCGCGTCCCCCACGTATACTGGGGTCACCTGGCTTGGAGCTTCGTGGATTCCAACGCAAGCTTAAAAAAAGGCAACAAGTGGTTTTTAGTGCGGTGTTTCGCCTCAGCGTAAGGCCTTTGGGCCTTCGCCGAGTTGCGCATTCTCAAGGTATCTTTTTTCGTGTTTGTGATCAGGCCGCGTTATGATCGCGAGTAAATGAACTAAGTAAATGAACTGCATGTGCGTCTTGACGGTCGGTCTTGGGGTTCGATAAGTGTCGTCTGTCGATGCCGTTGTTAGTCAAGAGATCCTAGTACCGCGGAGATATCAGCTTCGAATAGCCCCTCGTTTGGTTGATTAATTATTTGGGAATCTCTGTTGAGACTAATTTGGCGTAATACAGTTCCATTTATCATCTAGAATTTTTGCCATGTTGTTACGAACTTTGTGTGGGGATGTTAACGTCGCCCAGATCCCTTCGCCGACGGCACTCATGAACCGCTCCGTAGTTTCTTCAAGTGTCGTCGGCGCAGTTGCTTGGAAATGACCACCTACAGCTTCGTTGGACATCGAGTTGCAGCAACCTGGACTACTTAAGGTACCGCCTTTTTGTAATGGTTTTAGAGTACCTAGACTACAGTGAAATTAGTGATTTATTGAAATGTTGGTTGTTGTTGTCCATTTACAATTTACTTTTGAACTGTTGTAGCTGTTAGTACGCTGAATAAATTGAGCATTTACCGTCACTTTCAATATGTAGGTATACTTGGCCTAACGTTGTGGCGATTAAAGTATTTACCGCATTTGAGTAGTAGTGAAGGTTTAATTATGCTAGTATATTAAATTAATAAATAAGATAATAACAATTTAAATGTCTTCAAGTAAACATACCAAAATCTTTGCTTGAAGATCTATGTACATTCCGTTGAATAAAATATCTTGCAAAGGAGCACTTAACATCAAAATTGCAAGTAACACATTAACTTATAAGTAAACTATTAATCAAACAAAATATCCTTGTCTGAGATGTAATGTCGACCCTAAATAATTCTATGTTCATCCATAAATACATTCTAGTTTAAATCGCGACCGGGTCACGTTCGAGTATTATTTTATTTTATAATCTTTTAAAGTTGATGGCCACATAGATTTTTGGGCAGCATTATCTGGAAGACTGCTCTACGTCTACTCGAAATTTAGTGTGTATTCCGGTCAGATACCGTATAATACGACCAGAAGTGATATTTCAGGTTGATTGATTGATATTCAAATTATACAACCAAATCCGATTTATCTAGCTTCAGATATTTAGCGGCGTGTACGTGGTTAACTCATATTAGATTCAAGATTAAACTTACAGAATCTGTCTGTTATACATACATTGTCTGATATTTAAATCTGTACGAAATATACAGCTAATAGAGCTATTCTCAGTTATTCAGTGATTCATTTTCGATTACCAAACGGAACATGAGTTGCTTTGTCTTGTAGTGAATGTGGAAGGAATTCTCGCGGACCAAGGTGACGCTAGAGACGCGCTTTGCCGGTAATGACTATGTGTTAACCAATAGGACCCCGCGTTTACAGGGTGCGCTACTGTTACCTCAAAAACGAACCGCAACAAAAGATTCATGCAATCAGAAGCAGTGGTTTTGTGAGGAGGTGAAGAAATTTGAAGCTTTGAAACGGTAAAATACCAATCCTCGGTAAATGCCCACTTTGTATCATGTTTGACAAGCCTAACGACCTATGGTTGTAGAAAAATATTAAAGAATAATAGCAACAAGATTTTAAAAACGGTAGATTATGCACATGCGTAGCATTCGCAGTAAAATAAATAGCAGAAACATAGTGGGTATTTAATAAATCTGTCCACCTATGCTTCATTGACCTTCAAAAGGTTTTTAAAATTTAGAATATAACTAGAAGACAGCTATTTTCGGAAAGACAAATTTCTATATTTTTCATAGGAATGAAGATATTTACACAAATAACACGGTTAGGCTACATGTGTGGGAAATTGACATGTTTAACGTGATAATGGAAAACGTAAAATACCTGGAATTGTACAAAACGTGACCGAAAAATGTGAATATGCTACGCGGTTGAGGCAGTGCTAAGCGCACAAAATGAAAATGATCTCTAAATACTATTATTTACGTTAAGGGCAACCTGCAAAAACTATGAGCGTAGTTACGAAAAAAAAAACAGTGGTTATATCCAAAGATTACATAAGTTGCAAAACTAGTAATAGACAACCAGACAAAAACTTAAATTTAATAATCAATGCACTAGATGGAAAAATATGGGATGAACTATGCAAAACGGCATATTAGTATTAAAAATATGCCAATAACAAATAAATCTTACGCTGAAATGAAGAAAGGCGACGAATAATATAGGTAAGTAAATATGTGAGATATGAAGGTATATATGAAGGTACTTACAGACAGGTTATTGTTGATATCAACTTTTATGTTAGTGGTCATGTTGAATGCGGCGTTGGTCCTGTTGTACTTGAAAGTGCGAATTGTCAACTGTTTCAAATACGATTGATTGTATCGAATCACTTCACACCTTCCTTGCTTAACATGATATCCGTTTTGCTGAAACTTATATTTATGGTTTAGACGAATAGTATAGCTATTGTTTAATTGAAGAGAACTCAGTATTTATTATCACCGTTGCTGTGATTTAAAATTCCTAAGTTTCAAATTCTTTGACGTGAAATATTTTTTAAGATACATTTTTCATCAATTAATAATTTTCGTGTTGGCGGCTTAGTGGATAAATATGTTTCACGAAAAAGAGGTTGCAAGTTACGCCTTGCAGTAGGTACTTCATAATAAAAAAACTTTTTAAAAAGTAAAATTCTTTGATTTGGGAAATAAAACATAAAGAGAAATGTGAGAGATCAAAGTTGGCCGAGGATTTTGAAATTTGGTATGGTGGCCTAGATGTTGATTCTAAACAACTTTAATTTATAACTTTTGGTTGTATTTTCCACCTAAAGGGTACTTTACCTTACAGAAAAATAGGTTTTTTGAAAATTTCCAAGAAATACCTTATTTTTCAAAACTGAAATGAGGTTAGAAATTCGCCTTTAACCAAGCAGGGCTGAACCTCAAAAAATAAATATTTAAATCGAGAATTTTTTACCTTTTACAAGAGTCGTTTCACCTATCCGGGAACACACTGTATATAAACATATTTCTATTTATTTGGCGGAATTTTGTTAATTTGTATCTTTGAGTTTGATTGATCGAACGATCACTTTTTTTAAAAATAACGTGAGTGTTTAAACGAAAGGAAAGAGTAGTTTGCATTAGAAACTTGTAAGTTTTGTCAAAGAATCTGACTTAAAAGAGTTTATTTTGGCTAAAAGTACATATCGAGTAACTCCATTAAGTGTTTTCAAGCCGAGAGCTTTCCGTCAGCAACTATAGATGCTGTGGATTTCATACAACTCGCTTGTCTGTATGCAGTGGCGCTGACATTAACAATTAAATGTGAACAGGCCCTCAGTAGAGCCGTATTATTGAGATCAGCTGAACCCAACTCTAGCGCTGAGCTAATCGTAAGCCGGAGACTTATTATCGTTGACCTCCCAAAGCCCTACGGCTGTTTCAAACCTGGTTTTATACCATAACAACACGTCAGGTTTAGAGGAGAAGAATTAACTCAAAAAGAAAATGAGATATATTACATATAATTAATTATATGCTGTTGTAGTGTGTTTGAAAGGTCTTTCTTCTCACTTTTCTGTAGTATCGAGTCTTTAAAGCTTTTGATATCAACACCCAATAATAATCAGCAAAAATGTCGTTGTTCCATCTACATTGATAACATTTTTCAATTGTGGAAATTGTTAGAACAATTTCCCGAAGCTCGTACTTTTCGTATTTTTATCCCAAATCTTAGCATTTTCCCGATTTGCCTAAGTTAAATTGTAGTTCGGTGGTGTAAAAATTTTATTATATATGCTAACGTATTGCAGATTCATTTATATTCGTCGAAATTTTATTTTAAATTCAGGCTTTATTTCTGTTTGGGGTGACGCAATGTATTCCCACATAAATCGCCTTCTCAGAATTGTTGTTGTTCAGACAGGACCATTACTTTCCGCAGCGACAAGAAGGCGCACGGAAGTGCTCGGTACTTTTCCGAGGTATTTGGTCATATGCTGCATTTGGTGTTGCAATATTTTGAAATTGGGCTACGGAGTATGTAGCCTGTCGTTGTAGAAGAGAGATGAATTATAGGATGCGGCAACAGCCGTTGAACTTTGCCGCGCTTCTGAATTTACTACTATCCCGACTTTGGTTGACTGAATAAGTGGCTTCTTCGTGGCAAGCGCGCACCCTGAGGGTGCGCGCTGAGCTCGCACGTTGAGGGTTTGGTCACGTGTTCCTGTATTGGAAGTTTCGTACGTCTTCACCCGTTCTGGGGATATCGTTCTTGCCAACCCCGGCTGTGGCAAACATAATCGAGGCCTTGTTCTCGAATCTCGCCAACACCCTGTGGTCTTCCAGTCTTCAGGTATTTTGGGGCAGTTTATTTAGAGGATCGATCATCTACAATTCTGCCGCACGTCGTTGATGTATTACATATATTGTGTACAGTGAACGTAACATCCCGTTTAAAAGTGTTGAACAATTTTGCTAAATGTTGCATTTATTACATTTATTGTTAGAACCATGGTAATTGCTAATTTGCCAAATTGTATGAATTTCCGTCATATTTTCTTGTTGCTGTTTGACTTAACGTTGTGGCAGTTTCGCTTTGGAGCCACTGTCAAGTATTTTTGCTGATGAGTCAGTATTTTAGATTATTTTAACGTGTAATAACGTTTGTGAGTTATGTCGTTTATTTTCAGTTGAGCTTAAAGTTTTTAACTAATTTAAAACGTTACGTAATTTAACCTAACTCTCACTACCCCATGTCGGTGTTGCAATTTTTATTCTAAACCTTTGTTAATTGCCATCTACATATTTTATTATAGCAATAGGGTCCATTGTTAAGTACGTATGCTCTTCATTTGCTGTTTACGATATTTTCATGCGGTATGTGTGTATTTTTCTGTTGTCAAAGGAGTTTAACAGCTGCACCAATGAGTTATTTTTGCAAGGTAAATCAGTGTTGTACGTGGATCGTCGACAAAACTTTTCCAAGCTAGAAGTAAAAATGTGATGCATTTACTTCCACATTCAACAGTGCTTTCACCTGTGTTGATTTTGTTGTCCCGATCTATTCCGAATGTGGTCGCACATCAATTTGAACATCATTTTCCCCTTTTACCGGAGTACAACCCTAACTCAAAGGTCGTAAAGAAACCGCCATCGCGACTGAGTTTTAGCTGGAGCAAACCTTTTTGTTACCGCCATCGTAACGGAGTTGGGGCTGCGTATTCTAGATTATATTTCCTGATTATGTCGCAAAGTCGTGTTTGTGCGGTACCAAATGTCTTGATCAAGTTTTCTGCCCATCACTAAAATCTCCAAGATTTGGAGGAAAGACTTTCAATTGAGAATGTAAAACATGTATTTTAACGATCTTATAGCTTAAAGCCTGTTCGTTCCGAAGTTCATTGCATTAAATTTGTCACGACATTTTTAAATTGTACGCACGTAGGGCGAATTTACCTATTTTCCAAATTACGACCCCACGTGTATATGGGTTTTTCCTATTATTCCGCCTGAATTTGAGCATACCGAGTTTTAGACAAGGATTTAATGGCTTCTAACGCACACCGCTGGGTAGTTCGCTTACAGCTATCGGATCTGAAAGGCACTCATTTGGCGTAGCTTGCTTATATTCGTTGGTACGCTAGGTCACAAATATCAATTTGTCTGCAAACTTTATTCTACCTTCGTGCGAACTTTGCATTACTTCTCGTATTGATAAATTCATCGTGTAACCGGGTCCCGCAACCCGTTGTGATGTTGCAGTATACCTTCCGTTTCGTCCCCTGCAGTATCTGGGTACCGTAGCCGTCACAGCAGCTTAGGACATCGGTTGCCACACAGCCAAACGCCTTACTGGTATTGTTTGTATTACCTATTAACGTTTAATTTGCCGTTTAAAATATATACAGCGTGCTTCGTCGAATTATCGAACAGTTGGTGTAACGTATCGGTTATTTAGATTATATTGTGTACCCTTTAGTAATCGTCTAACCGTTATAATTAGTGTATCTGTCATTTAATGTCGCCTTTATTACCGCTATTTGCTTACAGTTTACTGTTCATATCGTTTATCAGAATTAATGTCAATTTACTGAATTTATGTCAATAGTTTTAAGACGTTGTGGAATTTACCGAACTGCCATATACGTGGTTGGGCAAAAAGTAATGCACACATGCTTGTAGAACGCGAACCCAACGACTTAGGGAAACGTGCATGGCAGTATTTGGAAGGTACATCTTTCCTTTATGCGCATGCCAAGTTTGAAGGAGTTTCGTTAATCAGTTCGTTTTTTAGTAGTGGAAATATGAAGACGTGTTCTTGTGCTATGTCGACGGGGCTTAAGCAGCGCGCGGTTAAAGAATTTTTAACTGCTGAAAACGTGATTCTTACTGAGATTAATCGCCGTTTAAAGGCCTTTTATGCTGACTACTGTGAAGCGATAGGTAATAACATTTCGTGGTTACGATCCCGGAAAAGCCGTTATTGATGACGAAAAACGCAGAGGACGTCCGATCACTGCCACAGACGATGACCATCGCAAACGCGTCGACAATTTGATCCAAAATAACCAGCGAATCGCTCAAAAGCGCCTCGCAAACAGCCGGCAAATATGTGGGATGGTATTGTTATAGAGAGTTTAATAGTTTACTTGCTGTCTACTCGTTTAAACGCAAACAATTTTCAAAATATTTTACCGGGATTATCAAAAAATGTCTTCTTAGACATTAGAGTCAACATGTGGTTTCAGCATGATAGAGCACCTCCACACCGGTGGAGGAGGTCCCGTGGCCTGGCCTGTGCGTTCTCCAGATTGCAACCCCCTTGATTTCTTCCTTTGGGGTTATCTGAAATCTTTATTCTAGGAGACACTCATTCGTAATGAGGAAGATCTTGTCGCAAAAATAATGGCCGTTTGTGCACAAGTAGAAGCTATCCCTGGAATCTTCCATAATGAACCGGCGGTGCAATATTTGTTTTGAAGCAAATGGTCAGCATTTTGAACAATTATTGTAAACTATAATTTCATTAAAATGCAATAAACTTAATAAACAAATTTTAACACCCTGTATCTCGAAAACGAAGCGTTTACGGACATATGTTAATAAAGCAAAAAAAATGTTTGATGTCCCCTACCACCTCTAACAGTTTGACGGTATATTTATGGAACATCCTAAAGGGCTGAAACCAGTGAAGCCCTGCAAACTGCTACCCGTTACTATGCGTTTAACAACCGCAAATTTAATTATTGAAGTATCAGGGGTTCCATGTCTTCACGAATTGACAAAATTACAATTGATGAAATTAAATCAGTTGTAATAGTAAAAGATGGAAAGTGTACGGCATACGATATAGGGCGAAATGCATTTGGAAGTTTTTGTTTTATGTAACAAAATATATTGATTTATCAAATCCAAAATAATACATTGGGCTTTACTTTAGGAGATCTTCGGCTACTTTGCGTTACCATGCTGATGCTAATTTAGCCATTCTAAAAAGTCAGGACGGATAGAAATTTCCGTCCGTTTCTAACGGCTAGATTTTGAGACTTTGTTAAATAAATAGAAAGGGGCCAATCTAAAATTTCTCTCTGAATAGCTAAAATAATGTACAATCAGAGATAGCAACTAGTTCTTAGTATTTAATATTACTGACTATATTTGAATGTTCGTTATCTGACAAAGGATCAACCAGTTAAGTGCGTAAAACTAACCTTGTCTAACAGCTCTTGGTTTTCAGATTTCTCTGAGAACACTCCTAACAAGACTAGGAATGTTAATATTGAAACCATGTATACCTGCGACATTATTTGGCACAAACTGCTGTCCTGTTTGCGTTTGTTTGTATTTAACTATCCCACCATGACAGCATTAGCTATTATACAAAGCTATGGCCATAATTTAGTAGGACTCGACAAAATCATGTTATAGAATAACGTTATTTTAGTGTAACGACCAAGAGGCCAAATGTATTAATTTCATTTTGCAACAGTAGATTTTTTTAGTGTTTGAGTTAGAAGTAAACGTCATCTAAACGGTAGCATATGTTAAATTGTAAAAGAATAATAATGGTTTTTGAAAGATCAGCCAATGAAAGTTATTATATGGGAATGGGAAAAGGCCTCCAGCACGACCGCAGTCACGCTAGAGCTGATTTAAAAGCTAATGATGATGATAACGATGATCAGCAGAGAGTAATTAGAGCAAATTTATAATGCACAAAATTATTAATGTCTTTTTGAGCCCACCACATAACTGGACTTACTCTGACTAAAATGCTTTCCGTATTTTTAAAATTGAATTTGAAATTTTACAAATACAGAAGAAAGAATAGTATATTAAATACCTATCCTGTTCTTACCCACAAAGGCGGGAAGTGAGGTCGGGAAGTAAAAGTAAACAACTTCTTACCCGCTGTCATGATAATCTACTTTCCGCCCGGGGTGGGAAGTAAAAGTAAGTAATGTCGTATTTTTCAACTTTTTAGAAGTCAGTAATGACCTTATTGTATATATGCATGCGAATAAAATATTTTAACGTCGTTAATAAAGAAAGCTAGTTTTCAAAATTATGTACAACATAGGTAAAAATCTGGCGTGATATACTCACACAACTTCCTTTTACAGTGATTTTATAGTTAGTCAAAAATTAGATTTTTAATTTTTAAGCATTTGTAAAAATTTTTCAAAAATTACAAATTCTACAGAAACCCTACAAAATAGGGCGTTAGTTGAAGAAGCCAATTTTTTCTAAAATTTTAAACTGAATTCAAAAATGTAATAATATATCGGGTGTTCTATTTAAAATTGGAGTTAATAAAGAAAACAAAAGAAACCCATTTTAGATATGTTCAACTTGAAAATCGCCTATCTCACATCAATACACATTAAAGATGTAATAAAACTGTAAAGTTTGAAAAAAATCGTCAAAACCATTTTTGAAAAAATCGAAAAGAAAACTGATAAATCACAACACCATACTTCCGGTTATGCGATTTTCTTCAAAAACTTACTGTCGTGTCTAGATAGTACACAAAACTTATATATGAAATTTCAACGCCATACCTCTTTTCGTTTTTAAGATATTTTGTTTATAGACACACACGAAAAAATTCTACTGCTTTTTAATGATTTTTTATAGCAGAAATGTTTGAAAAATATCTGATAAAGACGTTTTTGTTTGCTCTACATTCGACTGCTGATTTGTACTCACCCATCAGTGCAATGAGCAGCAATTACAAGTTTAGTTTCAGAAACGATCGAAGCCCCACAAATATAGGATCCATAATATTCCAAGGACGCTTGGTAAGGATAATCTTCAATCTGTGCCTGGTTATCTTCTGGAATTTTTTTGCTGACTTCTCGAGGACAAATTTTGGGACCAGCACCTGATCAAGCAATTTAAGTACTAGTAACTACTAAGTAACTACAGAAAAAGCTGAACTACATTTTGAAAGATAGTTGTTTACGCAAGTGTCCTTAATACATAATGGAAGTAATGTGAAAAACTTACAGGTGGCAGTGGCGATTAGTGCTGCTGTAAGTAAGAGACGAAACATCTTGATGTTTCTAGAGTTTCTATAGCTGTTGCAAAAGTGTTTTGAACGCATTAACTTATATTTGCAATACGTTTGGAACAGACAATTTACTGAGAAACGATTACTTCGGAGTGAACGGTAACGCTGGAAACCAGAGAGCGTCAAACTTTTCAATCTTGTGAAGAAGACAAAAAACATAATTTGGTTTGACTTCCCAACTCCACTATGAGAAAAATGGACTACTCGTTGTTGGATTCATACTAGAGTTTTAAATTAATTTCAAACTATTGTGACAAGGACAAATTCGAGGGCCGACATGCTACAGTGTACACGGCAAGGGTTTCGTTACAAAAGCTGTAAAATATATTGGTGTGGAAAAGTTAACTTAATCAGTTAAGGCCTCACGTTGGCGCCCTACCTCAATCTCGTAAAAAAACTAACTTAAGCAGTCAAAAGCCTCACGTTGGGCTGACAAGACTAATATGTCGTAGAAAAGGAAAGTTTAAAATTAATTTGAAAATTGTTATTATTCGTGTAAACTCAGTTACACATTATCCCCCAACAAACAGCTATATAGCAAAGCACTGTTAAAACTCAGTTAAGATAACGGTACTCCAACAACATTAATATCTCATCGCTTAACTCGTTTTTAACAAACACAACCCTTATTGTAACATAAAATGATTCGTAGCTGTTTTGCATTGTATTTTCGACATGCTGCCGATAATCGTATGCCTGTGGAAATAGCTTAATTCATCTAAATGTTTTATTTAAAAACCATGAAAGGGAGTGCTAATTCCGCCCCAAACAATAATTATCTACATTAAATGGTAAGAGATTTTCAGTTTGCATTGTTTTTATATTATTCTAACCTTATTTCCTCATTTCTAGATGTATTTCGATATTACTAATTTAATTGTTATTTCGTCTGATGAAGTTAGTGAACTAACGAAACGTAACGTTACATCACTTGATTATGCTGATTAAATTTAGTATCTGAAGATTGGCTGTATTATTTCAACTTCCGAACTAAATGTATTTGTACTATTGGACAGCTTTCTAAAGTGAAATAAATTTAAAATCAAAATCCGAAGAAACACCAGTTATTTACTGTAGTTTGAGGACATCTGCTTGTAGAATGTGGAAATCAATAAAGTACGTCTACGGTGTTGTTTTAGAACAGTTAATCGAATTTTACAATTGCGTGTAATCAGTTGGTCAACGACCGATAAAAAACAAAGGCTGCTGCTAATGAATATTAATAGAATTGGTACCAGATTGAGAAATGATTAAACCAATTCTTGGAGAAATAAATATTTTTGATTCTTATCATACGAATACAACAGCAAGTAAGACAACATTCATTTTTCTACAGACATTTTTAAAATAAATGGAGGTACTTTAACCACAGACTCGTCGACAATTTATCTAAACTAATACAAATATGCGCGACTCGTTTAATTCTAGAACAAAGGCTGAAGGTCTCAATTTTACTAGGAGAGATATGACATAGGCATTGCACCCACGCCAATAATAATAGACATGTGATCACAGATAATCTAAGCCCACCTTTTTTCGTCTTACCAAATTGAAGTGAAAATTAATTTAATTTGAAAGTTTCTGAAAATCTATATGTTTACAATTTACCGGATCATTGATGAGACTATGAGACTAAATAACGGGACCAGATTAACATTCATTAAAATGTCTGCATATAAAAAAGCCAACAATAAAATGTCATTTTTGCTACAGTCTTCTCTACATGTAGCCAAGGAGGTAAAAATACAAGCTTAGAAAATGTACGATTACATGTTTAATTACAAGTAGCTGGGTTCATCGTGTTTTCAATGAATGAATTACCTGCAGAATATGTTGTTGACATTTGTCACGTGTTGAAAAATAAACAAACAGGCCGTGTCTTGAAGATCATCACTTAAGTCAAGGTTGAAAGAGGAATGTGTAGATATTTTTCATTAGTATCCGGTGAGACATCAGCAGAAGAAATGTATGTACATATGTATTATCTGTAACCTCCTTTACCTACTGGTGTAGAGGCTGGTGCTTTGTACGCTAACACCTGGCGGTGCAGTGCTCCACTTGCCACGGTTTTGGATTACAAATTTGGAGCGCGCCTTATGAGCTTGCGTAACAACCATTGTGTTAGATGTGTGTGTTGGTGATGTGTGGACCTTGTTACTCTATCTCTTAGGTCTGTCGTTCCAAGTAGAGTACAGTTAATTTGGTACCAAACTGTGAATGGCCTCATCGGATCCGATACCGACCGCTAAGGCTGCGGAAAAATTCCTACCACCGTGGAATTCGAACAGAAGACTTGCTTAATGCAATCCTAACGCTCTACGAACTGCGCTACACGGCTTTTAGCAGAAGAAATATTTACTATAAGTACACACGTAAATGAAATACTCTTGGAAAGCCTGGTAGGCACACAGTGTAAGACTAAAATCAAGTACCTCTCGCTGACCAACAGGCATTATGGAGGGCAGCAGTGACCACCAATACTGGCGATCAGTGTGATTATCTCTTGGAACGGCTATAATACTGCAATATAGTCAGGCAAGAGTACAGTACAGGAATTATGTAGCGTTATGTATTAAGAGTTTATAAGCCAGCAAACGGCAAGTTAACTGAAAGGTAAGCGAAAGCAGTGCTAGGAAAGCAATTATTGCAGAGAGCAATGGAAATGTAAGACAACCGATCGAAAGACAATTAGTGAGATGCTAAAAGAATTAAAGTATATCAGTACATTATAAAGCAAAGTGATTTAAAAGCAGAGCAAAGCGTGGTGACAGTTATCCCAAAAAAAAAACAATTTAGTGAAAATGCAAAGACATGACATTAAAACTGTAGTCCATAAGTTGAAACATGTAATCACACCTAATTTCTTTTAAACAATTTTAAATCTAGTTGCTTAGTTACGAGACAGTCAATTGTAAAAAATAATCAAACAAGCTTAATTTTTTCGTGATGGGGGCAAATTGAGCTCCACATTTACTGTATTAAATTGTGAATAAAAAGTCATTTGTGATACCCGTTTCGTGTTAAAGTTATTCACCAGGTTGCCGGCCATCTATGGGTCTAATATTCCCAAGTGTAGCAGCTCCCAATATAGTGCAATTAGACCAGCAAGTTTCCACTTGGTGCGTTGTTGAGTACGAGCCTACGTCGGTGACGATTTTGAGGCAGTTCCAGACATCGGAAGGCAGATACTTTATACTACATGGAGAGAAAGCCAGCAGCTATCCCTGGGTAAAAGAATTAGAACCAGCAAGCCCAACCAACAGCGGAGCACATCTTTAAAAAAGGTAGGATTCCATAAAACTAGGAGCATCAGCCTCGTAGAAACTGGGGTTCGCCAAGAATAGACCTTTACCGAGAACTTCAAGGTGTTTCCAGAGTCCCAGATCCATCGAGCTGAAAATAATTAAGCTGGCGTCCCTAAAAAGTGCGAATTGAGGTGACAGTTGCAGTTTTTGCCGGAAATTGAACAAAAGCGAATCACGCGTGAATTTACGTCACACTAGAAACAAAACGAGGTTAGCCGTTGCTACTTCACAGAATTAATCGTATTTAGCTGATGCATTCTTGCCATTTTGGTGTTTAAAATGTAATTTTACACTATTTTTTTTGTACTGACGGATAACCTTGTTTACTGCACTAATTTTAGAGGTTATTTAACGGTAAGTTGGGAACAGCACATTTGCCCTAATATCAGAAAGTAATTATAATACAACAAATTATTTGTTATTCAAAGTTTTCTACTTAATTTTATGAACCGACTCCCTGAGTTAAGAATTGTTTCATGTTCACCGGAGCTAAACCCCAATTTATTGCAGATATATAAAATTAAATAAGGAAAGAGCAATAAACCATTTATTTTTGGTAATTATTATTACATTTTTAATTTGACCTGAGTTTGACAGTCAATTCTCAATTGAAGCTTTCATTTCGTAAAGTGTAATGTCCCTTGCTCTAATTATAAATTGTATATTATATTTAAAACCAGATTTTAAACGAGGGTCCTATTACAATATATTGTTATGGTATTGGTACAGGGGTTTAAAATCAAATTGATAAGATTAAAATAATACAGTATTAAAAATTACAAAGATGAATTTAAGTATGAAATGGATATCAAAATTATAAAAATGTATTTGGTAAAGAAAGTAGTAGGTATGAAACCTATAGTGTGAGTTAACTTGCATCTTAAAGTTTGGTCTTTGCTCAAAAAGTATTTATTGGAGAACTAGAAATAAAGATACATTCGCTCTATAATCTCCTATTACGAGCTACACCTGGTTGGAAATACAATGCACACAGCTACATGTTATTTTATGTTACAATAGGGTTGTGTTTGTTAAAGACGAGTTAACCCTGAGATATTAATATTGTTGGAGTACCGTTACCATAACTGAGTTTTGACAGTGCTTTGCTATATAGTTATGTGTTGGGGGATAATGTGTAACTGAATGTACACTTATAATAACAATTTTCAAATAAATTTTAAACTTTTATATTATGACAGATTAGTTTGTCAGCCCAACGTGATGCTTTTGACTGCTTAAGTTAGTTTTTTCACGAGATTGAAGTATGGCTCCCAACGTGTAGCTTTACCCTTTCCATGTACATTGTAGCATGTCGGCCCTCGAATTTTCCATTGTAGTCACAACAGTTTGAAATTAATTTAAAAACTCTAGTATGACTCCAACAACGAGTACTCCATTCTCCTCATAGTGGAATTGGGAAGTCAAATCAAATTATGTTTTTGTGACTTCTTCACAAGATTACTCCTTTGACAAGTTTGACGCTCTCTGGTTTCCAGTGTTTACCATTCACTAGGAAGTAATCGTTTCTCAGTAAATTGTCTGTTCTAAACGTATTGCAAATATAAGTGAATGCGTTTAAAACACTTTTGCAACAGCTATAGAAACTGTAGAAACATCAAGATGGTCCGCCTCTTACTTACAGCAGCACTAATCGCCACTGCCACATGTAAGTTTTTTACATTACTTCCATTATATATTAAGAACACTTGCATAAACAACTATTTTTCAAAATGTTGTTCAGCTTTTTCTGTAGTTACTCAGTACTTACTAGTACTTAAATTGCTTCAACAGGAGCTAGTCCCAAAATTCGTCTTCGAGAATTCAGCAAAAAAATTTCAGAAGATAACCAGGCACATATTGAAGATTATCCTTACCAAGCTTCCTTGGAATATTATGGATCCCATATTTGTGGGGCTTCGATCATTTCTGAAACTAAACTCCTAATTGCTGCTCATTACACTGATGGGTGAGTACAAATCAGCAGAAGAATGTAGAGAAAACAAAAAAGTCTTTATCAGATATTTTTCAAACATTTCTGCTATGTTGTTATGTATTAAAACGATTTAGTAACTTGGCTTTAGGTTATAGAGCCACAGTCAAGCTTGTATCAAAAATTATTGTGCATTAGTGTTTTTCATATATGTATAGCATGGTGTTTTTTCGAATTTTTTACGATAAAGGAAGTATTGGATTCACCTCAAAAATCCTTCGAAATTGAGTTTTCAACCGATCTTCACGTTTGAGAGCCCCTGAACACAACAACATTGGTCTGTGTGTGTGCGCGCGTGTGTGTGTGCGTGCGTGTGTGTAACTTTTACCATGTTTTACATATTTATGGAGGACCACAATTTCACTGATTTTGACGCCCTCTATCGGAGTGTATTTGAGCATGTATTACATTAACTGTGCTGACTGTGGCTTATCTTACGTTGACGAAGTGGGGGTCCAGCCGCGTAACATGCAGCGAGTCTACCCAGCTGCTGAATTTTAGATATCCCATACTTACAAATACTCGCTAGGCGCTAAGTAACTACTTGTCTCAGTTCAGTAGTACGGTTGTTTGCTAAGTACTGTTATTATAGCAAGAATAGTTTGAGTTGTAATAAAGCTGATTTTTTAAAATTATTTGCTTTTCTTATTTTACAAATTCCTTTAGAATTTTGATGGATGTTTAACATTCAACTATACAGGGTGTTCGTAGACCGCTAGACAGCTCGTAACTTCGTTAGTAATAGAGATATCGAAATGAACTTTCTTTTGTTTTAAATGCCAGTATACGACCTAAAAATTGACGTAAACCAATTTAAGGCATGGCCTCCTATTTTTACGTAGTGATACACAACTTTGGTTTTTTAAATAGAACACCCTGTATATTTTTAGATATTTGAAATCATCACTAAAAGTACTATATGACAGCATTCTTAAATTTAAATTTTGGAACTCATTATTTTTCAAAATAAAAAAAAATTAGTCAAAGTAGGCCATGAATTACGCAAAATCACTAACAATCGAACAAGAAATGCAAAACAAATTCCACTTGACTGATTATACCACTGATTATAGCACCAATCGTACTAAAACAATTGAAAACTATGTTTTTTTACATGGAACAATATGAGTTTCATTGAACAGTTGAAAACTATAATAAAAGGGCTTTCCAACGGTGTGCCATATTCGTCATTTCGTTTAGAAGTAGTTTTTAAAACATCAAAAATACGTAAAACAATTTAAAAATAAATGTTATTGTTAATTAAACTCATATTATTCCAACTAAAAAAAAATAGTTTTCAATTGTTTTAGTACGTTTGGTACTATAATTCGGTCATGAGAAATTTTTCGAACCAAGTGGAGTTTGTTTTGCATTTCTTAGTAGTGATTTTGCATAAGTCATGGCCTACTTTGGCTAAACAGGTTTTTTTCTAATTTTGAAAAATTAAAAGTTCCAAAATTTAAATTTAAGAATGCTACCATAAAGCACCTATAGCGCTGATTGCAAATATTTAAAAATATACAGGGTGTTCCATTTAAAAAACCAAAGTCGTGTGTCACTGAGCAAAAACAGGAGGCCAAAAAAAGAATGCAAGGAGCAGATAAGTGAGCTTCAGGAAAAAGTAGAACAATTAAAATTGGAAGTGAGGAAATCACAGCAAACACTGAGGAATATGGAAGATGAATTACAAAAAGATGTAGAAAAGTTAAAGTCAAAAGTTAAAGAATCATAGCAAATAACGGAGAAAATGGAAAATAAGTTGGAGAAGTACGAAAAAGAAAAAAAGAAGAAGAACATGTATTGAAAGAATTAAGAATCGATACAACAGACAATAACATGCTCAAAGAACAGGTAGAAAAATGTACTAGACAACAGCTACAAGTAAACAGTCGTCCTAAAGCGGCTCACAAGATTAATGAAAATATATGTGTCGTTGAAATGAGAAGTTTCGAAGAGAAGGCGGAAGTAATGAAGTAAGTTAAGAGATTATAAAAAAGCAAAGATTTTTATTGACAACGACCTCACAACTAAGAAGAGAGAAATACAAAAAATAAGAGATGTTGCAAAATTGGAAAAAGTAAAGGGAAAAATGATGAAGGTGGGATACAATAAAATTATAATAGAGTACACCAAGTGGATGCGGAATCAAGGAAAGGGTGTCCTAGAGGAGAATAAATCTCCTTCAAAAAACTAATCAATAAAGTAGACGTGGTAGCTGGGCAGAATAAACAGATCCCAGCTGTATGAGAGTGCAACCAATGGCACCTGTAGAAAACCAAACAAGGCAAGAGCAGAAGGAAAAGGGAATCAAAATGAGGATACAAACTAAAGAAAGACAAATGTATATAGTAACACACAAAGTAAGAGGTACATATGCTGAAGAGGAGTTGCTAAACCTAACGAAGAGCATGAGAAAATATAACATAGACGTTTTGGCAATACAAGAAACAAAGCAGAAGGGAAACAGCACAAATCAATTAAAAGACCATGTATTTTTCAATAGCGGGGACGCTAGCAGAATAGGGTACAGTCTTTCTAATAAGCAACAGGATGAAGAAGGGAGTGGTAGAATTTAAGCCAGTACCGAGTAGAATGTGAATGTTGAGAATTAAAAGCAGGTATAGAAAAATAAGCTTTATAAATGCACACGCGCCGTTTATGGATAAAGAGGTTGAAATTAAAGATCAATTTTACTGAAATCTAGAGCAACTGTATAATGGAATTTCAAGATATGATATCAAACTGGTTATGAGAGACTTTAATTCAAAACTTTGTAGAAAAAATATGTACAAACCGACAACAGGAAACCACAGTAAACACGAAGCGACCAACGAAAACGGAAGAAAATTAATACTATGACTACTAGGTTTTCCATACCCTTGTATTTCGAAACTGTGTTGTGTGAGCAGGTTGAGGAGGTCGTTCACCACCAATGACCACAGTATAGGCGATAACACCCGTTCTTAGGGGCAGCCTCCAGTGGCCGTTATGGTATCTGTCTCTCCTCGCAACCTTGCGGTAATTTTCCGAATTTCGAGCTTTTTTTCGACTTTTAATCCATTTGATAATCTAGGATCGAATTCTTTTCTCATGGCGGCTCTCTCTAAGCATTCGAAGGAGGTGTTATCAAATGCACCCTCAATATCCGCGAAGGCACAGAGAGCTATTTCTTTCGCCATGAAGGTCTTCGCCAGCCTATAAACTAGACTGTAAAAAGCTGTTACAGTCGACTTTTCTTTTGATAGGCATGCTGGTTGGAGTGAAGTGGTCGGTTTGGGAAAACTTCACTTCTTGGATACTATTAGAGTACCTTCTTCATTCCTTTGAGCAAGAATGATGTGTGGGTTATGGGTCTATACGCCTTGCGATGGATGTTGGAACGTTCTCCTCCCGTGGATATAAAGACCACATTTATCTTCCTCCACATTTTGGGTATGTAACAAAGGCAGAAGCTGATTTTATATAATTTGGCATAGGATTTGCCAAATATGATAAAAGACATTATAAATGAAGAATGCATAAATGAAAGACTATTAAGAGAAGAAACATGGAATGTAATAATAACATATGGGGAGAACGATGATGCAAAAAAGGAAAAAAAGATAAGTTTTTTGAGGAGCTACAAAACGCAATAGACGATGGAGCAGAAAATATACTTGTAATGGTTGACTTAAATGGGAGTGTAGGAAAAAAGAATACAGGAATAGAATAGTACGTAGGAAAAGAAAAAGAAATGAGAAAAAACAATAACGGGAACAGAACACAGAACAATAGAAATAAGTATAGAAAACAACCTAGTGATAGCAAAACTCGAAATGTAAGCACAAAGATATACACAAATACACAAAAGTTATGGAAAGCAGAAATGAGAAGTCAATTATTGACTACTTTTTGATAAATAAACATAAATAGAAAGAAGTACAAGATGTCAAGGTAACAAGACGAGCGAAAATAGAAAGTAAGCACTACTTGATAAAAATGGACCCAACAAAGGAAAAAAAAGACAAAATAAACGAAAGAAGAAAGAAGACCTCAGAAAATATAAAGAACTATAAATTAAAAGAACCCGAATATCAAAGAAGATACAGGGAAATAGTAAATTAAAAATGTAGAGAAGCGGAAAATGTAAAACGTGTAGAAGAAAAATAGGAAAAGCTCAAAAAATATATTAAATGCGGCTATGGGGAGCTGCGGAAAAAGAAGAATAGTGAATAAATCACGAAAAATACAGAATAGTGGAACTCAGATATAAAAGCTAAACTAAAAGAGGAAAAATGTGCATGAGAAAGATACGTAACTACAAAAAAAAACAGAAGAATACGAAAAATATAAAGATAAAAGAAGAGAGGTGAAAAAGGAGATCAAGGATGCAAAAAAAGTAATGAATAAAATTTGGAGAAAAGATGACAGAAAACTTCGGAGACAACCAAAAACTATTTTATGGAACCCTAAAACAACTTAGGAAAAAACAGGAATATAATATGATGAACATAAAGAGAAAAGGCGGAAATATAATAACAGAAGAAGAACAAATAATGGAACGATGGATACCGCATTTCGAAGAACTAACAAAAGCAGAAGACAACACAACGGAAGAAAAAGAAGGGTTAAACGAAAGGGATGGAACTGAAGAAATCAAAGAGAAAGAAGTCAGGGAGGCCATACAGAAGATAAAGCTAGGAAAAGCAGCAGGAAGGGACAAAATAACACCGAAGATGATAAAGTACCGTTCTCAGGATTCCAGACCACTGTGCGGCGTAGATTGTCCACAAATTCATTACCATAGCCTTGAAATATGATTTAATGTTTCAATAAGTCTCCAGGGAGCCGCAGCGTTGTACCATAGAGGAGCTCAGCTGGCGAGCATCCAAAATCCTCTTTCACGGCTGTGCGTAATCCAATCAATACAGTTGACAAGACCTGAGTCCACGGACGTGGAGAATGACATATGAGAGCTGCTTTTAGTAAACGGTGCCAGCTCTCAATCATCCCATTGCTAGCTGGATGATAAGGTGTAGTACGGAACTTACTGACTCTTAACAGGTTGGCCAGAGACTGGAACAACACAGATTCAAATTGCCTGCCTTGATCTGAAGTCAACCGGGAAGGAACGCCATAGTGTGATATCCAGTTCCCGAAGAAAGTCTTCTTTACGGTATTCGCTGACATATCAGCCATTGTAAAAGCTTTAGACCATCTACTGAACCGATCGATGCATGTAGCGAAAGCATTCTGATAGTGGAAGGGGATCGACTATATCGATGTTGACGTGCTCGAAGCGATCTTGCGCTAGTGGAAACTTATCCAAGGGTGCCTGTGTATGACGACCAACCTTACTGCGTTGACATAGGACGCAGTTGCTGGGCCCAGGTGAGGCAGTCAGAGTTTATTGATGGCCAAACGTATCGGCGCCGTCCCAAACGGACCGAGCTACGAATGGCAGGATGAGACAAATTATGTAAGCTGTTGAAAAGTAATCGTCGTAGTGTAAGATGTACATAAGAACGAGCGGAATTCGTGGAGGTATCACAATACAGTTCACAGTCATTGCACAAGACGACGGAAGATCGTATTTGATTGTAACAGGTGGGATAACTCTTCGTCTTTTCCTTGAGACATAGCCAAAGGCTCTGGGTCGATATGGTATACTGATGGTGCAAAGCCTCGATAACGTGTCGGACACGATCTTATCACGACCTGAGACATGTTGAATATCAGTGGAAAACTGCCCGATATAATCCAGATGTCTTAGTTGACGCGGGGAGCATTTGTCAGCTTTCTCTGAGAATACATAGACGAGGGGTTTGTGGTCGGTGAACAGCATGAAGTCTCGGCCCTCAAGCATATGCCGAAAGTGCTTTACAGCCAAATAAGCATCTAAAAGCTCACGATGGTATGTGCTGTACCCCTGCTCGCAGGCTCGAGTTTTCTCAAAAAGAACCCTAGCGGCTGCCAACTCCCGTTGTGAAGCTAATGTAGCACAGCTCCTACTGCTAAATCTGATGTATCAACGGACAAGCCAAGACTGAAACTGGTTGACGGGTGTGCTACGAGTGTTGCAGAAGCGAGGTCATCCTTGCATTTTTTCAACGCAGCAAAATCAGCATCCGTCCAAACAATCTTCCTGTTGTCTTTCCTCCGGGATGACTTTAAATATTCATTCAAAACAGCTTGATGATGAGCTATCTGGAGAAGGAAGCGACGATGCAAATTTATTATGCCCAGGAACTAACGCAGCTTGTACTATAAGATGGTTTCTACGCGTTTATGTAACGGTTGAATTCTTACCACTGTGACCCAGTGACCGAGAGAGTGCACCTCGTTCTGTCCGGAGTGGCATTTGGCCAAGTTAATTGTCATGCCAAAGTGATCCACGCATTCGAAAACCTGTATCAAGTGCTTTCGATGTTTGTTTTCATCCCGGGAGACTATGAGCACTTTGTCTATGTATTGCTATGGTTCGTTCTTTGTGGTAAAAATATAAATTATAATGATGTAAAATTGTAACGTGTACCACGCAATATTTCAGCAGTTAATAATTATGAATTTCCAGATATCGGACTGAATAAAATCAGATGATTTTTGAGGCTTTCACGGCCATTGTCATTAAGTAACAAACGACTTCCGGGATTGGACCGTGTCATGATTGAGACCGAAGAACTCAACGTTTCGCCCACTTTCGTAAGGGGCTTCATCAGGAGGAAAAAAGCAAAAGAGCACGGTAACTCAACGTGTTAACCACGCCAGAGGCGAAACTCTTTGCAAAGGGAAGGGACAGAAGAGCACGGTAACTCAACGTGTTAACCACGTCAGAGGCGAGTTTCACAATTCGGCTTCGAATAATTATTACTGGCAAAATATTTCCTTTAGCGGCTTGGATACGCCTGTTTTTTGTTGATTACGATGTCGTCTCGCTGGTACGTAATTTTTCGGCTCCTCAAGCTGTTATTTAAGTTTTTATAGTACCTTTGCTTTTTCAGATGAACGGTAGCTTCTTCGGACGGTAGCGCTAAGCTGGAATTCCTCTGGAACTCGCTGCACCGGGTGCTGGGGTTGCTGACCTTGCTGCTGTCGAAGCACACGATGCCTTTCAATAACCACCTAGTCCTGGCTCCTTGATTTGGCTGCTGTCGACACTCGTAACCGTGAGCTGAACGAGCGACCCACGATCGGAAGCTTATTCTTGAAGTTTAACTTTTTGACGGGGAAAAGGTTGCCCACACTTGTACTAGAGCTCCAAAATGCTCTGATCACACTGGTATACTTAGTTTTATTGTAAATAATTTATAAATAGGAGAAATCTTTATTTAAAATCAGAGCATAAATTTGCATGACATGAAATAATTTATTCAACTGTTTCTCTCTCCAAAACCGTTATAAACAATTGCCTATCTAACAAATCTACAAAAAACGGATATAAGCTAAGTTCAAGTACAGTACATTTTACATTAATTATTTTTATCAACAACTAAAACTACACAATTCTTATAATTTAATTATTGTTCACATTGGTTTAGTATTTATATTGTCTTTTATTAAATGTTTTAATTGGCTATTCACGTATTTGTACTGACTCACTTCTCGTTCACTTCCTTTAGAGTGTTTCTGAATTTTCTGTGTCCTTTTCACACAATTTCCTCACTACTTAAGTGTCTGTTTTTGTTGCATATTTTATCAAGTCCTAATTTCTTCTTATAATTGTTATTTTGCCTTATTTATTTGCTCCTTTGCAATCTTATTATTCCTTTGCCTCATACCTTTTTATAATTGTTCACAAAATGTATTTAAATTAGCTAACATGAATTCTATGTTTCATACCTGCACGTAGCAAACCTCTTTGTGATAATTTAATTTTATTAGGCAATTTGTTCTGCCAAACATAGTAATTAATTTAATTTGAACTAGGATTCAAACCCTGTGAAAAGCCAGCTGTCTCCTTAGCGTTTCTTAATTCATTCATTTATTTGAACACAGGCATTTCAAACTTGTCAAATGCATTTACTGAATTATAGTGATTTTAACATTGCGGCCAGATACATCTCTACTCTGTGCTTAATTTAATTTTAACATCGCACTGCAATCAGAGCTGGAGCGTGAGGCCCAATACCATATCAGTATACAGGAAGACGAAAGATAAATTTCCCAGAACCGCATGCATAAGGCGTTGCATTGTTTGAGCAGCATTTCTGAGCCCGAACGCCATTTTTACAAACTCAAATAATCCAAATGGTGTAATTATTGCTGTTTTAGGAATGCTTTCTTCTTGAATTGGAACCTGCGTGGTCAATATATTGTATTGATTGTTATATCCAACTTGGTCTACTTATTTAATGTTAAATTACAATTCGCTTTGTAATGACCTATTATTGCAGATTTTTTCTTGCCTCACGTTCTACACGGCAATATGGGTTATATATGTAATTATTTTACGACATTTATTTCATATTCTTTATATGTTACGTTTGACTGTACGAATTCTATTTAGGTTTAGACAAATTCACATTAAGATGAATTCAAGTACTTCATATGCCCTTTAATATGAATCGTTAATATTAAGTTATTAAATTTTTCTAGCTTAGTAGAACATGATTACTCTCAAACAAACAGGTCGGTTCACGCAATATCAAGACGGTTATTACTCCTGAAAGATCATTTGTTTATTAAAAACTTACGTCTAATATTTGTGACAATTTCTATAAACGACAGTGTCACTTCTAATTATGTACGTGGAATATTAATTGCAAATACTTCTCTGTTACACTACCTGTCATTCAATAAACTTTAAGTAGTAAGTAGTCCCTTTTCAATTACCTCACTTCACTCTTTTACTGTTTATTTTTGTTTGATCAATAAATACCTGTAGTTGTAACTCGTCCAAAGAACTTGATCTGCTTTTTAATGATCCAACTGCATTCCAACTGCTTACAGAAATTCTTCAAGCTGCAGACCGCAGTATAGGTAAGCTAAGCCAACTGTCAGGAACCGCAAACATCCTCTAGAATGTCTGCTTCCCAAATCTTTAATCAGCATATAACTCAGCAACACGAACCCCGTCAAGATCCTCCAGCAGTTAATGAAACGTGTCTCCTCCAAATAAGATGCCGACAAACCAAATCATGTGAACCTTGATCTGGTGCAATTCACAGGACGTCACTTGAATAAGTACAAGTTACAAGATGTCACTTCTATAAGAAGCTCAGCAAAGTATAATACTATTAGAGGAAAAATCCAATATGTCTATCCCAGAAACCTGATACGTCCTACTTTCAGTGAAGGCAGCTTATACTATCTAATTCACATGATGTAATTAATTAACAATAAACAACATCGAATTTCAGAAATTACTTCAATGCCTGTAGTGTTCCAAATTATGGTCCTGCTACCATACACATCTTTTCCATATCTCAATTAAACAAACTTCTTGTTCAAAAATTCGCTTTATTTTCGTTCTCGGCAATTTGGCATTAATCACACCCTTTCATACATCAAACATATTAACTAAATCACATTATGAAAGGGTTTATTTCAAAATTTTCGCTTTTTACAAAAAATTATAACATGTTTTTTCTATCAAAATTTATTTGTGTACAAAAAATTAAGAAGTCCCAAGTGATATGGTTTTTGCAAATTTTTTACAGTTCAACACGCTATACAATTTATTATCACATTTAGTAACACCCGTTATATTGACTAACATTTCTCAAATAAGTATTTGCTATTAATCTTCCACTCTATTTCAAGTAAGTTTTAAATCATGTTAGAACCCTTCTGTTTCTTATTTTTCATTGTTCACTAGAATTCAAATTTTATTCCATTATTTTACAAAATACATGTTGATAATTCTGATATCCTTTTATTTTGCCCAAATTCATCTTTGTAAATTTAATAATGAAATATTTTAATCAATTTTTACTTCCCTCGTCTGAAAGACGAAGGAAGTATTGTAATCACGAAAAAATCACCTGCAGAGATTTTTTCAGATCTTTACGTTTCAAGGTCCCTAGATGACGAAAAAGAGGTTTTCTCAATTCCGTCAGTTTGACTGTCTGTCTGTCTGCCTGTTGGCAGTATAGCTCAAAAACTATTAGGCAGAGGAAGACGATATTTTGCATACACATTATATATCAACCTCGTATGAAACCGATGCAATTGCAGACAAATATATGCAGGGTGAGCACTTTAAAAAAATAAAATTTTGTTTATTTTTGCGTAAATTTTGAAATAAAAGGAAGTAATAACTTTCACATAGATCAGGCTTTACATTTGCCCAAAATTAGACTCAACCGATAAAGGATAATGTCACAAAAGAGTAAAAATGTTTCAACCATTACACCGTGCGCTTAAAGCGACGCGCGCGCCGGACTTTTACTGAAGAGACGCGGTAGCGCAGATGGAATTTCGCCGTACTTATATCCTCTGCAAAAATTTTTTTAGGATCGAGCATTCTGCAAAGCTGCAGATGCGGCGGGCTCAAACCCCAGCAGGATACATTGTTTTAATTTGAAAATGTATTTGATTTATTAGAAACATGAAGATATTTATACTCCTAACTTAATTTGTTTTTTAAAATTATTTAGTGCCACAATGTTGACGAGGGAAGTTCTGGGTAAAACCTTTTACAGATTTTTTAAATATAACATCAAACCCTTGTCTCGGATTAATAAAATAACTTAACTTTCTAATATGCAATCCATTACAATAGTTTTGCCTTGAAGCGACTGCGAAAAGTCTTGGAGATGTGGTAGAGGATACCGGTCAGAGAGTGGGGGGCATTTAAACAACGAAAATCTCCGTAAGGCTTCCAGGTACCTTCTTTCTTGCGAACCATGTGCAATCGACTTACCCATGCACTTTTAGAAGGGCGGCAGATCCCTGCATCCATCATGAACTGGAACTCTTTTTTAGCATCCTCAAGTTTATCTGGGGCAAGCCGACAGGCCCTGTCGAACACCGATGTGGTGCGTTGTTGTGTGCCTTGCTACCTTAGGGGCGATTTCTGGTGGTCGTGTTATAGCCGAGAATTGACACAAAATATCGTGGTAAGTCATATGCTCGCCGAAGGTCTTGATTCTGGGAATTGGGATGTCGGCGACAGAACATAGTGAGCGGCCAGAAGTTAGTCGGTCAATAAGACAGCGACTAACATACCAAAATTAAAAAAAAAAACGGCCCCGGTGACAGGCTTAGTCACATCGGCCATTATGAAGGTCCACTTGAATAGTCTACAAAAGCCTAGTCCGACTTTTAGAGTTTTATGTCTTAAGGTTTTGGTCAAGGAGCCGTTGGCGGCATAGAGGTGATACGAATCTACCGGAAAATTACGTTTTGTCGGAGGAACTACTGATACATCTGCTCCAGTGTCAATGAGAAATGACAACTAAGTGGTCGGGCCGTGTACAATGAAGAGACTATGGTGCGCGGCAGCATTTACCTCTAATTGAGGCCACGTCTGTCGTTTCCCTGAATAGGAAATTCACGAGGTGGTTTGCATTGGCGGGCCCGGTTGCCAAACTTCAGATGATACCACAGTACCGTGTGCTTCGACCTGTCGATGATGGCTGAGGATTAGGAGGGCGAGGTCGAGACAAACGTGCTTCCAGTCGGGTAATTGTCTGAGTGAGGTCGTACAACTGTGACTACAAAACTCAGGTACTTGGCCCCTGTATAGTAAGCACGTCATAGTTTGATACGTCGTGTACCTTGTCAGCAATGAGGGCGATATCATCAAAATTACTCTGAGATACAGCTATAATCGACTGCATCTGCTAGGGTAAACTTCTGATAAAAATAGATTGGCGGATTTCGTCGTTGACTTTCCCTTCTCGTAGCAATTGAAAGAGACGCTTGTCACCTAGGTACGTACCTTTCAGAAGACATGCAAGTCGTTTCCCTTGAGATTCCGCAAAGCAAGAGGTATGGCGTTTTTTAAGGGTGTTTGTTACGGTATTAAAAGAACTTTACGACACCCACCCAAGGTGAGCATCGCACCACGGAATCAGCCTGAAAAACTGGCACACTTGCCCTGAGATCGGCTAAAAATAGGCTAAAGGCCACGGCTGGAACGCTCAGGGAGTCGGGCGTGAGTCACACGATACGTTCTGGGCAAGCGTGTTGCGGCATATATATATATAGGGTATGTCAAAATCATGAGGGCGCCACCAAGCCTGTCTTAACCCGACTAACCGGGCCTGGACGGTTAGACGGGAGCGAAGCACGCAAAATACTCCGACGATAGGATTACTCAAGAGTTGCAAGGTCAAATAACAATTTCGAGATTGCCTTATGCAAGGATTGTAATTAGGTGCCAATCCGACCGCGACTACGCAGCTGTCTCACCCACCTGTACGCTCAAAGCTCCCTCGTCCCGTCGCACAATAATCAGTACACTGAAGGGGGCGCTTATCTGAAACAGAACATGCACAAGTCGAAACAAAACAATAGTTCCCTTAACTAACAAATCATGTATTGACTCACGGGTTACAATGGGGCAGCGGAGTGCGTCGCCCTATATCTATAAATAGATTATATCTAAGAAAACACCAGCTGGCGCGCGCTCTAAACCTAGCGACAGATGTTGAACAGTAATGAACAAAGTAGCACTTGTAACATAGACAGTCTGTAATTTGGAATGAATGTACAAATATGCGGGCGCGACGCCTTATGCAGCAAACAGTAATGAACAAAGTAGCACTTGTAACATAGACAGTCTGTAATTTGGAATGAATGTACAAATATGACGACAGTGCCTGTAGGCACAAGAGATGTGACGGGCTCGCTCGCGGCGTCCCAATACAGCTCGTACGCGGGGCTTAATGTTCTCCGCGGGACAGGTACACTCGCGTTCACAGCGGTAATCAGTTCAAAGACACATACCTTAATATGTAGGCGGTTGGGGAGCCTGGTACAGTTGAGTTGCGACAGGCTGCAGTCTTAGGTGGCAGGTACATTCGATGTTCGACGGCTATAGGGATGAGTGGACATCCGCCATACTGGCGACGTGAGACGCGTCAGGACGCGTACAACTGGACGACGAAAAATGGGCCACTTTCGTTCTGCGGGACAGATCCTCGAAGGTCGAGATGAAGGGGCACGATCCCTTACTTACGGGAGCAGGAACTGGGCTCAAGAAGCACCCACGCTACGCCGAAAACAATTCGGAACTCCCACACAACCACCACACGAACGCTCTCTGCAACGGGCTGCGATCAACTGCCACTTAAGGCGAAACTGTTTGTCACATACTTGCTGAAGCAGTACTCGACGGGAAAAAGACTGACGCCCCCCGCCAAGGGCGGGAGCGCCGCACGAACTCACACACTATCCGACCTCTTATTCGATCGACGGCTCTCGGCTGAATCCCCTTAAAAAGCGTTAGGACGCTTGAAGTGGCGTGAGCCAAACGGCGTGGCCACGTAACTCTCGACAGCCAATCGTGAGGCGATAAGAAGAAACAAATTTAGCCGGCGACAATGGTAGCACGCCGCAACGGCGTGTTTTCTAGAAGATTCGGAATTCTTGCGAGCGGTAGCGCTCGGCTGCCAAAGCGCCATCAGAGGGGCGCTCCAACCGACGAGAAATACTGCGTTTGGGGCCAAATATGTGCAAAATCATGATTCTGGAATTAGGCGATGGAGCCAAATAAGTAACTAAAAGGGTTTAGCATACGGGCACGCTGCCCTAAAGCCTAGGTGGCTATTTAAAATACCAAAATGACCTGAATCAAATGTGCGGAAGATAAGATTGTACTTGTGCGCAAAGATTGAAAATGGTTTTAACATAGCAACAAATTGCCCTAAAGGCGTGAAATGCAATTAAGCATCTACAACAGCAAAATGACTTAACATGTTGTAGGGGTCTATCGCAGGTGGATTATGAATGATGTCGACTATCTAAGCGAGGACAGAGGTGTCGATGGAACCTACAACGTAATGGAATTTTGTCAGTTCCGTTGTGATGCCAGCCGTAAAAAATTGTGCTTCTAGTTGTGCAAACCAAAGAGCTGAATCTTCTCGCTAAAAAAGAGGTGGCTGGACCGCGACAAGTGCGACAGCAGTGCTATCACCTGCTGTCTTGGAGGCTGCGGTGCCATTTTCCTCATCCTCAAGCGATTGTCTTATTTCTGACACCATCGGTGTCACCACTGTAGATACTGAACTTAGTTATTCTACTCAAAATATGTATTCAGTAAAATTGCAACGAGTTATGTCAGAATGACAATATCAACTGACTAATAATTTTGGTCGCTATGACGCCAAGGCTCCTACAGGGGCTTTATACATTTTCTGTACAAATTAATGTTGACAATAGAAATAATTGTAAATGTACCCAGAAGTCTTCGAACAACTTGAACATAAAATCCATTAAACATCATTCGAAGCATTGGACAGAAAAGCAAATAACATAGACAATATAAAAATTAACCAAAAATACGTAGTTGACAACAGCAGACAGCGCAAATAAAAATAATAGAAAAGAAGAAGTAAAACCAAATATAACTGGATCAAGATTAAATTTAGAAAGGAAGACTTTGGGAAAAATATTCGGAATAAAACCGGGATTCTAGTGGTACAGATATACAAAGAAAATAGAACAATTCTTAGTAACAGCTAACGATAGTACGGTGCAAAGCAGACAATATTGTGAAAGGGCGATAATTGTAACTTTCGAATGAGAAGAGAAATGAAGCGAAGCAAAACAACTGGTCCTGGAGATATCCAATGTTTCTGAAGAATGAAAACTGGCGCATGTGTGTTTTATCCATAAAGAAAAGATACGCAAAACTGTGCATTGTAATCAATTCTATAGGGCACTTGCACGGATGATTACTGAAAAGTAGAATACACAAACAAGTCATCGACCCAGGAAAACAAAGCCGATTTGTAATCGAAAGATCATATATAGATAATATAGTTAGTTACCTTAAATCAAGTCACCAAAATCATAATATAAACAGTTCAATTCCCAACATTATTTAGGTCTAGAAAGGTGTAAAGGTATGGGAATATCAATAAATAATTATTTCTTGTGCAGTCTACTCTTTTTCGATGTGGTTGTTGCAACGGAGAGCTGTCATTTATATGATAAAAAAATTTACAAAACCTACAAAAAGTGGAAGTTGACAGTCAACATTGAAAAGGTGAATTATCCAGTCGTAGGACCGAACATTACAGATCTGCATATTTATAACAACACAACTATAAAATGCTCTAACAAGTACAAATATCTTGAGATATTGATAACACAGGCAGAAAACAATTAAGAAAAATAGAAAACAGTATGACGAAGCAAACAAGCTTTCCGGTGGTTAAATTCTCTATTATGAGCTCTAGAAATTACATAAGATACCAAAGTCAGACTTTATAACTCAATGGTTTAAAGTATACTGTTATATGGTTTAGAAGTGTGGGTTCTTGCAGCTGATGCAAAAAATCTGGGTTGAATTGCTTCGTAATGTGCGAGCACTGCAATAGATTGTCATGTCACCATTCACTTGTCTTTCTAGAAGAGAATAGCACTCCTTTTGACGAGTTACTCTGTATGTATCGTAAATTTTGACTGCATATACGGCAAATAATTAAAAATGTATGGTATTTTAAATTATTTTTAAACAAGCTGCAAGGATAAAACAAAACTTTGAATTTTTAAATCAGAATACCTTTATTCGATTTTATTAAAATTAAGAAAAGTTTGTGAACATTTGCGCAAACTTAAGCAAACATATTTTTTAATATATTCCTCAACGATAAAACAAAAAATTACACCGTTACGACCATTGGTTACTGAGATATAAATCAGTTTTCTAAAGTCCGCGAATGTAAAGTTTGAAGAGGCACTGATGGGGAACTACATGAGGGAGAGGCTGGGAGTTTTGGGTAAATGTCTCTATTGTGTGGTCTAACAACTGGCCAAAATTCAGTTTTCCCCTAATTATTCCCAACGTCATTCCTTTATTTTCTGGGCTATGTGGTAAAATCAGTGACCGACGGGGCACGATACGCGTATCAACAAAAACACTGAACGGAAAATAAATCGTATTTGAATACAGTTAATTTTTTCACGAAAAAAAACTTGCACCTTGCTAACCTCGTTCGCTTTGCTCACTCGGGCATCAAACAGTCCTCGGTAGTGTAAATCTTACCTACATCCCTTGTAAAGTAATATACTATTTCTGGCTTTTTGCAGCTTCAAAAGAATGGAGCCCTCCACATTTAGGTCCGCAAGGTAATTCCAGATTGTGTACATTTTTCAACTATATCTTCGACTGCACATCCTGTGATCGAATTTATGGTCCCTGATTTCTGACTAAAATTCCGAAAATTAAAAATAGCTAGTGTTGTCACGAGACGAGACGAGATTTTACCGATTTCAATCTCGAAAATTCTAAAGAGTTGATTCTTGATCCCGAATTCGAGAATCTCGATTTTCGAATATTATACAGGGTGTTTAAATACACTTTCTCTGTAAACTTCGTCCTTTGAGCTCTAAATAAAGGGAGCTTAAAAAGTACATATTTCACTAAAAAAAATTCTTCAAGCTGGAGATATTGATTTGAAAAAAAAATACGTATTATTGCTCCTACTGGCCTATTACTATACTTATTTTCGCCAAATTGTAATAATCCATAGGTGGAAGATCGGGGGTTTTGTATATGTGTGTACCGAATTGAGGCAGTTGCGCTGCGTAACTTCCAAAAGAATCACTTGCTCTATGTATTAACTTTCTGGGTTTTTCCTGGCAATGTTTATAGCACGGTACCTGAAAAGCAAAAGCAGTAGAGATGGCTCAGATGTAAAGCCGCTGGTTCTAGACCAGAATATGTGGGTTTGCTTCCTATAGACTCCAACGGTTACAAATGATCGAGCATCGAACCCACTGCGACTTGCCAATTCGATTTTGGCAACCAAGGTCTTAAAGTCTAACAACCATTTCCAAGAGTAGAGGCCGGTTCTGCTTCGTCTTTATACAGTTTTTAAAAGTATTACTGTCAAGATCGAGAGTTTGTTTCATCTCGTCTCGAATATTCGAGACCGAAAACTATCAATTTTGATCTAGAATTTCGAGCCGAGAATTTTCTCGTTTCTGTGGCATCACTAGGCATAACTTGATCGAAAACAGTTAGTAACAGAAATTGCTCAAAAATAGTCGAAATATACTGTTTGACATTAGTGTAAATAGACAATATCGTATAATACGATTTATCCATGGAGCGACATAATTTCACACTGCAGCAAAGGTGATTATTGTCTGTAGTGATTCTTTGAAAGGGAGTAACCTCTTATTCAGTCATAATTTTGTAGCTTAGTTTAAATTTATAGACTGCAACGATCGATAACTATTGTGTATAAAAAATGTGAACAAATATGGAGAAACATTTATCTAAAATATAACCCGGAAGTACCACCTTTCAATTTACAAAACCCCAAACAATAGTTATAATTACAACAAACTTAAAACCTAAACCAAAAAACGACGCTATGTCAGTTACGATTTACCTTCAACAATAAATTAAAAATATTTTTGTTTATATGAAGTCAATACTATACTTACTACATTTTGAGAATATGGTAACGTCAATCCGAAAAATAGAAATTATCTTTCATAGATTTAGCAACACTTTATTTTCAAAGGAAATGAGACAACTTCCTTACTGTTATCTCAATCAAGTACTTTATTTATAATACTATCATGCATTGTCTGATAATTTTCAAGTATTTTAAGAAAAACATGTGATTAAAAATTATCATCAACTTCGGTTAGTATAAAAAGACACTCCTGGTAAGGTACCGTCAGTCAGAAAAATGTTCCGTCTAATACTAGTATCCGCTCTCGTTGCAGTTGCCTTGGGTAAGCTTAATATACCGTTTCCATTTTATTCAATTGAAAACTGTAAACTCAAAACTGGTGGCTACATGCACATGGTAAATTTTACTATGAAATTTATAGCCATCATGAGTCAAACTTTCCAAACCCTTTGGTTTCCAAAACATATCTTTGTTTTTTTGTAAACTAAATCTATGTTTATTACAGGCAGCCCCAGAATTCGTCCACGTGTACCCATGCTAGACGGAAGGATCGTAGGTGGCAACAGCGCCAACATTGAAGATCTACCTTACCAACTGTCCCTTCAATACTACGGCAGCCACATCTGCGGTGCTTCTATCATTTCCGAAAATAGAGCTCTTACCGCTGCTCACTGTACTGATGGGTAAGTCTAGGTAAATCCAGCAGCCGCAATGGATTTTTATGGTGCGCTGGCAATTCTAGATCATCAGCTGCTTCTCTGAGCGTCCGTGCGGCCAGCTCTATCCGCGGAAGCGGTGGTCAAGTAGTCAGCGTTCGCAGCATCTGCCAACACCCTGACTACGACTCCTGGAACATTGACAACGATGTATCTGTTCTCGTTCTCTCTTCCTCCATCAGTCTTGGATCTGGGGCCCAACCCGTTGCTCTAGCTGCCGCAGGCTCTGATGTTGCTGAAGGAGCATCTGCCACTGTTAGTGGATGGGGAACCACCAGTCAAGGCGGCAGTCTTCCAAGTCAGTTGCAAGAAGTCCAAGTTCCAAGAGTTACCGACGCCAACTGCAAAGCAGCTTACGGATCCAGCTCTATCACTGATCAGATGATTTGCTTCGGCCTCACTGCCGGAGGCAAGGACTCTTGCCAGGTAGGTTTACAACCGTGACCACAACGGTCAATAGCCAATCATATGAGTATTAACATTTTGTCTTCTGCAGGGTGATTCCGGCGGTCCTCTTGTTACCGATTCTGACGGCGTCCAAGTTGGTGTTGTCTCCTGGGGTTATGGATGCGCTCAACCTAACTATCCTGGTGTGTACGCCAGAGTTGCAGCCCTCCGCAACCACATTGACAGCTGCTAAGCTTCTGTTGTGTAACTGATTTCAATGAAATTATATATCTTGCTTTTGTATAACTAACTTCAATAAAATTAAGTAACCATCAATTCGCCTGTTGATTATATACAGCATATTTATTTCATTTAAGGTGTAGAAAAAAGTTTTATTGCGTAAAACTACTGTTCTATAACGCAATTCAGATTCGCAGAGGAAGCTTCCACTGTAAGCCAACAAAAAATAGAGAAATTAATATAACTAATTTGATTTTTTAAAATCTAAATACACCACACACTTGCATTAGAAATTAAGTGCCTCTAATCGATTCAGGAAATCGTTCCACCGAATAGTAAAGGTCAAAAGAGATAAAAAGGCTTATTTATTTGCAAATTGTTTAAAAAATTTGTTTGTGTTCTTTGAAACGAACGAAATATATGTTTATTTTCACTTAACTTGTTAAAGGTCGTTTACTGTCATCTGATCTGACTCCTTAAATGAGTCTTTATAGGCACGTTGTCTGTAAAATGTCGCCATGACGACTTTGCAAGCACCTTGTTTTCTAACAAACACAACCTTTAATAATCACTAGGGATTTTAAGGATTTTCAACAAGAGGAAATAAAACGTTGTACGCAACTCAGTTGCAATTAACCGTTATTGAGGTTCACCAATGGTAGGTTCTTCCGGGTTATGCCGTAATAGTCGATTTAAACTTAACGTTTTCTAAAGACTGATGTTGGAGTTTCATGCTCTTCGATTTATATCGAGGGGTCCGGTATGGTTGGACTTCATATTCTGCTTGGTTACTCACTTGAAACTTGTGTATGTTTTGGTTTGTTTTGCAGAATTACCTTCCATGTGTTGCCAAAGGGGTACCGTGTTCAGAACCAAGCGCGATTTGAAAGCTTACCAAAAATCAGCCATCGCAAAATACTATTAGCACCTGGAAACACAGAATAAATTACAACTCGATGAACACACTAGCCAAAACTAAAAAATACTACCCTCGTGTTATTTGGAATCTCTAGAGATTATTAAAAATCCAAACAACTTCAATCGAGAAGACGGTTTTCGCCTTAGCAACACATGGAAGGCAGATCTGCAAAACAAACCAAAACGTACACAAGTTTTACCTGAGTAACCAATCAGAATAACGACAAGTCTCAGTAGCATACGAGATTTACATGAGCAGCCAATGATAACGACTCTCCATGTAACGATGTTTTTTTTAATTTGCAGGTTGACACCCTGAACTGCAATCGTTGAACTCGATTTCTCTTTGTATTTGCACAAAGACCTATTTATGTATGTGCTTGCTTATTTGAGAAACTACAGCAGTTATTTAGAACTAGATAACGTCGTCGAAAGTTTAATACCAGCCAATATTATTTTTATAATTGGAGCTGTCACTCAAGTAAACAAATAAAATCTTTGATTGTTTTTACTTCCCTCGTCTGAAAGACGGAAGAAGTATTGTAATCACGAAAAAATCACCCCCGAGATTTTTTCAGATCTTCACGTTTCAAGGTACCTAGATGACGAAAAAGAGGTTTTCTTAATTCCCTCAGTCTGTCTGTCTGTCTGTCTGTTTGTCTGTGCGTCTGTTGGCAGCATAGCTCAAACTATTTGTCGGAGAAAGACGATATTTTGCATACATATTAAATATCCGCCTCGAATGAAACCGGTACAATTTCATCCAAATATATACAGGGTGAGCACTTTAAAAAAATAAAATGTTGTTTACTTTTGCGTTAATTTTGAAATAAAAGGAAGTAGTAACTTTCACATAGGTCAGGCTTTACATTTGCCGAAAATAAGACTCAACCGATAAAGGATAATGTCTCAAAAAAGTACAAATATTTCAACCATTACACCGTGCTCTTCAAGAGACGCGCGCCGGACTTTCCGAAGAGACGCGGTAGCGCAGATGGAATTTCGCCGTACTTATATCCTCTGCGGAGATTCGGTTAGGATTGAGCATTCTGCAGAGCTGCAGATGCGGCGGGTTCAAACCCCAGCCGGATAATTTTAAAATGTACTAAATTTTTTAGAAACGTGAAGATACTTGTACTCCTAACTTAATTTGATTTTTAAAATTATTTAGTGCCAAAGTTCTGGGTAAAGCCTTTTACAGATTTTTTAATTATTACTTTCCTCGTCTAAAAGACAAAGAAAGTATTGTAATCGCTAAAAAATTACTTTCCGAGATTACTTCAGATCTTCACGTTTCCGAGTGCCTAGATGACGAGAAACAGGTTTTCTCAATTTCGTCCGTCTGTCAGTCTGTCTGTCTGTCTGTTGGCAGTATAGCTCAAAAAGTATTTGTCGGAGGAAGCCGATATTTTGCATACATATTATATGTATACCTGGAATAAAACCGGTATAATTTCATACAAATATATACAGGGTGAGCAACTTAAAAAAATAAAATGTGGTTTATATTTACGTTAAGTGGGAAATATATTAAAGTACTAATTTGCACATAGCTCAGGCCTTACAGTTAACGAAAACAGAATCCAACAAATACAAAATAAGGTCGCAAAAAATTCAAAATTTTTAGCAATAACACCCTCTGCTTAAATACACCCGCGCGTCGCACACATAAGCGAGCTTGCATAGTGTAGTTAAATGTATCGGACTATCGACGATTGCATCCGCAGATGATGTTGATCGAATCCCTCCTCGGTAATTTTTTAAATTTGATAATTGCTTTGATTTACATAAGCAAGTGTTAAGAAATTGTTACCTCCATTTTGAAATAGACGGGAAACGTATATTTGGGCCAGGCAACGACGTATATCATAAAAACTATTGCACATAAATATATACATCCTGCGTATGATATGTTTAAAAATGAATAAAGAAATGTTAGTGAAAGAATTATCTGCATTGGTTTATTGATGTAAAAAGTATAATTAATTTTCTTAAGACATGCCCGGCGTGAAGGTTAAGCCAGCCGAAACCCAACGATACCAACAGTTCTCCGTAGAGTAGTAAAAAATTGGTCGGTTATAATTATTTAGTGTCACAATGTCGACGAGGAGAGCCTGGGAAAAGCTTTTTACAGATTTGTTTTATTTTTACATTGTATTCTTCACTAGAGAAACATCGAACATTGTCACTAAGACTTGTCTTTGTGGTTTATTGTTGCAGAAATGTCTTACATGCATTGTTTTACGTTAAATCATAAATTTGCCCCATTATTTGGAAGACGTCTAATGTTTATGATTGACTCAACATAGACAACCCTTCAATTAAAATAATCACGTTAATGGGCCAAGTTTTCTGTAAATGCAAACGATTCTCAAAGAGTCAATGACAATTACTGGAGTGGAATACAATAATTGAGCGTTCAATGCACACTGGGATTTAGCTTCTGAATATCGTATTTTCTTTATAAAAAACCTAAAATTAGCAAGTAGGTTAAAATTTATTTTCTATTTTTGAGGTTATATGAAACCTACACGAATATAAATGAATTCCTTGCACTTGTATGTCGTGCTTGTGTTAAAATCAGTACAACTTTAGTATGATGTCCTGCCTATTGCGCATGTCCGTCTGATTGGCCGCTTGATTTAATAGAATTCGCCTCAACATGAAGAAGCAGTAGTTACAAACATACCACTAACAATGCGCTGTGACTCTAGCTTTTGTTGACTCAATAAGATGCTGTGTGTCGTTCTCAATTGTTTAGGTAAGTTACAGCCTTTTATCGTTTTTTAAATTAAATACCTTATAAGATGCAGCGTATCGTTCTAGGTTGTTTAGGTTAGCTGCAGCTATCGATTGTTGATTACATTTAATACCCCATAAGATTGTTTGGAAAGCGCTGATCACATTCATGGCTGACAGTTCGATTTTTAATCATGCGCAATAGACAGAACATCATACTAAAGCAAATGTAATGTAGCATGTGTTGCCTATCCATGACAATATATATGTATCAATTTGATATATCGACCTCCAACTTGCACAAGGGGATTAAATATGTGGTTAGTTGAATTAGTTTTAATCAATCTGTCAATAAAATGAAGCGCTTAAGTTTTTAATCTATATAAAATGTATGCTTATTATTTAAGCTTTTCACCAAATACTAAATAAACAACATGAATAAATAGAGCGCCGGAAAGATAGAGCAGAAATTATTTATATAAATTCTTCTCCAATTGAGAGAGACCAAAGGGCAAATGAAGCTAAGAAAATAACATTGAACAATGACAGGTAGGGGTTTACCTATTAATTTTCCTAATGCCGTTCAATATATTATCCTTGCTATTATGTCGATCTACTTTTTTCTGTTGTTTGCCATGTTTTCTGTTTCGTCCCATATAATACTAATTTCTACAACTTGATACCGATGCTCGTTATTTATATTATTCTCGGTCTTTTTGCGTTTCTTTTTCCACTTGTATTATCGTTCCTTGTTCGGGTTCTCATATTCCTATTACAAGTACATATCCCATCCATCCCCACAATGAATGCATGGTACCTGTTCTTGGAGGAGTTCAACGTAAAAGCTCGAACTACCTCGTCTCAGAAAGCAATATTTACATCGGATGATAACCAGTTTGAAAATCTACAGTGAGCTTCATAATCGGCCTCAGTGTTAATAGCCTTAAATCTATTCCAAGATTATGTTTTATGTTTGCTCTTGCTATATGTTCTTCTTTTATCCACTTGCTAATCTATATTAGACGTGATTTAATCGATTAATGCTTCACAATGTTATATCAATGAACGCAGTTTAATTGATTTTAGGATACACATTACACATCAACCTTATCATAATTCACATATTTGAATTGCACACGTTTGTGTCTAGAACAAGTGTTAGCCAAGATTTGGACTAAAGATAAGGGCATGACGTGATTAGAACCCCAAGTGGGTAAGGTGAGATATTATTCCAGTTACGTTAGGGTAATGCTAGCTCAGCAACTAATGTGGGTTAAAGCCAATTTAGATAACAATAAGTTATGCAAAATGGTGGATTAGTTTTTCTGTCCATCCCCAGCGCATCTTTGTCCGAACATTTCGAACCAATCCAGCTCGTCGCTTTTTCAAATCTTCTTCCTCTTTTGCCTAGGATTTCTCCTGTTTGGCTTGGCCTTTTTATTCTACTGATGATGATATCCATCTCTCTGTCCACCGTTTGGGAGGTCGTCCAGGCAGTCTGCTTCCAGGGGGTTTACAGTTCTTGCAGATTTTTGCAAGCCGGTTATCTTGCATTCTTTCTACATGGTTGTTCCATTCTTTCTTCCTGGTTTTTATCCATTTGACTACATCTTGCATACCGCATTTTTGTCTTATTTCTTCACTTCTATTTCTATCCCTCAGCGTAACTCCTACCGCTCTTCTTAGGATTTTCATTTCCGCGCTTCTTTGTTTTTGCTTTGTCTTCTTGGTTTCCGCTCGAGTCTCAGTAGCATAGGTAAGTATGGGTCTTACTATGGCTTTGTAGATTTTCATCTTGCTGTCTAGGTTCATATATTTATTATTCCATACTGTATCATTTAGCCGGCCTGCTGTTTGTAATGCTTTTGTTGTTTGTTTTTGTACTTCAGTTATTAGATTTCTGTTGTTATTTCTACACCTATGTAGTCGAACTTCATAACCTGCTCGATTATTTTTCCATCTATCTCTAATTTACATCTGACTGGCTCTTTACTTACGACCATTGACTTAGTTTTCTGCGAAGAGATCTCCATGTTATAATGTTTACTGGTGACGTTAAATTGGTGTAGTAGTCTCTGCAGGTTGTCTTCACTTTTGGCTATTAGAACCGCACCGTCTGCATAGCAGATTATGTTTATGTTGTTATTGCCTAGTCTGTATCCTTCTTTGTGTCTTACTGCATCAATAAGCTTGTCCATTATTAGATTAAACAGGATCGGGCTGAGAGAGTCCCTTTGTCTTATTCCTTTATCTATTTTTATTGGTTCTGTGGGCCCTTTAGGAGTAATTACCTTAGTTGTACTATTTGTATTAAAGTCTTCGATAACTTTGATGATCTGTAGTGGTACATTTCTCTGCCGTAGGATATGAATTACATCTTTTTTCTTGACGCGGTCAAAAGCCTTTGTGAAATCGACAAAACATAGATATAGCGGGTCATTAAATTCGATTGATTTTTCCACAAGCTGTCTGAGAATAAATACGGCATCTGTTGTGCTCCTATTTCGCCTGAATCCTTGTTGTTCCTCAGCTATGTCTATTATCTGTAGAAGTTCGTTTTTGATTAATGTAGTGAATGTTTTAGATACGACATTTAATAGAGCTATTCCACGTTAGTTGCTGGGTATTTGTTTACTACCTTTTTTAAACACCTGTATAGTGAGACTTTCTTTCCATTCTTGCGGGATAATTCCTTCTTGTATAACCTTAACGAAAAGCTGATGGATTAAATTAATTAATGTATCACCCCCGTATTTAAGGAGTTCGTTGAATATTCCATCTGGGCCTGCAGATTTGCGATTCTTCAATTCGGTTATTATTTTCTTAACTTTTTCAACAGTTACGTCTATTTCTTCGTTATTGCCTTCACTTTCTTCTATTGGCGTGGTAGTTGTTTCGTCAAGATTGGTGAATAGGGATGTGAAGTGCTCGTTCCACTGTATTTCGTCGATAGTATTTATTCGCACATATTCATTAACTTCTCTTTTCTGGTTTCTCAACATTTTCCAAATGTTTCTTTGTGTTCCGTATAAATCGTATTCCATGTCTTTGGTAAACTTCTCCCAATATTGTTGTTTAATGTTTTTAATTTGCCTGTTCGTGATATTTCTAAGTTGTTTGTACCGTTCATAATTGGCAGGAGTTGGATTGGACTTGTATTTTAGAAAAGCTTCTTTTTTCTTTTTTGCTAGCTCCCTAACCCTTTCGTCGAACCATGGTGTATTAGTTTTTATGCCACCTGTTTTTGATTTTCGTTCTCCAAGTGCTTCTTTCGCTGCTGAGCTTATATTTGTTTTCAGTTTTAACCACATTTCCCTTGCTGTACAGTTCCTGCTTATTTGTGTTGCTTTTAGCTTTTGATTTAATCTATCTTGATAGAGTGCTTTTGTGCTTGGGTCGGTTATTTTCTCTATATTGATTTTTACTATTTTACTCTTATTCGGCTTTTTAAATTTTATTTCTATGTTGAACTTGCCTAACACCAAACCATGTCCAGATCCCACATCTGCAGAACTGAGCGTCCGTATATCTAAGATCTGTGAGGGATGTATCTCTCTGTTGATTATGATGAAACCAATCATTGAGTGCTGTCCTCTACTGTTAGACCAGGTGATTTTATGTTGTGTGGGATGGTCAAAGAACGTATTGTTTATACGGAGTTCATTTATTATGCAAAATTCAATCAGATCTTCTCCGCTCTCATTGACGGCTGGTTCATTGAATCTTTGTTTGATGCCCGGTATTATGTGATCGCCGATATGTGCATTCATATCTCCCAAGATTATAATTTTTTCGTTATGTGGGATTTTGTCAATCATCTGTTGGAGAGTGTCATAAAAGTTGTCTCTTTCTATTTTGGGTTTATTTGTGTCTGGGGCGTAAAGCTCTATTATGTGTAATTTTTGCTTTTCTACTAACAGCGTTATAAGTATAGATCTTTCATTGATATATTTTATTTCTGTCACATTGTTTATGTATTTATGATGTAATAAAATTCCTACCCCTGCATGTGCTCTTACTGATTTATCAACTCCACTGTATGCTAGCATGTAGTTTCCTCTTGTTGTTGTTCTGGAGCCCTTTCTCTTGGTTTCGCTCAGGGCACATATATCAATCTTATGATGTTCCATTTCGATTACAATTTCTTGCTCTTTCTTGTTCCATGTGTTAATGTTCCATGTAGCGATTCTTAGTATATTCTTATTCGTTTTCCTATTTCTCGCAGTTGTTGTCGTCGTTGTTTCCGTCCTGTTTTTCCGAGGCCGTTTCGAAAATCTATGAGCATATGTTGAGCTATCGCCCCAAGTAGGTTGCTAGCCTTGCCCAGGGAGGATTTTTTATCGACCTTCTCTGGTCTAGATCCGTAGTCTTCCGTTTGTAAACAGTGTCACCTCGAGAAGGATGCGGCTCTTCGTTCACGGATTATGGTCTTGACCCCAAATCAGTCTGCACATGTGCAAGTTGTTAGGGCTCTGAGGGGTTACCATGAGGCTTCCTCCAAGAAGGACTATTCCTCAAGGGTCCCTCTCGACACCCACTTTTTCAAATAAATTTGTAAATGATGCCCGCAGCTGCTTGCAACTTTGGGAATCTAAATTTAACCTTTGAGTGGACAATTGTTAAGAGATTGTAAAAAAGAAGTGGAAGTTTAATAGCTGAAGTAGTTAAGCCTCTAGTTGACAAACACGTAAGTATTTTTGCATCAGATCCAATCCGTTTTGGCCGTTAAGGTCCTATCACGCCTAGGGTTTAATTTATAACGGTGGAGCCTCCTTCTTCTTTCTTCTTCTCAGCCTTCCTTTATCCACCGTTGGATATAGGCTTCCCCTAGATTTTAACCAATTGTCCCATGTTGGGCTATTTGGTACCGTGTATTAACAGCGATTTTTTCGATGTCGTCAAGCCACGTCTTCTGTGGACGCCCGACGATCGTTTTTGTAAGCTTGCTCGCCATCTCGTAATGCGACTTACCCATTCACTTGATGTTTTGCGAACTACATGTTCAACCCAGTTCTATTTCAACTTCGCGATCCTTTGTACGACATTGGTGTTGTTAACGATGGCGCCTGACATTCGTTATTTTGGCTATGCTGAAATAGGACCGGACTTCACGGGTACCGTGGACCGCACTCTCCCACTAACTAGCCGCGGACGATCGGGGGCTTTATTACCGTTGCCTCTCAACGCAAACTGACCTGTGGTAAATGCGGTCAGGTTTTGTCGTAAAATCACAATTACACCTTAATAAAATGACAGTGCAGTTTGAGTAATTGCACCAATTTAAGGCATATCAAAACAATTATTATTGTAACTAGCAGTCCAGTGAGACAAATGTCTCATTTAATAAAACAAAAAAGACCGTTTTGCAAATAGAAAGCGTATTCACCACACGTACGTATATGACATCATTGTTGGTAGCAAACTACCAGTCGCATTCGCCTTGATAAACTTTGAGACAAACTACTTTTCAATGTGTTTGGAATGATTAATTTTTTAATTTTAGAATCATTGTTTTGAAGTACAGCCTGCTTGATAAACTGTTATCATAGGTTTATTGAATAGTTAACGTGAGTGCGATTGCGAGTCAAGTGGTACGCGAACAGTATCAGTTGTCGGCTGACAATTATTTTGACAAAATTGCACGAGCAATGCAAAGGTAAAAATAAACACTATTGGTGCAGATGTACTGCAGGTAAAACTTCTAGCTTTGTAGAAATACTACTTACCAATTACCATCTAGAGTGCAAATAGCACCGCCATCCTGAAAAACAAAGACATTTTGACTAAATTAATAATCTAACACAACATCTATCCTAAGGCGGTTATTACGGCGCCGTATTCAATAATAACTACATTTAATATTTGTTTATGATTGACAGATGTGTATTAACTTTCAATGAGATTTGTGCTGAAATGTGGCAACATCGTTTTGCATAAGACTCTGTACTAAAATATGGAACGATCTATAGACGCCAATGGCAATGAACTGAAAACCCCGAAACAAAAAAACTACTAAACAGGCTCACTCTTTGTCTTAAAAAAAATCTGGATGAATTCAGATTAGAGTCATATCGAAAATACATTGCAGACATCGGCCTCTGCTATCCAGGAATGTGGAAAACACAAAGAGAACATTAAAATAGCATGAAGTATTTAATATAACTAATGGAAACAATGTCTTCTGCACAGATGAAGAAAAATCAAAGGCTTTTGCTACACATTTCGAACATGTTTTCACACCATCAACTATCTACAATCCCACACATGCACTTCAGGTACTTAAGCATATTGAGCGAAACCATCCAGTTATCATGGAAAACATCCACCCTACATCTCCGAGTAAAATAACCCAAATTCTAATTGCTCTGTCTAAACAAAAACCACCTGGCCCCGGTCTTATACCCAACACAGTTTTAAAACATCTAACCAAAAAGTATGTGGAATAGCTAGTCTGAAATGTTTAATGCATGTCTCCGCATTGGCTACTTTCCTCGAAACTGGAAGCACGCTTCTATCCTCATGTTCGCTAAACCAGGAAAAACAAAGTGTTATCGGCCAAAAGTCTACTTGCTACAAATTCTAGAGAAAATTATTCATACTCGATTACTAACATTGGTGGAAACCCAAAACATACTACCGCCTTTTCAGTTTGACTTGAAGGAAGGGCATTCAACCTATCATCAACTTCGAAGAATTAGTGAAAGGATTGAAAAATGATTTGAAAATACGTGCTACACTACAGTCCTTTTCTTGGATGTAGCGCAGGTCTTCGACAAGATGTGTATCGAATTCCTAAAGAAAATGCTCTTCGTTATCAATATACCAAGTTACTTGCAAGTAATTATCTTCTCATTCCTGGAAGATAAAACCTATCCCGGAACAGGGAAACCATACATGTTGGAGCTTCCCAAGGAAGTGTACTTGGGCCTCTACAATTCAACATCTACACATCAGATATTCCAGCTATCACAGCTTCCATAACCACATTTGATGATGACGGACTTACAAGAAGCAGTATTACAATTACAATTACACAGATACAATTAACAAGTGGTTCAAAAGTTGGAATATTCAAATAAATTCGTCCAAATGTCAAAGTAAAATCTTCACGCTAAGAAAATAACTACGCCACTCAACATCAAAACTGAAGGAAAATCTATACCTTAGAACCCAACAGATGTAGGCGTAAAATATATTCACCATAGCTATTACAACTATATTACTTTCACGCTTATCTATGTATTTGCCTATGACGCGTTTGGCCAAAATGATGGGCAATTCGTGATCTGAAACGTCATACTGAAAAATGAACCTTTCAAAACTATTTCATGCTATAACATTTCTAGCAAAATTGCGCTGACTCTTTATAGAGATGTCTTTAGACTTATTCTAAATTTGATATATTTACCTACCTTCAAAATGATCCACGTGGGTAACGTAACTAATTCAAACCAATATCTCAATAACAACAGGCATATCATTTTTTAGTCTCTATAAGATGCTCTGGAATTAAGAGAGGTCAAAGAGAAAATAAAGATAAGAGAGAAACATTCTGTTGTTTAACCAATTGCATCAGCATAATAAGAAAATCTGTAAGGGGTTTTACTGAGAACTTTCCTCGCAAGTGGACGTTGTGACACTAAATAATTTTAAAAATCAAAGAAAACTAAGGGTAAAAATATATTCACGTTTCTAATAATACTGAAACAATGGAAGGGAATACTTGGTAATTCAAATTACATCAATTTTCAAATAAAAAAACATTACCGGCGGTCGAATTCGAACGGCGGGCGGCTGCCTTAAATAAAACACACTTTTTGTTTTCCCCCTTTTTTGCTTTACTTAAAGTTAAACTTTGAGCAAATTGTTACTTTTATCTAGTCCTCAGTTAAAGCAAAAATAAACAAAATTGTACTTTTAAGGTGCTCACCCTGTATATATTTGTATGAAATTTTCTTGGATTTATGCCAGGTAGATATATGATGTCTATACGAAATATTGTCTTCTTCCAAGAAATAGTCTTCGAGTTATACCGCCAACAGACAGAGAGACAAACGGAATTGAGAAAACCTGTTTTTGGTCATCTAAGGACCATGAAACGTGAAGATGTGAATAAATCTCGGAAGGTAGTTTTTTGCAAATAGAATACTTTATTCGTCTTTTAGACGAGGGAAGTAAAACGGTTGGATTGCTAATCTAGCGCATCTAGAGTTGAGTATATAATCCTTCCCATTCACATCTTTCCGTTCTTTGCAATTTTTTTGTTTTGCCACATATATTATTAATTTCCACAACTTGTATCTTTTCCGACTTGTATTGTAGTCCAAAGTTTCACGTGTCATATTCTTATTACAATTTCTAAGTGCATTATTCCATTTGCTTATAATTTTTTGTTTTTGTGCATCATTTCTATTCTCGCCATATATATCTTTGCTTCGTACAATCAGACATTTGAATATTTCTTCTTATTCACGCTTTCGATCGCAGCCCGGGTGGGTGACTAGCCTATATAGCCTTATAGTCGAATTTAATACAATAATGCCTTTCTATAGAGGCCACGCCCACCAAAGGTGTTTGTATGTTTGTATGGCAGCCGGAGAGCGTAAGATGAAACCAATGTCCGTGAGGTTAAAACTATTTAAATGTTTTAGCTCTGGGCTCTCTGCTCTATTTTGATATTTTGTAGTCGTAATTATTTTCTTTCACTATATGTTTTTTTAATTGATCACTTTGGAAAGCTTATACGACGATTCGAGTGATAAAAGAAAATTTCAACTAGGACTAAAGTGAAAATGACAATTATCCTATTGTTACCGAGCATAAACATAATATAGAACCAGGAAGGAGGACTAGAAGAACGCGGAAATAGCTTTTATGAGTTAATTATAGAGTGATAGATTTGGCTGGAATAAATTAATTTGTTTTATATACAGTGTGTCCATAAGGAAGACCTGTATGCGAATCTGGCTAATGATAACAGATACAAATTTGGTTAAATAGAAAAAAAGTTTCGTAATATAAGGACTACAAAATTACGCTTAGAAAGTCTTACTATGATTTTTCTTTTTTGAGTTACCTATTTTAAAAATACCGAATTTGAGGATTTCTAAATCTATTTTTGGTGGCGTTAATATTAAAGTTAGAGAGAAACTTTTTTATAGCAACTCTTAACGAACTTAAAGAATACATTATCATTTCTTTAACTTTCGTTTCGTCTGCGGGAAACCATCATCAACTTATTTTTTTAAATACGGTTTTTATTTCCTTATGTTAAATTTTTCAAGCTCTCTTTATTCTAAATTCAAAAATGTACCACACATATGGTTTAATTACGTTTGGAGTCTTTTCTGCTATTATCAAGAAACGTTTGGTTACGGACCTTTGTCATAGAGCATTTCTTACGTTATTTCAGCTTTGTAATTTAAAGAAAAAAGTATGAAACACACTGTGTTTTTATTTCTAATTTTAATTATTGTTTCCAAGTAGGAAAAGTAATTAATAAATTAATTATTTACTAATACCATACGTGATTATTCTTCAGGCGAAATCATCTAGATTCTTGATGACAGTCATGATGGTGCGTCGCCCTGTCGGAGTCAGGTTTTTGAAGTTGATATAAGGCTGATCGCGAGCCATTTCATCAAACTAACAAAGATTAACTCGTTCAAAGTTTTCCAGATGTCAGCAAGACACCCCGATCGCGCGTATAATTTATAAGCCACTAATAAACGAGAAGTCGTCCGCCCCAGATTTCTAGCGAAGGACGCAATTCAACTTATAAAAGCAGGCCGTAAAATGCAGCAACGGGGAAAAACTAAGTGCCCTACAAAGCCGAAATGTCTAGGACGACGAACACTTGCAGGCGGCCGCGGCCGCTGTAAACCCGATGGAGCGGGAACAAAAAACAAATCCAACTACTGAAAGGATTAACACGTAAGATGTCGACCTCCTTATAGCAGGTAGAATAAATACAGCGTAAATACCTCACAGAATATCGGCGAAAAACGGCGGGCTTCTCATATGTGATTGAAAAAACATGTGAAAAAGAAAACGCTCGAATTGCAGTAACCCCGCCAAGTTTGGTATCAAAAGACGCCAAATAAATCAAAATATACGATCCAGTACCATTATTAAGACAATTAAAAGCCAATTAAAGGATCAACGAACACATGGTTAACGCTCTCCCACTCTATCGACAATGAAAGCGACGGAAGCAGGAAACAAATCATCGGAGCTCTTTATAAGGACAGCATTTTTTGTATCAAAACATTCAAGTTCTGGGACTAGAACGAAATAGTTCGGCCTCGGCTTGCAATTCTTGCAAACCTTAGAAATCGAACAAATTAGTTTGGCCTAACAAGTATCAATAGACTTCAGCGCTCGTGACCCTGCTCGGTCTAAGTTTCTAATTAACTTCACGAGAACGCAAGACAGAATTCCGACTCGCATTTTCACAGCGCGGTTAGAGTTCATTAACCATATCCAGTTATCCGAATCTAAGGAACGCACCATTCAGTGCGAGCTGGTGGGGCAGCATCTTCAGCCGACTTCAAGACATTGTTCGAACCACTCACGTTCGTCCGAGCTCGCAGTCGTCCAAGCCATCACCAGAGATTTACCATGTCCATGGAGCAACAAGGGTTGTTGGAGCGTCTGTTTAGGTCCTCGCCGCGAGCTCACCAAAACTGTGGCCCACCCCCTCTTTCAACGCTGATCGACTTCGCCTCTCCAAGCATCCGACCATAAGCAAACCTCGGTTAGAAGCTAGCCATCGCCATCACCGCATACTATACCGGCTCAAGCGGCCTTTCGTTTTGACCACCGAGACGCTCTATCTTCTACCTAACTTGTTGTAATACTTAACTCCTTTTTGTTTTTTTAATAATGTGTACCTAGTAAATTTCAACTTAGAATAAAGAAAACTCAACTTAACCAATCGCTATAATTTAAGAGGAGCTCCGCCTCGTCTACTCTTCGTCAACATTTCTAACACTGAGCTAATTGGGCGAATGGAACTAAAACGCCATTCTTGACGCTAACCACGCCCTCACACACACGTGGCCGTCATCGAGTTGTAACAAGGTGAAAGGAGATTATGTTTCGGCTTGTATTCTAATCTTTCATTTGACGCTGGTGTTTAAACTTGATTTAAACACACATAAATTTTATTTTCTAAAAGTTGCATGGCTTTTAAATGCAATTTATTTAATATTGCTATCACCAATTACTAAATTTAATATGTTTAAATTAGATTAAAACTATATATTTCAGTTCAAATTTACGAAACATTATTCGTAATTTAAAAACCAGTGTTATTACACAATCGTATGAGTTAAAAACCAGGAAAACGCAATTCTACACTTCTTGCATAATATTGACCCACAGCAGCGAGTTCAACGGGCGACCTTCGCTCGACCAGGAAATAAACCTGCACCATTGCTTATCTGCTGTTTTGTAATTTAAACACTTTGTCCTACTAAACTGTACATATGAACTTTGTATAATTTGTATAAATACTAGTCTATTTTCATAATAAAACGAATCTGCATTTAATGTTTGATTCATTCACTACCCTTTCTAAGCCATAATATTCACGGGGCATGAGGCTGTGC